>OX155952.1:33524556-33629556 GCA_944548615.1 Micropterix aruncella | reverse complement strand
TATATATATATATATATATATATATATATATATATATATATATATATAAGTAGTAAAACCTTTCTAAGTAGAAATAAGACCTTTCTATTGGGAGGTAAGAAGCCGTGTCTGTAGCTAAGGAAAACGCTTAAACAAAGATTGTGTAGGCAATTAATTTTCATTAACAGTAGAAGTCTTAACGAAAAATAGCCTATTCAATAAACCAGGGCCCATATATAATATGGACGAAACAGTTCTGCAATAGAATAATAAACCAGGGAATGTAGTTTCTATAAAAGGCTCAAAGAGCGTGCCTACAATCACCTCAGGCGAAAAGGGAGGAACTATTTCGGTTATCACTTGTTTTATTATAAAGAGAAAATTTTCTCCCACCCTATTGTATATTGAAAGGAAAAAATAAGAAACCCGAATTTCAACACGGTATGCCACCTGGCTCTGTTGTAGCAATGTCACAATAATCTCCATATGTCAGTTCTGATTTATTTTTTGACTGGTTACGAAATCATTTCTTGCCCTGTAAGCCGCCAGGTCAATTTATGATATTTCTGGATGGATGGATTTGCTGAGGAAAACGAAATAATCCTGATGTTTTTCCCAGTCATGCAAAACACTTTCTTCAGCCATTGAATAAAATCTTCGTTAAATCCCTGAAGTCATTGTATTACGATGAATGCAATAAGTTTATAACAAGTTTATACAACGTAAGTATATCTCATTCAAACATAAGCATTTCCCAATACAAGCTGGGATTTCCTTCGCTACTTTTTAAGTAGCTTTTACTAATTTTATTTTAAATAAAAACATCATCCTATAAACGGATTTCTTTACAAACCTTATCAACAAATATAACAATATTATACTGTTTTCTACAATATTTCTTTACAATTTTTTAATATTATACAATTTTATATAGGTTTACCCTATTTTGATAACATTATACAATATCTTTCATTTCATTGAGCATATGGAGGTTTTTTTTAGTTTTTTATTTTGGTTTGCAAAAGGATACGCTTTGTTTTTGAGATGTGGATGAAGGGCGATCGTTCGCTAGCGATAAAGGGATCCCATTAAACCTACATTGCACTGTCGAAAGTGGTGCTCATCCAGGCATACATCTCATTTAAAATAAGCATTTCCCAATCCAGTCCGGGAAAACAAACCTTCCAGCTATGTAAGTGGCTTTTATTATTTTTATTTTTTCATCAAAGTGTCATCCTTTAAACGAATTCTTAAAAAAAGATATATATATATATATATATATATATATATATATATATATATATATATATATATATATATATATATATATATATATATATATATATATATATATATATATATATATATATATATATATATATATATATATATATATATATATATATATATATATATATATATATATATATATATATATATATATATATATATATATATATATATATATATATATATATATATATATATATATATATATATATATATACATATTTATATATATATATATATATATATAGAAATATTTGATAGTTTTGTGTATATATTCTTTTTAGAATTGATCAATAAGATGATTATAAAGTAAATAATTATAAAAGCAACTTACATCGTGACGAAGGATTCCCTTGATCGGATTCGGGAATGCTTTAGGTGTTAACGAGAATGATGAATTGTATATATATATATATATATATATATATATATATATATATATATATATATATATATATATATATATATATATATATATATATATATATATATATATATATATATATATATATATATACTAGTTCTAATGTGCAAATAGGTTCCTATTTTAGAGCTCACCAAGATGTAAGCTACAACAACTGTGCTTTAAGACAATTTTAAGAACAGAGCCTCCATGGGGCATCGTTTTCCGTCATGCAAAATCCGATAAACGTGAAATCGGTCCGATTTGGGTGATTATTTATAGTGGGGGGGGGGGGGCTAACACATAATTCTCCCCGCTGCGCTTTTTATGTCTCTCCTATATCTGTCATTTCACTCTTACACATTTATGTAAGCATATGTTCATTCTAGGAAGCAGGACGTAACTACACACTACTACAAATAAACATGCATATGTTTAATATTCCATAATATCCTACATTGGCCAGTTCCGGTTGATCCTTCTCGCAATAAAATTACCCGTAATTGCGACTTCCTGGGAGAAAATAGCAGTCAGATGGTTTGTAATTTTAGCCGAGTAAGACTTGAAAAGTACTGGCTTCTGACCGATAGTGCGTATCAACTTCCCGCTCGATCAATACCGCCAATTAATGGCTGTTTTTGCAAGATAGGTGATGCCATATGGGCCGGGTTAGTTACAGTTCTGTGCCGAATAACAGTGATAATATTATTGATATTATGCCGGATATCAGTGACATTAGATAGTACTAAGCTTCATATGGATAAATAAGTGACTGACAACCTTGGAGAAGTGGATGTAGAGCTGGCTGCCAACCTTCACTAGTTAGAGAGGCACACAAAGAAGAAGAAGAAGCCGGATATCCTCATCCACAAAACCATCCCCTTTTGTCAAAATATTCACAACCGCATCCGCATTCATTAATCCTGATGCTGCATGGATACACTGAACGTTAGAAGTTCTCTGAAACAATAATGATTTTAATTGAGTTTTTATTAGTGAGAACCTAGTGGGTGATTCTGTATATTCTACATCAGTGATTCCCAAGTGGTCTATATGGACCCCCAGGGGTCGATTTCGAATTGCAGGAGGTGCATGACAGCGCGAAAAAAAATCGGGGTACACGAGATGTTAATAGGGGTCCATGTTAGCGGACCTCATTTAGGCAGGTGATCATAAGCGATCATAGCGAACCGTGAATGTCGTATTATTTCTAAAACATATTGTGTGTACAACATAGTGTTTTAAACATATAATAATAGCAATAAACAAACGCGCGTGTCACAGGTATCATAAAAGGCAATCAACACTCAACTAAAATTGCATCACTAGTCGATTGAGGAGGCTAGCGCAGATAACTAACGAGGGGAGGAACGAGTGAGATGTAATAAAAAATGCGCTTCAATGGGTATCCATAGGCGTCTTTCCTACTCAGCGAGTAGGAAAGACGCATCACATGAATGAGCAAGTAAGATAGTGCTAAATGTGCAGTTATGTGCGGCTTACTCAAATGCTTCGTATTCAAAGTCATGGACGTTTAGAAATGAACAATTAAAAATTGTACATGATTTTTCATCTTTTACCAAAGACCCTATGTAAGTGATCAGTACTGTTCTAGCTATCAAATACACATAAAGTTAGGAAGTATAGGAAAATTCAACATTATGCTGCAGGGGTCTATGAAAAACAGCAAGAGGTCTATGGGATATAAAAGTTTGGGTACCTCTGTTCTACATGAAACCAATCAAGAAAATATAAAAAAAATACATTTTTTCTTTTCAAAATTTTTGGCTGTTTGACATTGTTTCTTTTTTCTAGGGTAAATTATTCTAAATAGGAATCTGAGATTAAATTATCCTAAAAGCCTTTTGATTTAAGTGTTTGTTACCAAGGAAAATGGTCAATATACGGATATACAACATTTTTTTCTCAGTAGCGAAAGCCTAAATAGAAAACTTATAAATTTTCGGCTCAGTTTTTTATGAAGACTAATCTTATATAAATAGAAACAACGTAATTTCAAATACTATTTTTTTGTTGATAAAAACCAAACAAAAAGTTTTTTCGGTTTATTTTTATATGTAGAATCACGCTTTTATTTGGCGTTCACCAATAAAAACTAACCCTGTGTTTGTAACATATTTAGCGATGTGTATAAGTAAAATTCCAACAATTAAACAAAATTATTTATTTTTTAACCGACTTCAAAAAAGGAGGAGGTTATCAATTCGGTTGTATCTTTTATTTATTTCTTTTTTAATGTTTGTTACCTCAAAACTCTTAAGAAAATTCTTATTTTATTCGAAAGAATATACTTACAGATTGGTCCCATTTTTATCAAATTCCTGTTCTGATGCTGATCCATGAGGAATTGAGGGAACTCCTCAAATATTATTTATGTATTTTTATATTCAATTCATTTATTTTTATGGTAAGCATGACCTAATTCTACACCCAGGGTTGGCTCCCGAAGAGGGAACTCCTCAACGGTCAACAGCACAGACCCCAAATTCTTTATACTCATTCATTTATACACCCGCTCTAAGTTTTATTATGACATGGCTGCTTCATACAGGGTTGGCTCCCGACAAGGAAACTCCTCAACAGTCAACAGCACAGACCCCAAATTTTGTATAGTCATTCAGTTATGATAGCCCTTTCTAAGTTTTATCGTGACATGGCTGCTGCACACAGTATTTGCTCCCGACGAGGGAACTCCTCAGCGGTCAACAGCGCAGACACAACACTTTGTATATGTATTCAATTACGATAGCCCGTTCTAAGTTTCACCAAGCACTGCGGCACCCAGGGTTGGCTTCCAACGAGGAAAATCTTGAACGGTCAACAGCACATACATAAAATTTTGTATAAGCATTCAATTATGATAGCCCGTTCTAAGTATCACCATGACATGGGTGCTGCACTATTAAAAAAATGGAGTCGGTTTTCCTTTTTGTTAAAAATTTGTCTATTATCATTAAAAACATACATTCATAATTATTTATCAAGTATCAAGTTAAAACAATAATAATCCTTATTACTACATAATTATGTAATTTGTAGTAAGTATATACATTAAATATGTACATAACTACATACTGCACTAGTATTTATCTAAATGAATAAAAAACTATTCACCAATAATTATAACATGGAAATAGTGGTTTAACATGGAAATAACTTGGGGCTGTGCGGCAAAAACGCTTCTGGCCACCTTTTACAAAGCGCAAAAGGCTATACTGAGGGTGATCAATAAAAAACCCCAAACATATTCTTCCGATGACCTTTTCCGAGAGTATAGAGTGTTGAGTGTGAGAAAAATGTTTGTGCTGGTAACTCTCACTAAATTCCAGAGTGAGTTAGGAGAACAGAAAAAAAGCCAGCAATCTCGTGTAACAAGAAGATCGACACAAACAAATTTTGCAATACCACTCAGGAGATCCACTTTTGGCCAATCCAGTTTCTCTTATCTTGCCCCCACATTTTATAATTGCCTACCACCTAACATTAAGGACATTAAAATATCATATAAATTTAAAAATAGTTTGAGTGCCTACCTCTTAAATTGTACATATGCAGATATTGAAAACATTATTAAATAATTTAATCTCTATAATTTTTATAATAAAAACATAATAGTATATGTAGTAATATAAATTGATGATTTCTAAACGTAATTTTATTTTAATTTTTGGTAATTTATTTTGTATATTATTAATACATATTATTTAATACATATATAAATATATATTAATTTTTATCATGTTTTAAAATAAAATAATATTGACAATTTTCATGACATTTTCTTACGAATTTTTATTAGGTAATTAAGATATTTCTGTTACATTAAGTATGATTTTGATTATTTATATAAATATAATATTATAGATTTCTTAGGATAACTAAATAAATTGTCTACCTTGGAACAGGCGGCAGCCTAGTTAGGTTAAGACTTTTGTATATTGAATGTACCCATAATTTTAACTCAATAAATAATTTGAAATTTGAAATTTGAAACCAAGATTTCATTTAAACAATGCAAATTGTATTTCGGAACAGAAGAATCGTATTTTCACATCACCCGAGGGCTAGACCGTTATTCTGTGTTATTTATTTTATTTATTTATTTATTTAAAGAAAATACCAATATTATTAACTGCAGTATATTATTACATAAGCACAATTAGAAGCTTCATAATATTAATCCTTATTTTATTAAGACATATTGTTACTATTATTAAGAAGTTTTATTAGGAAGTTTTATTAAGAAGTGAACAGTAGCAAAATAGAAAGTAAAGTAAAGTAAAGTAAAAGGTATTTATTTCCAATACAACCATACAATTGTGTAGGAATGACAGTAATTAATCTTAAATTAGTTACTCAATTTAGACAAGAGATGATATACAATATATAGTTTTAAACTTACCAATTTACGAAAACATAGACTATATGATAACAGTTTACAACAAAACAATTAACGGTAAATAATATGTATTAGATTAAATGGGTAGATACGATGCTATGTATTTTCAAAATATTTTAAGAAGTCGTTATGGGCATACATGTTGATTTTAAGCAGATAGACTCGGATGGATCTCTTGAAAATATCGATGTTTTTAATTTCTTTTAATCTTTCGGGCAATTTATTGAAAAGTTTGAGGCCTAAGTATCGACTAGTCGCCTGGAACTTGGCAGTACGTGCTACGAACGGTTGGAGATACAGGGTTTTATTCCTGGTGTCATGCCGATGTACTTCCTCGTGGGATATGGCCGAGCTCTTATTGCAATAGAATTCGCAAAGAGCTTCTTGAGCAAAAATCGCATATACAGCAAAGCAAAGCAGCCGAGTATTTCTTCAAATCAACGCCGCCTAACTAGGCCTAGACCCGTAATAAGGCAAGCGCACTAAGTAAGCAATGGCTTGTGCATACTCCACATTAAAAGTTTTCAAAATAACTATTTAAAACTAAACGAAAAATGGTCTTCAGACACGGCGACATGCAAAATTATCACAAAATTGATGTTAATTGATAACAATTTAAGCCATTTTAAAATTATATTGAAAAAGCAACTGTTACATAATAATAAACAAGGTAGGAACAAATTAATCGTCAATCTAAAAACTTAGGACGTGATAAAGTTTAAATAATATTTATAGCGGAGAAATAACATTGCAATACACAGTTAAATAAAAAAAGAGGATGACATTTTACATATAATATGCAGGTTACAATTAAACTATAATGTTGAATATAACCGAAAAAAACAAGAATTAAAATGCGAGAATAGTGATTAAGAAAAACTACATAAGTGGGTCAATCTTTTTCTGACTAACATTAATTGTTATAATATCTGTTAATAATAATCATTGATCGATATTTCTCGTCATCTTTAGTTTACCCATGGTCGTGTTACCAGTGCGTATTATCTTTTTACAAAAAAAAAGCTTATATATATTTTAAAGGAGAATGACCAAAATTGTATGGCACCTGGGCCGACACTCAATAGAAATGATTTATATGGCAATGGAAAGATATTTTCTAGTTAAATATAAGTTACTTTTACAGTTCCTCTCGATTATCGAGTTTTATTTAAAAAATGGGCCTTTGCACATGTTTTCATATAAATATCATGAGTTTTGCATACCCTTTATTAAAATAAAGATGAACAAGAAGGTGTTATTACGGGATCTGAATGCGAAAAAAAATCAAGAGTTAAAACTGAATCAAATTATATATTTATTTGTTTGTTGTCATTAAAATTTCACATTATTGTGAAGGAATGACAAATACATTTAAATATTTTTTTAATTAACCTTCTTAATTCAACAAAGATTAATATATAGTAAATTAAAGTAAATGATTCCAATTACCAAAAAAAAATAATTAACAACTGTCAATAAAAAAAATACATTAAATTAAATTTTGACATTAAATTATTTTTTTGTTAAAATACATTAGCAAGTGCGATGTTATTTTCAAAGTAATTTAAAATGTCATCCACAATAAAAATACACATCCGGAAGGATCTCTCGAAAATATCACTGTTGTTAATCGCCTTTATAAACGATCAGGTAATTTATTCAAAACTTCAAGTTCTATGTAAAGACTAGTCGCCTGAAACTTGGTAGTACCTAAGCGGTATGATTTCTTGGAGGTACCTAATGGGTTTTATTCCTGGTATCTTGCCGATGTATACGCACTTCCTCGTGGGATATTGCCGAGCTCGTATTGCAATAGAATTCGCAAAGAGCTTCTTGACCCCTCAGGCCTCGATTGGCCGATATCGGCCACAACACGATATAGCGTGACTACCCCGTTTTAATTTTATTTTAATTTAATTTGTTTTATTTTATTATGTTAATTTGTTTTATTTTAATTATGGATACAGTAGTTTGGCAGTAATTAATGTTTTGGTGAGACAGTGTTATAATTCATTTTTTTTACTAATTTTTACTAAAAATTTTTGGGACATCAACTTTTAATTCGGCTGAGGGGCCGAGGCCTGAAGGATTGAGCAAAAATTTCATATACTCGGACGGTCAATATCTCTAGTTTTCGGAAGTGTTCACATGGCTGCCGTAGACCAATACCACTAACGCGCATATGGCTATTTTCTGCAAAGCGAATACCCTGATAATATGCGCCGCAGTACCCCTTAGAAGAATACCATAGCGCAGAGTAAATTCAACGAGTGTGTAATCGCAAGCGAATCGAGAGGAGCCGTACTTACAACTTATATTCGACCCAAAAAAAATGTTTTTTTTACATATAAATCAGTTGTATTGGGGCTTCATCCAAATTAATAATTTTCCTTTAACTAATAGAATAAATTATTATGACAAAAGAATAATTGATGTATGGAATATCCGCATCTGCAGATAGACTTTTTAAATATCCGCATCTGCAGATCAGAGATATTGAATAGATCATTGGAACCGGAATGTACAGAATAGCTGGTTATACTTCTTCTTAGATGTTCATACCAATATTCGTGTTTCGTATAATGTGGTCTTAAAGGACGCGCTTAGGCCAGCGCCGCAATTTAATGTTGAACTTGATATTACTGTATATTCGCAATTGCTGTATGTACTCAGGAAATATATAATCTTACGAGTAAAAATATATAATCTTACAAGATGTCGTTTAGTTTGCACGGAAAAGATTTAAAAGCGCACGTATGTAAGCAACGTTATGACAACGATAATTCGGTTATACATAGGATAGAAACGAATTTACCGCGTGATGTTTGTAGCACCCGACGTTTCGGTGACGTTGCAGCCGCTTGTTTAGGGTAGACGCGGCGGCTGCACCGTCATTCTCATCAGTCAACGTCAGTCTACCCTAGACAACGGCGGCTGCAACTTCACCGAAACGTCGGGTGCTACAAACTTCAAGCGGTAAATTCGTTTCTATCCTGTTTATAATGTCAAACAACCGCGACAGTCTTCAATAATTCGGTTGTGCGATTATGTTTGAATGAATTAGGAAGAAATTTATTTAGAAATCCAGAAAAGAAATTTTATTATATTTCAGTTTTTTCCTTTATTTTAACTGGTATAGAAAAAATATTTCCTACGATGCAGCCTGTCTTGAAGTAGAAAACTGAAAATTATATGTATTTTTTCTTGATTTTTATTAGGTACCTACCTATCACTGCATTTTGCTAACATTTAATATTTATAGTTTCAAGAATCTGTAAAGATTTTAGAAAAATAAATGATATTGAATTGAAAACATTATTGTAATACGAGAGCGGTAGGTATGACTCTATTTCACGTGACCGCGGCGACTAACAGTCGTGAATTAGAATAAATTAATAGTTTAAAAAAAAAAACACAAAAACCAGGCTTTTATAAATGCACGTAAAAACCACATCATCAGACCTTGAAACCTAATCGTGCTCAAAGTCTATTCCAAGACTTTTCTAACAAGTCCAAACACAGCTATGATACGATGTTCCATCATGAAGTTCCAGTTCATATCTTCCGACTCCATCATCAGATCTGTTCGACAGTACCATATTATTGTATTGTCATCAGAACTACATACAACTACCATTTTTCATGACGCTACGATCCTTGGAAGATGGTTAAATTAGTTACCTTAGATTCCATTACATAGTTACAAACAGGTCGACCTAATAAAAGCGTGGTAATTATAAAGCGGATACCGCACTCTATAGCGCTATTCTCAGGCTAAGCGTATGCTGAGACGCAGGCGACGCAGGTCCAGGAAGCGCAGGGCAGAGCAGATGTTGTATTGTATAAACTTACTGAGAAGTGCGTACGCTGCGACGCAGACATGTGCAACGCAAACATGACGTGTTTACCCTGCTCTGCGCCTCGTTGTAGTTCCGGCACAGATTTCTGTGCGACATGTGCAGGGCGAAACGTGTGTTTTAGCTATATTTCAAAATTTTGCTGCTAAATGACGGAACATTTAATTGAAATAGTTCGTTGTGAGCCTTGTTGTATGATACAAATCATCCAGATTATTAAAAAAAGACATTTAAACAGTTATTGTTGGCGAGATTTGCATCCTTCCTTGGGAATTTCATCACGTATAATGTTGTGATCATAATCAAATTGAGTTTTGTCTAACCAAAAGTAGTTCTATATAACTCGTAGAGCGTTTTTTTCAGATAATCACTTTTCCAAATAGTTTTTCTACGCTTTGACAAACTGTAAAGTATCAACAACTCATTAATTTCATAATTTTTAATTTAATTATTTAATTATTACTTTTCTTACCCTTATATTATTATTAAATTAGCTTTATTATATTTTTTTCTACTATCAACGTGTTCATGTTATTTCTGTTAATTTGTAATGCAAGCATTGCAAACTGTTCATAGGATAGTAAATTTGTTTGGTTTGTATATGTTTTTAAAATACTAGTATTATATATTTACTATCTGTAAGTTTGCTATAAAATAACATAAAATAAAAATAAAATATACAGACTCTGACTTAGTCATTTTACTCGTCAACTCGAAAACTGTCTATTCTTTGTACTAGCTAGAACGAGCATGAATGTATCTGTGTCATTTAGCTGCGTCGCAGCTGACGCTCGTGGCCTATATCTGCCTCAACTGCCCTGCCTTGCAAAATCTGTGTTATGCCTTCCTGCGTCACCTGCGTCTCAGCATACGCTTAGCCTCATGCTTCGAAAATCGGGTTACTCTAATCTAGCCAATTCTCTATATTGCCAAATAGCAATCGCCATTAAGATACGCTTTACAAGCCGAAAGGCTCACGTACCTTTATCCTATGCTCAGGTCGCTGCTGAAGAAGCTGGACCCACGGCACGGCGAATGTCCTTATAGGCAAAACGTCTAAAGGTAGCGCTGAAGACTTACACCCACATTAATAAACGAGTATTTGTCCGTGCATTTATTAAATTTTTAACGGATTTTTAACAACATTATTCCGTGCATGTAAATCCTGGAAATAGCCACTATTATATCTACCAACAGGGATACCTTCACTGTTAATAACTCATTCCCCTCATACCCAACTAAGCAAGGCGGCTCCTGGTGGGTATCCATTAGGTTCGCGCATCAACTCTGCTCCGCGTACCTGCAACTGCTCCAGTAGTGGATAAGTTTGCGCTCCTGGGGCGTGCAACGTTGCACGCTCCGCGGCGAACGCTCCAGGCGGTGGCGGTAAATCCGCGAACTCAAAGTGATGCGCAATATGTTCGTGGACGCGAGCAAAGTGAGACGTTAAGTAAACGCGAATCCATCGCAATAAAGTGGGCCGAAGAGAAATGTCTAGCTCTAATCGGGGGGTACCGAAATTATACAGTGCTGTGTGATTTAAAAATAAATTCTGGCGACGACATTTCGCTCAATGTTCGAATGAAAACTGCGGAACACTTGTTGTTCTTGAGTTGATGCGCGAACCGTCTCGATTTGAGTAGCTGCAAATGCGCGGACCAGAGTTGATGCGCGAACCTAATGGATACCTACCTTTACAGTCAGCCAGTCACTCGCTGACGAAGTCATAACAATCGGTAGGTACTAGTCATTAGACTAAAAATATGCGATACATTGTTTAAAGTAGTGGGTAGTCCTGAAACAATGGAGGGATTAAAAACATCCGCCATTTTTTTCTATTACAAAAGAGTTTTTATTCCATTCAAGATTTTTTCTAATATAAGCATTATAATAGTTTTAAAAGAGACCTATTTTAGTTAAGGTAATTCTATCAAAAAATATTTGGCTGAGGTTTTCAATTTGGCCGCAGCTAAAACTAGAGAAAATTAACATAAGTACGGTTTTTACCATTGATATGTGCGACGAAAAATTAAAAAAATGTCGGAAAATTATTTTTTATTCAAAAAGGATGTATCTTTATGTAATTATTTTCTATGTTGTAACCACTTTTGAAATTCTATACTTCAATTATAGGGGTCCTCCAAAAACCTAATAATAATAATCATATTTTTTCAAATATCATCTGTTCACATATTATATAAATCATATCTAAATATGACACTTAACAAACTATAATAAAATTTAATTATCTCTTTCGAATGACGTCACGGCTTGTGAACTTCTGCCTAGACCGCATGATGATGAGATTTTTCCAGATAACGTTTTTGATAAAATCTAAATTTAGTAATTTTTCCATTAAATTGTAATTTATACAACCAGATATAACTTTCGTATCCCGTGACTACCTCGAAGCAATATTAAGCTCCTTACTAATATGTAATATTGTAGGGTTGTTCTATGTCAAACAAAACTATAATCGAAAAAAACAAATTCGTGCCAGAAAATTCAGAGTAGGATTCCTTGAATTCGGCAGACACAGGATTGAGGTGCTCATCGCCGTCATACTTCATTAAACGCCTCCTCATTTTTAACTTCACTATTTTTTTTATATGATTATTATTATCTGTTTACTCTATTATTTATTGATTATCAACCAGACTATTCGACCTGATTATTTGATTCCTTTTTTATGTATTGCTTGTAGGATATTTATTCTCTGTTGTACAGGATGAGTTTTTAATAAGTGACATTGTTTTAGTGGGTGAATGAGTACGACGAAACAAGCTAATTTTGATTAACAAAATTGGGAAAAAAAAAGTATTTTTTTTGGCAAATTTATAAATCTATTGAAAAAAAGTTTGATATGCGTTGAACGCGCTGCGCAATCTAGCGGTTGATAAAATATCACTAATAAACAATATAAACGATATTTTGCCTACCGCTAGATAGCGCATCGTGCTCATAGCTTTCTATACTATTAAAAAAACTAATTAAAAAATTAAAAACATATATCAAAAGTTGCTTAGTTTTTCGTATTGCTTCACCCACTAAGATGCCACTAATTAAAAATTCACATGTATACTGAGTGACTGACTCCTTACTTATTATTATTTTATCATTTTAATTATTATTTTATTTTATTTTACTGTTATTTTTAATATTATTTTCTCTCACTTGATTTCTCTCACTTTCAGCTATCTAGATTAAAACACTCTTGATATACATACTGCTTATTTATTTAGGCTATTAGATTGGTGTGTACACAATTCACAATTTACAACTAACATAGTCGACATTACCGTGGTGCAGGCTCCTGCCTAGTCAGGCAAACTTTGTGTATCACCTTTCAAGCATTTTATTTCGAAAAAAATATATTCTTATTATCATTATCTACCTACCCAGAGCAAGTATTCTTTAATGTGTCATACACGTGAATTAAAAAAAATGTGAGTTTAAAAATAGCGAGAAACTGTTACAAGAATTTTGCGTTGACAAAATTAGCGAAGCGACGACTTTCGACGGTCGTAATAACAGCAAACTCCGCATTTTTCTGACAAGATCGCCCACAAGACGCTTGATTGGTTAATCTGAATAAATTAATGGTAGGTGGTGATTTTTCCACCATTATTATTGTTTTTTTTGTGTTACTACGACCCAACCTGTTGCCGTATGAATAGAGAAGGTATAAATAACTTGACTTCCAACCAACCAGTACGACAGGTAAATTACGCGGCTGCGGGTGAGGAATTTTGGTGGTTTAGGAGAATGACCAGTTTTATTGTAGTATTCAAATGCAACAAATATATTTGGTGGGTATGCTGGCTTTATAGTTATTATAAGGCTTAGATTTAGTTATTATATGAACATAAATAATAGTTTTGGTAGTCGTTTGTACTTTTTTGATCTGAAAATCGTTTGAACAATTTTTAAATCACACTGCTAACGACCCCTCAGTAGTCTATGTTTCATGTTTCAAATCAATCAGTTAAGCCGTTTAATCTGAAGGTCATTGCATATGTGAGATATAGAGACCCGAAACAATTATATTGATTCCTAATCGGTTTGTACAAATAACCTGTATAATGCAACCCCACTGCTCTTTTGGATTTGACCAGTCATGTTACAAATAACTTTTCAATCTATCGGATCGTTTCTAATGGTAGTTACTCATATTAATCAATTCTAATCATAGTTCCAGTCTTTGAGAAAATATTTAAGCTAGGGTATATACACGTTTGGATAACTTCTTGTGTTCAAAGAAGCTACCGGCAAATAAGCAATTTCTGTACCGGGCCGCTCGTTTTATTGTGTCGGCAAATCGCCCCAGTCCGCTGAGCCTTGACCCCAGAGACCTGTGGAGGGGATTTTCCTTGACCTCTCACGGGCATTTGACCTGATCGATGATGCCCTCATTCTGACCAAACTCGAGCATTACAGCGTTTGAGGTTGTAGTCTTTGGTTACTTATGGTTCCGTGCAGTTTAGGCCTGTCTGGCCTGTCTGTGTTTTCTTATGTCGGTTCAACTTACGGTTCCGCTCCCATCCGATAGCCTCCTCAAAGAAGGACTCAACCTAAAAAGGCTGCTGGAAAATCTGCCTGCGGACGTAACCTGGAGTCGTAGACGGTTTGGGATCGGATGTTTCGACACAGGGGAACACTCCAAATTTGAAAATCCATCAAATACTACCAGATTTGAAAGTCCATCCAAACCTGGTAGTTAGGGCGTGAGGAAGCAAGCAGTGTGGAACTTCTCAGTGTCTCGCGTTAAGGCGTCGGGGTTTTTAGGCCTCAAGAAGCCTAAGAATGCACACACGTTTGAAGAATCCACACAAGTTTTTTTCGCAAACCATATCTGAAGAATTTTTGGTTTATGGGTTTGTTGAAAAATAAAAGCAGTAATTTAAAAAAGTTTCTCAGTAAATCCCTCGATAAGAAACCAATTCAAAATTTGGGCTTAAAAAGTTGCTCATTGCCTTGGACATTAAGGCTTTAATTTGACTTCGAAAAATTTCAGGGGCAGTTACTCCTTCAATGTAAGCGGTGAATGAGAATTCTCTAGGGCAGCACTTAGCCACATTTTTTATTTAGGCCATAAATTAATTACAATTAATTAAATTAGAGCGCTCTGAGAGTTACGCTAAATATGCTTTGCCATTAATACCCTTATACCACCACTGCGTAAAGATAGTTATTATGTGCTAGCACTACAATAGAACGTGTAGTATGCGCCTGGTCGCCGGCGCGGGCGGACGTAAAATCTACGATTGACGCTTCGTCAACGCTGGATTTTTATTGGTCAAACTCTACGAAATTGACCCCCCCTATTTTTTCGCGTGTCTGCCCATTTCGGATATTTTTCTGAGGTCTCACGTTGCCCTAATTCGCCATGTCTAGGCGCGGTCGTCAGTGGGATATGGATCACTATGGAAGCTTGGCCACAGACCTTGCGGTAAAACGACACGGCTCCGCCGCCGTACGCAACGTGTTTCGCCCTCGGCGAGCCGTGTTTGTGCCAGCCAATGAATGAGAGCTTTTCCACCCAACCGGGCGTTTTCACGGAGGAGAATTATTTCGGCCCTGTATGTTGTTTACAAAATGTATTTTAGTGACATACATTTTCGCCGTGCGACGCGTATTTAAGCGTCGTTTGGCGAAATAACCGTGCAATGTACAAAAGCTCACTTTTTTAATCGACTTCAAAAAAAGGAGGAGGTTATCAATTCGGTTGTATTTTTTTATGTTTGTTACCTCAGAACTCCGTCATTTGTAATCCGATTAGGATTTTTTTTGTTTTATTTGAAAGTATATACTTACAGATTGGTCCCATTTTTATCAAAATTGCGGCTGAACATGCGATGGAACCAGATGATGACAGATAAGCTCTGCCGTTTACAGTCTGGCCATTAACAGTAGACATTAATTAGACATTGGGGAAAAATATTTTGATGTAACAACATTATCCTTATGTAAGACGATTTTTTGTGCTCTTGGTTCAGTTCATGGAACTGCGTTCATTTTGTGATTAATTATCGTTATTCATATTCTTTTCCATCCAAAATGAACAAAACTATTCGAAGCAGAGCTAGAGAAGTCGTTTATAGTGTCTCAAAATGTACTTCTAGGTACATTTCGAGGTTAAGTTTTGTTTGAAATTTCGTAAAGTTTAACCACAAATTTTCGTTACATACCTGTGTCAATCATAGTCAACATTAATGATTATTTACAGGAGGCACGATTAACGTTTTTTTCTTTTCCTTTCAAGCTTACAATAATTGAAACGTCGATCTTACGTTATAGAATCAGTAGAAGGGGCAGAAACACTAGTCTGAGTACATTACGCCTCTTGCGAGACGGTACTGAGACATGTCCCTAGATTATTTATTATTACTATTCTCACATTGCTGTGTTGCAATAGGTATATATTTTTTCCAAAACGTTGGGTCTACTCTTTCTGGCCAGTCTATATATTATTATAGGGGATGTAGCCAGGTCGTTTTTTGTTTTCTTTTTGACTGGATAATGTCTTTAATATAATGACTGGATAATGACTGGATAATGACTTTTCAAAATAAATTAATATAAATAAAATTATTTCAACGCAGTAATAAAACCAATCACTTATTTTCCTTCTCACCTATAGATAACGGTTTCAGGGTGGAAAATAAACCACTTGAATTGAATGTATATAACATCTAATCAGGGAAAGTTCCGAACTAAACACCTCTCTGATAGTCCCGTTTGTAGACTAGCGATTCCTGAAAACAATATTTCGATGAAACTACTTTCGTATTATTAAATTTTCGTCAGCTCTTGGCGCTGGCCCATAGTGCGGCGCTGTTCGTCTTGTTCACAGCCATTGTGAGGAAAGGCCTATTCTGTATGTCGTTCGCGACAGCGGCCGCCCATTCGGCGAAACGGGCAAATCCACTCGAGACTCGAGCGAACGACGCGATGCTCGCTCGAGCGACCACTCGCTCGAACTTCCAAACCAGCCGCACACCTCCCGCGCCATCCAGCAGTCTGTCTGACGGATTCAGTTGATCGGCGATGTTCGTCCGCACCGCGCGCTGGCACGCTGTCGTAAAGCAATAAACATAGTTTCGTAATAGTACTATATTGACGTAAAATTATATATAATAATTTTACTAATGTCAGAATGGATTAAATAAGAAAAAAATACGCTATATAAGAACCGACTTTTTCGTCTAATATTCGGAGTGGCAGTGACAAGACAACCTGTTTTACGCGTTGACTGGTTCTTGACATCACATCGCCGGCTTCACATCCGACCCTGTTTAATTTTTTCCCCTCAACCGAGTTTCTAAGTAATCGAACCGACATTCTGCGATGTGATACGTGATCTCGGCCATTATCACACATACCATCGATCGTCTGTTTGTTTTGTACACAACTTTGACGTTTCGTCGAATTTGTATGTGTGTCGTGTTGTGTCTGTGAGGAAAGTTGCGATTCGGCTCGGCTCCCAACGTCTGGGATCTAACCGTTCAACATTCCGATCGTAAAGGTAAGCGGCCAATTTATTTAACTGTGTGAATAATCATAATTAACAACAATTATTTTATTTAACAATTAATACAAGTCGTTTCTCCGCTATTATAGTTATATGACATTAAAATTTTCTTCATGAAATCTAATGACAATCATATTAGAATTTTCATAATAATACTATTAGCATGACAGATGCCATGAATGAAATTATAGAATGAATGACACCTGTCACGATAGGCCCTGTCATCTGCCCTGACACCTGTCATAATTACACCCTGCACCACAAGCCTTGGGAGGTTACACTTTAAAAAAAGGTACAACAGTGTATTTTAATTTTCTTGACTTCCATGACTATCTTTAATCGGCCTACCTATATGAACGTACGTGATACGGCCGCTATGTTATCGCCCGAACGTAACAAGCTGCATTACGTACGTTCGAGTACAAAAAGAAAACAAAACACCAAAAAAACGAAACCCACAAATACGTCATTTTTTTTCTACGATTCTGAATACAAAAAAGATTAATAAATGAGTTTATTGTGTAAAAAATGCCTACTTTTATTTTAAACAAGTATTTATTGTTAGAGAAATCTAATAAAAAAACCCAACCTATTTTTACCTACTTTTTTAATAAGAACCCAAAGGTAGGGCGGTTAATATTTATTCTTTCTATTTATTATTGACTATTATTATATCATTGAGAATTTTTATTCTGACTATTGTTGATTGACTACTATTATCATTGCTAGCAGGTCAACATTTGTATTTATTACATTATTTTTAATACTGTCTATATAGTAGTTTGTGAAATTATTAAATAATTCTGATTGATTAATAGCACGATTTGTACGATAGTACCTACTTACATATAATAATTTGTGGCATTATCGAAGAATTTTGAATTAAAATATCAGAAAGTTTTGTTTATTTTAAATAACCTTGACAATCTGCGCTTAAATATTCAACCTTCTTGTATGTATACCATGTAATATATGTACTTATGTATACAATATACATATTCGTTTAATAATTTTGGATGATTTTGGTTTATATGCATATTTGGGTAGTTATTTCAGTTAATTTTGACTCTGCCAAGTGTAGAAATTCCTCTCAACTGTTTTATCAATATAATAAAATAATAATTAAAAATAATAATAATGGATGCCTGCGTTCAGTGAACTATGCTCTCTATGTTCACAGGAGCTACGCTTCACATGGAGTTAGCTACCTAGGTACATGATTGATTGAAGACGCCGTTTCTCAAAATGTGGGAAGCCTAATTAGTTAATTTCCTTATGGGATCCATGGGAAAAAGTCCACTTAACCCAAGAATTACCTAATTATCTAGATCTTTTAAATCTCTATACCATTCAAAGGGGTCTAAAACCCTGAATAATATTCCTTTTTATCCGAATGCTATTTTTCTAAATGTTTCAATACAATACAGTAAACTACTCTAGTAGTTAGGCATTCCTACACATTGACAAAGAAAATGCAAAAAAATATTAATGAAAACATAACCATCATGCTAGTTGTAATGACTGTAATATTATATCCAATATTACCTACATACAAATAATCAAAATATACTAATTTGATTGATCAGGGAGAATAATAGATTAAAATATTATTGCAAAGTCTATTTAGAATTATCAATATAAAAATATTTTTTTGTCAAATCCAGCAATATGCCTATGTATTTGTTTTTAATTAATGTCTGCAAATTTAAATTAAATTATTGATATAAAACGCGTTTTTCTATTTTTGTTAAACACGTTGCTCCAACAAAACAAATGTTCACAGTAGGTAGACCAGTAAGTTGGACCCAAACGATGTTATAATAATTGCGTTGGAATCTTTTCAAGACGCGCTCTTGTCCGTTGTATAGCATAGCAACTCCCTAATGAATTCCTCCCATTGATATCAAAACAAAAGTACCAAAATACTACCGAATGAATCGTGCGACCTTGTACGAATTCAAAAACGCGTGGTCCAATTTCAAATAAACGATCCGTTGTCAATCAGACTAACTTTCTCGCAGTTAATAAATGGTGAAAACTGATAATCCACAAGTAAATATATTAAAAAGCATAATAGACACGACTGCCATTACAGAAAGTGAACTATTGTATTTATAATTATTTTTATTTAATATTTGTTTTTATGAAATATTACTTTTTATGAAATATTTGTTGTTCATGTATTATTGCATGTAAATTTCCAGAATGTACCTAATCAGACCTTTCATTTGTCATTAAACACGATATATTTATGTTAATTTATTAACACTTGGACATTTAGACAACTGATTACTTAATATTTTATAGTTAAGGTACCCTGTAACACTCGGCATCACATAATGATTCTAACAATATCTCACACATCTAAATCGTTCAAGCATTTAAAAGTTATGGTGGAATAAAGAAACGGAAAACATACATATATGAACCCTGAACCCATTACACTCCTTTTTGTTTCCATTACACTCCTGTGGCAGTCGTGTAACAAGAAATAAGTATTTATTATCACACCAATCGATAATGCAAAATCTATTACGGAAACAACGCTTTTTATACTATGACTCATAGTCCATAGTCCTAGATTTTATAATACAATTCGAAAATTGTAAATTTGAAATCATAGTACTAGGGATGTTATAACCGGCTCGAAATACTTACCTACACAGGTACTAGTTACTGCCAATCAGCATAGGAAATTTAAGAAGAAAATTAATGTATTTCAGAGGTTTTTTGAAATCCAGTGGTGTCGTAATTAGTTGAAAGGACCGTGTCTTTCTAATTTTCAAGTAAAAATGGGAAATGTGTTTAAAAGTAAGTAATTCTTTCTTATCAGAAGGACCTGGATATGTAAAATTCATCCAAGAGATGATGGATAGTGACAAGCGTTAGGAAATTTTACTTGGATCTCTTATTCCTACACTCCAGACAGTTTCTGAATAGAGATGGCATAGTTCGACGCGATGATTTTTTTAACATAAATAACTAAATAGTTGAAGATGGGGTATAAGATATCGATATCGATACAGGCTGGGGTATAAGATATCGGTTTTAAAGGGCTGTAGAATAAAAAAACACTAAAAACATGCTTTTGGGCTATGATACGATATTCACATACACACGGCTATGATACGATACTCCATCATAAAATGCCAGTGCCTATCTTCCGGCTTCATCATCAGACCTTGAAACCTAATCGTGGTCAAAGTTCATTCCAAGACTTTTCTAACAAGTCCAAACACAGCTATGATACGATGTTCCATCATGAAGTTCCAGTTCATATCTTCCGACTCCATCATCAGATCAGTTCGAAAGTACCATATTATTGTATTGTCATCAGAACTACATACAGCTGCCAATTTTCATGACGCTACGATCCTTGGAAGATGGTTAAATTAGTTCTTCATGATGGAACATCGTATCATAGCTGTGTTTGGACTTGTTAGAAAGGTCTTCTAATGAACTTTGACCACGATTAAGTTTCAAGGTCTGATGATGAAGCCGGAAGACAGGAACTGGCATTCCATGACGGAATATCGTATCATAGTCGTGTTTGCACTTGTGAGAAAGGTCACGTAATGGACTTTGAACACGATCAGTTTTCAAAGTTATAACAAACCTATTATATATTGACTTGTAAATATTGAGTGCAAATAGTGTAAATATTGACATAGGGGCCTGTATAAAATGTATATAGACCTGTACATGGAGAGTGTAAATAGAATAATATTGATATATTTATATACGATGTATATTGACGTGTAAATAGGGTAATAGATTGTTAAAGGTTGTTTCTCACCTTGGCTTGGATCCCACCCAATGCAGAAAGGTGCCGAGGACTGAATTTTTTGGTTTTTACGTGCATTTATAAAAGCGTGTTTTTAGTGTTTTTTTTTAACTATTATTTTTTTAAAAATGTGGAATATAAGTTTTATCCAACTAGGGACCTACTCCACAAATATACACAAAAGATAAACAGACTAGCTGATAAACCAACTAGCTGATTCGATAATCAAGAATCATCGATTGTTTACCTTTCAAAACAACTTTACATAAATATTTTCGTGTGAATAAATATGTACATCTTCAGATCAAGAAATCATTTCAAATATAAGTACACGTTCGACAAACCAAACATCATTAAACATTTCCACCCATTGGAACCCTAACACAAGTAATTTTCTGTGTAATAAATCACATAAAGTATTCTTGAAAACACTTGCTCCTATCAAAAAGAGATAAACGGTCATTAGATGGTGCATGTGTGTAGGATGTAATGTACCTACCTAGTACGAGTACCACTTTTCAAGCTTGAAAACGGCTACGAGCTCTTATCTTAAGGACTACAATGCAATGTAAATATACATACACGTCATCGAACTTATAATTACGTAGGAAAAACGTAATAAATAAAATCTAGAGCGAAAACAAGGAAAACCACAAAATCCACGTTTAAATTATTTATTTATTCTAAAAAAACCAGAAGAACAACATTACAGCTAACTTACCCAACATTTACATATAGCATGATTAAAAAAGGCATTTAAAATTTGATAAAAATCTGTTGAGTCCAAGACTTTCCCAGCAATCAGTCAAGGACGTCATGTCATTTAATTTAAAAATCAAATCGCAAGTACGCGTCGCCGTAAATTCGCTTCCGCAACGCAATGAAGACGTTAATTTCAAAAGTACGTCGCGCGTCTCGCCGCAAATTTTAATATTCGATTACCCCATACATTTGTATTGTGGACTTTAAATATTATTTGTGTCGTTTATACTTGAGATATTTCAACCAAAATTTTACAATGGGATTTTGTCCCAACGAGGCACCTGTGTACCGAATTTCAAGTCTTTAAGTCCAACATTTTGAGATTAATGTATGCCTAGCCTGCCCTCTGGTGGACAGATTTCAACCACAATTGTTTCACCTCTTGCCATTACCAAATAATGTTTGCATGCCGAATTTTAGCTCAATCGGATGACGCGTTTGACGCTTTCGTGGTGGAATACAACACACACATACAGATACACAGAAGTACGTTCACAATACTATCCCTCTGCCGGGAAAGTATAAATACAAATAAAACGAAAATCGGAAAGTGGTAAGGAATTTAGTCATGACCACAAATCAATCCAGCAATGACGAGGCTGAAACGAAGAAATGTAAATGATAGCGAAAAGTTGCATACTTAATTACCTAAGCAGATTATTAGGACACGTAATCAGAAAGAAACCAGATGGACAGCCACACGCGTTTAAGAGTACGAATTGGGACTCAAATCGTATCGATTTGAGTAAACTTCAAGACGCGAAGGAGTATTCAACTGGTTATGGGTATTCATATTCATATTCATTTTATTTGCATAATGGTATAGTCATAATAAAGGTAAGCAAAGATTTCTTAAATATATCATGAAAAACAGCCTTTCTCTTGCATTGTCTAATTGCACCG
This sequence comes from Micropterix aruncella, assembly GCA_944548615.1. NCBI lineage: Eukaryota > Metazoa > Arthropoda > Insecta > Lepidoptera > Micropterigidae > Micropterix > Micropterix aruncella. Next base: position 33,606,627 of record OX155952.1, on the reverse strand, counting down.
TCTCTCCTCTTACCTTTTCTTGACTATGCAGATGTGGCTTATCTCGATTTATCATAATAACTAAACAAACTTGAACGTTTGCAAAATGTATGCATGCGATTCATCTTCGGTCTACGTATGATCACGTGTTATATAGGGCTCAGTTAAAGTAGGTGCCAGTACGCCAAAGGAAATACTTGCTCTCCTCTATCAAGTACTTTCCCAATCAACACCATCGTCTCTTTACGAGCTTTTTGAACCATTAAGTTCCCAAGGTCTCGTACTTCGGTCAGCCTTTGACAGTGTATATACAAAAATGATTATATACATAATACTGATTTCTATTCCTACTCTTTTTTGTGTCCATGGTGCAAGACTCTGGAACGATCTGCCGGCAAATATACGAAACTCGCCTTCTTTACCATCATTTAAAACTCACCCCAAAGATTACTACCTTACTTTAATAAAGTAACCAGTTCTTCCATTTCTATCCTCTTGCTCTCCCAATATCCTCTCCCCGGGGATTCTTAGTTTTAAATACCTTTACTGGTCTGTATTTTATGCAGACGAACGTAATAATCTTTATTTCCACAACGCGCGCATGTACTATTGTGATTAGGTTAGTTGTAAGACATTGCCATATGCCAATAACCTCGCCTGTCTGTAGCATAATTAAGTGCAAATAAAGAGTATATTATTATTATTAAAAAACGTAAGAAATGTTGGAAAACACAAAGAAATAAAATAAAACGCATTCAAATATAAAGGGGTAAACGCATTACAAAGAAAAGCATTACACTATTGGTTTTTGTTACATACGAGTAATATTCCTCCAGTAAGTAAAACACGTCAAGTGACTGCGATTGTCGAATGTAATGATCGCTAAGCTTCTTGTAAACTACTCTGGGCCGGCGACATAAATGCTAGCCTCTCCGACTTGAATAATGCACGACACCGAACGCAGTTATTGGATGACTTGTTGGATAGTGGTGATGGGAATGAGAGTGGGCCATATTTTACCCAAAACCTGTGCTAATTCGTGCATCGACTAGTAGTAATGGACACGCGTTTGGGGATACGTTTTGCGCTACAAATCCGTATCGACGTCAGCACGGAGCTGCGCTTAACGATAAACGCTTTCTTACATTACATTATTCGTTAATTCACATTAAAATCAAACATTATCCGGGTGAAGTGGATGTTTATCGATACCGGTATTTATCGACAAGTATTTAACCGGTGATTTTACAACCAAAGCAGACATTTGCAACATTTAAAAAAGAAACATCTGAAAGAGACGAAGAAACGATAGGCGAACTCCCTCTGATGTATGACGTTTGTCGTATCATTCGATACGACAAACGTGCGCTCTGATGTATCATTCAATTTATCATTGCGCTAGGATCACTACCCTGACTGTATAATATTAAAATGGTAATGTGTGTCTCAGAGTCACTAATCCAACTGTATATCGGAACTCGAATTGCGTGATGTGAAATAACTTTTTAAATTGGTTGAATCATGGTTTCAATGTTGTCTCTTTCTTTAATAGCTAGTGCTTTACCGGATTGCTTTTACTAGTATTTGAATATACAGGTAGCAACCGCCCTAATACCAATTTATATACGTTTTATATAACCAGCAATATTTATTTTATTTATTTTAAGAATTAATTACTAATAAAACAGTTTTTGCCTATAAAAATATAAGGAACCGAATGGCAAAACCTTAACCTTTTGCCTATTTGATTCTGTCACCCAACTGGGACTAGCCCGTTCTCGGATGGACAGGACTCTATGGATAAGGGATAAGGAGAGTAACCATGCATCTGATTTGAGAGAAAAGGTTCTTTTAATGACTTGAATGATGCTCTTTAGTGTCAAGTGTCTGAGCACTTTGGATTGTCGATGGGAGCTGATTCCATAAACGGGCGGTCTGGATTTCAAATGAATTTGCTTAAATGGAAGACAGATGTAACTTTATTATGAGACTATTATCCAGACAAAAACGTAGGGAAGGGCCATAGCTTAAAGGGCCGACGTATCTGAACGAATAAATCCTTCAGATACGTCGGAGGTTTCAGCAAAATATGAGTCTTTATACGGTTACTGGCAGTAAGCCGCTTACGTTTATGCCGAAAGACCGACATATATTATGTTTATATTTCCGCAGGTCAAATATATACATTATGCAGGCATTTTGATGGTGATCGAGTTTGTCCAAGATACTCTCCTTTTTATCCAGATAACAATTGTCGGCGTAGTATCTTGATCTTGACTTATCTTAATCATGTTTCCAAACGCAAAAATTCTATCATATTTTGATTACTAATACTGCTTACCGTTAATCAAAATAAGAATTGTCTCATTTATTGTCATATTATTAAAATACTCGATACCAGAAGTAGCGATACTTATGTCGTCGATAAGAGTCGATAATTATGTCTTTCGTTTCTATACTACTCGATACCAAAAGTATCGATACCTTTCATTTGATACCTTATCATCCAAGAGCAAGTGTTATTAGTGATATCAAACTCTGTATATTCAATAATTGAAGCGTAAAATATTTTCCTTATTTCTACATTTGGATATTTTATCTTATACTTGACTATAATCTTGTCACATTTATCACTGTCAGTTCATGTTTAATTTTTATCATAGTTTGTTTTTTATTTGTTTTATTTTTAGCTTCTGGGGAACAATAAATTCAATTATTAGAATTGTCTCTCTTACTTGTTGAGTAGTACCTATCTACTAACACAAATGTCAGCTGCGTGTCAACAATGTCAACAATGGTGATAAGATATAGATATTTTTAAATTTTGCCACAGACAATGCTTGGAACTCTGACTTTCTGGAGTTTTGAATTCAGAAGTTTTGGATTCACTTTTTTATATTAGAGCTAGTTGAGATTTTTTTATCAAATGTGCCACTCAACTATACCCATGAAATCTAAAATCTTAAATTTAATGAAATCTAAAAGCTGTAGTTACTCTCGTCAAAATCTTATTCGTAACTATTATTGATATTTCGTTGCTATGTATCAGTACTTCCGCCTATACTAGGACAATGCCATTTTATCTTCTTTGGTGTAACTAAGTATTATAACGGATATATTTCACTGCCTAAGGGACTGTGATATACGGTGGCTTTCAAAAATGTATTGTATCATGTAAATGTATGATACATGATACAATTTATTTATTTATTTATTTATTTAAGAATTAATTACTATGAAACATTGATTAGCTTATAAAAATAACAGGAACCGAATGGCAAACCCTTAACCTTTTGCTTATTTGTTTCTGTCACCCAACTGGGACTAGCCCGTTCTAGGGTGGACAGGACTCCAATATTACAATCAAGATTGCTTGATTGCTTGGTTGCTTACAAATATATAAGTTTTAGTAAAAAGCTAATGACACTAAATTGCCCTAAAATGTGGTCTTCAGAATAAAATAAAAAAATAATAATAATAAAAAAATAATAAAAGATAATATAATAAATAAAATGCAATTCCATTATTTAATCTGCAATAAATATCATATAAAATTCGATTAAATAAAATAAATAAAGTTATATGTGAGAAAAGGAAGAAACGGTCATTAATATTTATTAATATAAAATTACCTAGTCTAAAAAGTATACTTCATTGTCAAAGTCAAATAATTTTTGGTAGTTAGTTCAATTTTAAAATATACTTAACATATATGTTTAAAAATATGTTAATAATTTGTGCACCTAAGTTTTATTATACTATTATTTCTAACATTTGATGTATGGTTATTTATTATTATTATTTATTCCGTAGCCGGCGATTGGGGAGGGGGTCGCCCTCGCAGCCAATACGCTGCTGTCGGTGCCGCTGGATATCGTACTCCATTCACGATTCGCTTCCATTCTTGACGATTTTTTGCCACGTCTCGAGCATCCCTAGCCGACAATCGTTGATTTTTAAGGTCGTCTTTGATGGTATTTAGCCAGGTTTTCTTCGGTGCCGATCGCTGAATTCTCCATTCTGTCGGACGGTCTCGCCAAAGAAGTTTACATGGCAAGCGATTGTCGTTCATTCGGCAAACATGGCCGAACCATCGTAGTCGACGTTTTTGTACTTCTTCTTCGATCGTTGTTACTAGATCGCATCTTTCTCTAATGGTCTCGTTTCGAATTCGGTCGCGGAGTGAGACACCGAGAATCTGCCTCAAGCATCGCATTTGGAAGACTTCGAACTTTTTGAGGTCCGATTGTAGTAACGTCCACGTTTCCGATCCATAAAGAAGAATGGGAAGAACCAACGTTCGGTATAGTCGTACTTTGGTTTTGATGGTAATATTCATTCGCTTCCATATGCACCACTTGAGCGAGGCGAATGTTGCTGTTGCCTGACCGATCCGGCTATGGACATCGGCCGTCGAAGCCACTTTCTTTTCCGTAACCAACGATCCTAAATACTTGAATTGTGGGACCTGTTCGATTTGGGTTCCATCGAGGTAAACGCTGGCCTTCGAACCGTCCGTAGTGAGCACTTTGGTCTTATCCGCATTGATTTTCAATCCATATGATTGAGCAATTCCGGATATGTCGTATAAAATGTCCGTTGCTTCGGCATCAGTGTCGGCGAAAACGGCGCTATCATCAGCGAACATCAAATCGGTTATGAAGTTTGATTCGTCGAATCTAACTCCGCGTCGACCGTCGAATGCTCTCCGAATGATGTATGGTTAGTCTGTCATGATTCGATAACCATTTCTTTAGTTTATTTTTGAATTCCCTGAATGTCAACTTCATTTTTATTTCCATATGGATCAGATTGTAAAATCTCGGCGCAATGAAAGAGTAATGTCTTTGTCCAAATGATGTTTTCCTTCTGGGTATTATTGAGCTATTTTCTAAAACTTGTCTCGTTGGTCGCCGGTTCTGAATTATTCCTAAATTTGAGTTACTGTCCAAAAATAGCCTTAAGAGGGAAGTTTTTAGAAAAAGTTGCCTACAGTCAAGAACTTTAGCTTCCTTATAAAGTTCATTAGTGGGATGGCGATATGGTCTACGTAGAATAATTTTTAATATAAATTTCTGCGCAACTTGCAATGGCTCTAGCAGGGTTTTACCACATCCACCCCATCCAATTATGCCGTAAGTAATAAGCGATTCACATAAAGCATAATAAACAGTTTTTAGTGTTTTGGAATCCAGAATATTCCTCAGTTCTTTGAAAACATATCCAAGGATTCGCACCTTCGTAGCCACGTTATGTATATGACAATACACGATACAATAGATGATGATATCATGCATTGATAGATACATGATACAATAGATGATACAACGTATTGTATCATGTAAACATGATATTGCACTTAGAAAAATATTGGATTTGTTCTTACATTACCGTTTTGTTATTACGGTTTTATTCATAATAATGATCCAATCGTAATTTTGATGAATTACAAGGAATTTTGTTGAAACTCCATTACTCTGTTATATGTTTCACCATGCTCCGTACGGGTAATACGAAAATAACGGTATAATGTAGCTTCAACATTATTATTATAACTGATTATAATCATACGTATGTAATGACATGCTGTCATGGTAAAAGCAAGATCTCGATGCATGCATAGACGTCCCCAGGGTTTCGAAATAGGGTGGGCACATTATCTATTGGGGGGCCCACCCTTCATAAGAGTCTTTCTCTAAAATGCAGCTCATTACAGGCATACCGCATAGCAATTAATTTTATATCAATTGTAGTGTTTTATAGAATGAGATGTATTCTATAGATCTCATTTTAAGCCAGTCCTTATCTCCTTTCAGTCTCCTTGCGATATTTCAGAAGCGAGCTTACTATCATTCACGGTCCTGAACATCTTCCGAGTGGTCTCAAGTAGTGATGGACATGAGAGGAGACGAGATTAGAGATAGACGCGTCTCGTCTCGTCTCGTCTCGTGATGTCTCGTGAAAATGTAGTCGCTGTTTATTAAATGTGATATGTTTACTTAATATTTTTTGTTATAATTATAGTTAATAGTTTATAGTTTTCTTCCGATTTTTTAAAGAATCTCGAATTAATATCCGCTACTCTCGATCCGAAGTAATCCTTTTCCAATCTGTTCTTTATCTATTGTCATGACTTGGTTTCATGGAAGCGTTTGATGACAGATTGTACGGTACAGCGCAAGAATTTTACAAATTTTGCAATTTTGAATCGCAACTACTTAGTCTTGTTCGTTTAAGAACTAGATAGGATTTCAGATATTTTAAACCATCTTCCCGTAAAAAATGGCATTATCGCGGGACGCGTACGAGCAAGAAGCACTCTGTTAAACCAAGGGAAGGAGATAGATAACAAGTAAATATATCAAAAGAAATAAAAAACACGACTGCCGTTACAAAAAGTGAACTACTGTATTTATAATTCTTTTCTTACGGTTTTTTTAATGAAATATTTGTGGTTTATGTAATTATCCATATAGATATATATTTATTACATTTTCGGAATGTACTCAATCAGACCTTTCATTTGACACTAAACACAATACATATTTATGTTAATTTATAGACATTTGGAGATATGGACATTTAGACAACTATATTTAGTTGATATTTTGACAGTTACGGTATTCTATGACACTCTAGATAACATCGGTTCTAATTCGGTTCGAGCGTTTAGAAGTTATAGTGTAATAAAGAAACGGAAAACTTACATAGATGAACCCTAACCACGTTATACTCCTTTTTTGTTGGGCAGTCGTGTAAAAACAGGGAATCGTAAATTCTTGATTTTAAAGTATCTAAAATCTACGGATTGTTTGAGTTACTTCGGTGAAAAAAAAACCGCTAAACAAGTAAATATCTTAAAAGGGAAAAAAACACGACTGCCGTTACAAAAGTGAACTACTGTATTTATAGTTATTTTTATTACGGTTTTTTATAAAATAATATGCACATATATTTCTGGTTTTACACATACCCATATATACGTGGTTTATGTATTTATTCATACACAGATACACATATATTTTCGGAACGGGCCTTTCATTTGACACTTATCACGATAAATTTATTGACATTTGAAGATTTGGACATTTAGACAACTATTTATTTGATATTTAGATAGTTAAGGTGCCCTATGACACTCGGGATGACATCACGATTCTAACAATACCACATACTTCTAAACCAGTTGGAACCTTTAGAAGTTACGGTGGAATAAAGAAACGGAAAACATACATAGATGAAGCCTGAACACATACCACTCCATTTTTGTTGGACAGTCGTGTAAAAACAGCGAATCGTAAATTCTTAATTTTAAAGTTGATCATAATTTAATTGCATTCTGAAATGCCTTCTTATCGTAAGTACTTCATAATATCCACAGCACGATAACAGACAGCAGCAAAAATTCAAAGTATACACGCATGCTACTTGAACAATTCCAATAATTTGTACAATTACGTGGCCTGCAATATGTATGATACCGTGAATTCTTTACCTTACAAGTAACGCGGACATCGCACATTAGAAGAATTCACTACCTACTGATGTGGAATTAAATACACATTTATTTCTGGTTTTGATAAAACTCACGTAGCAAGTAATTAGTGCATCGAACGTGACATTGGATCAGGAAATAATTATCACTTTAAAATTGCTTGATTTTGTGTTATTATGGAAAACTATTGCAGTAATAATGCTTATTATCATCCTATTATTATTCGCTACCTGCAGTGACATCATCAATTTCCATTTCAATTTTCAATTTCAATTTCAATTTCAATTTATTTCCAAAAAAATCTTAACAGATTGTAGAAACGTAATATCTATAGGTACATTCAAATTACAGTCTATTAGTCCGTGTTTACAATATCCAAATTTATCACCACGTACATACAGTTCAACGTACTTCATTATTGCTTTTAGGACATGTCGATATGCAACATTTTTGTACTGGCGATACTCAAAATCATTTTTAAGATGTACTTACTAAAACCACAAATTAAAATAATCAATAAAAATAATCAAAAAATATAAAATTAGAAAAAGTCAGAATAATTAAAAAATGCTACTTAAAATTGTCAAAAAAAATGGCCAGATGTTTAGGCGACCATATAAAAAACAAAGTTCTTCATGTGTTTACTTTCCCAAAAATATACAGGGTGAGTTTAAATTGCCCGGCGTCCTTAATGTAGGTAGATCAGGACGAGCAAATAATCAACTTTTGAATATACTCATTATACTGATCAACTTATCTGATTATAAAACATTTTTTTTTAATTTGAAAAAAAAAAACATTACGAAAAAAGTATAAAAAGTGTTAAGCGCACTGCACTTTCTAGCGGTCGGTAAAATATCTGCTAGTTGGCGCAGCGCGCTCAACGCTTCTCAAACTAGCCATTGAAATAAATGATGACTATAAAATTAATAATTTCGAAATCAAATCTGAAATCGATAAAAAATCATTTACATGGAGGAGAAGAAAACAAAGAGTTTGAAAATCGAATGCAAATTATATTATCGAACTTATTATATATAAGAGACGCATTGAATGTTGCTTCATTAATACGTAATTTGGGAAAGTATACACTGAGAAAAATATTGGATTGATTCTTACATTACCATTTTGTTATTACGGTTTTATACAGATTAACGATGTTTCAATCGTAATTTTGTTGAAATGCAAGGAAGTTTGTTGAAACTCCATTACTCGATTATATGTATCAACATTTCCCTTTCGGTTAGTACGGAAATAACAGTATACTGTAGTTTCAACATGATTCATGCGTCCGACTATAACCGTACGTAAACTAATACATGCTGTCATGTTAGAACCGAGATCCCAAGGTCGCGACGTAGTGAAATAACATTATGTATTGAGGTGACATGATACCTGGGAACGACAGTATTTGAAGAACTTTAGTTTTATGTTTTTTTGTTATATAAGCAATAATTTAAAAAAGTTTCGAAGCAAATCCCTCGATAAGGAACCAATGTACAATTTAGATTTAAAAAAGTTGCTCATTGCCTTGGACATTAAGGCTTTAATTAAACTGATTTCGAAAACTTTCTGGCACGAATACTCCTACAATGTAAGCGGTGAGTGTGTTTTATTTTAATTTCATTATATTGACTGGATAATTCTCAAGCATCGCGCTTAGACACATTTTTTATTTAGGCTCTAAATTAATTACAATTAATTAAAACGTGACAGCGCTCTGAGATTTACGCTAAATATGCTTTACCATTAACACCCTTATACCACCACTGCGCAAAGACAGTTATTCTGTGTCAGCGCTGCGGTCGAATGTTTAGTACGCGCCCGGTCGCCGGCGCGAACGAACGTGGAATCGTGCCTGACGCTTTGTCAACGCTGGATTTTTATTAGTCAAACCTTACGAAATTGACCCCGCCTATTTCTTCGCGTGTCCGCCCATGTCGGATATTTTTCTGAGGTCTCATGTCGCCTTAACATTAACATTACGACACGGTAACTATCGTCACGCCAACAACATTGTGCGTCATGTTAATTCATACGTATGGACCACTGTCCGAATTATAAACGTAACTTGTTGAAATACGCGCATTTCCGTATATTATACATCGTTATATTTTTCTCAGTGTATGCTACCGTATATCAACCACATTTTTTTATCTACATGCGAGGTTCATTTTATGCGATAAAAATGTCATCGTATCAAATGTGACGCGATATTTATCTAATTAAAAATATGATTTCGAAGAATTTATATTTACTACTTTCGCTTGCACAGCAAAATCCTCGTACAACTCATAAATCAGTCAAAATTCTTGACAAATTACAGCGTAATAGTTTTTGAATATTATATTACGCATGAATGATGAATTTATGATACGCAGTTGATAAAAAATACTTTTACTTTATCGTATTACTTTGAACTAAACCACATCCTAATCGCTAAATATAAAAGTATGACGTCACACCCCTCTTGGGCATGTATAATATGTAATGTGAAAGTTTTGTAATGGATAATACCATAAATAGTATGCACTGTCCGGCTTTATGTGGCAAGTCGCCGACAAGACGAGAGAAAGTTGTGTAGTCGAAACTCTTTCTTAGTAGAGCAAAACTGTGTTAAATAGACGATAATTTTGTAACTGAACTTAGACTTCGATAGACACTAAGATAGATAATCTACAGTTGGGCGGTGTCGACTACAACGGGCGAACCCGTCACCCCAGGCTGGTATAACGATATTTGATCGCTCTTTCAGCCGTGGGATGACCGTAGAAGCCAACTAGCCCGCGAGAGTCCAACCCTTACCGCCCGGCACCGGGTAGTTAACCCAGCGGACATACTAAGCGTCCTCGCTACCAGTTATGGCCAGATTTCTCCGGCCTCCCGACAGGTTACAGGTTCGAGGTCGCTTGCGTGGTCCTCTCCCTTACGTAGCGGGGATTGAAATAGAAATATATTTATTGTCCGAAATTGTGGTGGTACATTTATGGTGATAATGCGTAAAATTACGTCTCTCACAATTACCTGTTATTATAACAGATTGACAAATATACTTATCTGCTAATTTTGTAATTTCTTATTAAAAAATGTCATTATTTCACTGGTTTGCCTATAATATCTAAATCAAATCAATAATAATTCGTAATGTTCATTGAATGGCCTGAAATAACATTCAAAAAAGAAATATAACATGAAAAAAAACTAAACAGACCGGATAGGTAGCACTAACAGTAGAAGACAATTAATAAAAATAATTCACCAATAATATAAAAAATAAAGAAAAAATCAAAAATCAAGGAATAATCAAAATCGGCCTATAAATACGAAATGTATATAATTTAAAATGTGTAATCTTCCTAATTGAATTATTGTAAAAAAAAATGCGGTGTCTACCGAATCTATCGCGGACCACGGCATCATTTGCCCGGCTCTTCACACGGTATCAGGTAGCCAATTGGTCGTTTGAAGAGCAGTTGCCGTAAGGTTAACAACCACCCCCGGTCTATAGGAAACAAAGCCGTTTCCAGACTCCCCGTTTATCTGTCGGAATGTCCACAAACCATTCAGGAGCCCTTGAAGAACGAGTCCGGGCTCGCACTTCTGCTTGGAGGTTACCAGATGTTGACCTGTGAGTTGGGCCGACCCTTACACTTGGGTCATAAGGGCCCAACTGCACTGGGCCCATAAGCTCCCAGATAATCTACAAATCAAATCAAACAGTTTTAAGTTTAGCTTTGCGTACTTAGTACGTCTTGATACGTAAAGAGAGAGTTGGAGATTGCTAACTATTGCTGCGGGCATGCCCACCATCCCAATATGTTATACGTTGGTCACTAATAAAGAAGCGAGATACGTAAAATATATTGACGATTCTGAATATAGTTTAATTACAATTTTGATTCTCGTTGCTGTCTGGTCTATTTCATTTTTACAGAGTAGGGACCTATCAATTTCTGTGCTTAGATATTTAATACAATACTATCCCGCATACAATACAGTAGGTACTATCCCACATACAATCCCATTACAGTTGTGTAGTAGTAGACGCTCGTCGGGTCCTGGTTGTTTTCGCCCATATATAAGGAAAGACATGTATTTAATCTTGTCTATATTGAGTATAAGTATATTTTCTTTTAAGCAGTCATATGTACGTCTAAGTCTAATTGTAGTATTTTGAAATAAATTGAGACTCCCAGGTGTTTGGGTCAGATAGCAATACATCGGCGTGTCATCGAGTGTCATCGGCAATAATACAATAACACCCGACATATCTTGTCTGCTGAGGTCGTCAAAGTATATAGGAAAAAGAAGAGGTCCTAATATACTACCCTGGGGAACGCAATAGTCATTATATAGTCAGTCATTAGTTATCAGTTTGACTCGTTGAGTATGGGCCTACAACCTACAACGGGCGAACTCGCCACCCCAGGAAGGTTTAACGATATTGATCGTTCTTTCAACCTGGAGTTAACGTAGAGACTTGCCGTCGAAACAGTCCACCGTCTAACTGCGCCAAAACGCCCTACCGTGTGAACCAGCGGGCACCTCGTGCCCTCGATCCCAGATTTGGCCAGATTTCTCCGTCCCCTCGTCTGGTGATAGGTGAAAAGTTGCTTGCGCGGCCTCCGCCTGCTGTTAGCGGTAATTCAGTTCGAATTTATCGCGGCCCATGGCGTCCTTTGTCCGTATTTTCACCTCCGTTTCATAGGAAACGTATAAGATCATTTCCAGCCCCTCTCTCCCCCCCCCCCCCCAACTCATTCGCCGGAGTGCACAGTTAATTATCTGATCCTGTACAATGCGCAAACCGCTTAGCAGTGCCCGAAGGTCATCCTCCAGATCACCTAATCCACCTGCCGCGACAGGGAAAAGAGAACGGCCCTCTTCGAGGAGTCTACCGGATGGGAAATGAACCGTTAGTTGAGTCGACCAAAGATAAAGAGCAGGTCGTATGATCCAAGCAGCACATGAACCGTTATAGCTGTCGAAACTAGTCCAGATCTTTGTCCCGTATTGTAATCTGAAGCAGTTTGTCGATTGATTTTTCATGATGTAATGTACTGTGTCAAATATTTTGGCCAAATCCTGGAACACGCCTAGACACTTGCACTTTGCGTCGACGCTTTGGGTTCCATAGTAGAATGACCATATTGGATTCGGTTACTTTAGGTAGAGTTGACGATATCAAACTTTCGAAGAGGCGAAGACATCTCTTCGTTTTTCAGTCTGAGGTACTCGTAAGGCTATTGCCATTATACTCGACTGCTATGATTAATAGTGACGCAATTTGGTGTACTCATACTTTCAATTGTTGCCACTTTTAGTACTTTTGTTCGACCAAGGCCTTGTCCAGTGGTAATAGCCTGCTTTATCGGTTAAATAAATCACAAGACGGCGTATTTCTACGTTCCGCATCACGTGCAGAAAATTAAACTATGTCATTGTTCTTTCGTTAGATATTCCTATAGATAGATAGGCTTGCAAGCTGACGATTGTTTTTGCAAAAACATCAATCAAACATACACTAGTTCACTTGAGGAATCCGTGATGATACTGTTGATATCACCACGGTCTGCATTGCGTTATAAACAACGAAGTCATGCACACGAATACTGAAGATATCCTGTGTAACCGCCCTTTTTTAATTAATGGCAAAGTCAAAAACATGTTTTCAGTTTAAATATTACGTACATATGCTGAAAGTCAAAAGGCAATAGTAGTACATAAAAGGTTATATTTTTTTGTATATTCCCACATATTCTTTGAGTTTCTTCGGTGAAAATAACCGCTAAACAAGTAAATATCTTAAAAGGATAATAAAACACGACTGCCGTTACAAAAAGTGAACTACTGTATTTATAGTTATTTTTATTACGGGTTTTTTATAAAACATTTATGGTTTATGTATTTATCTATATAGATACATATATATATATATATATATATATATATATATATATATATATATATATATATATATATATATATATATATATATATATATATATATATATATATATATATATATATATATATATATATATATATATATATATATGTATATATATATTCGGAATGTACTCAATCAGACCTTTCATTTAACATTTAACAAGATAATTTTATTAACATTTGAAGATTTGGACATTTAGACAACTATTTATTTGATATTTGAATAGTTAAGGGTTGATATTAATTAATATACATTAGTTGTTAATTAATTAATAAGTTAGTTGATATTGAATATATATATATATATATATATATATATATATATATATATATATATATATATATATATATATATATATATATATATATATATATATATATATATATATATATATATATATATATATATATATATATATATATATATATATATATATATATATATATATATATATATATATATATATATATATATATATATATATATATATATATATATATATATTATTTTCAAATTGAAATTATGTATTATTACTAAATAAATTAACGTATAAAATAAATGAAAGGAGACTTATCTGGTCTGTGTAGACCAGGAGCGACTCCACGCTTTTTTTCTGCCCTTCTTTCAGTGTTGGTTAATAATCCCTGATGTGGTATTAGAAGTCTGGCCAACCGGACTTCTTTCTGCCTCACACAGTAGTAATACAACAAAGTGAAAGTTGAGAATATATGCTGGAAAGGAATAGGCGATTAGGTATCTAAAAACTAATGATTATTGAAATATTTCGGTGTAAACCGTTGTCAAGATAGATGACATTTCTGAAATCGAACAATTCCTTGAAAATTTAAATTCAAGAAATCGAACAAAAAGAAATGATTAATAATATTTTACACGATCCAGTTAAAGTATATCGTGAAAAATATTATTTTTAAATGAATGATTATAAATAAAAAATAAAAAGCAGTTGATGAATATTAAACCTGATTGAATAAACCACATTAATTTTGCCTATTGAGACCGGAACCTTTGCAAGCGCCTAAAATATAAATAAAAGCCATTTCCCAAGATTTGACATCCCTTTCTTTTGCATTATCACCAAGGCACTTTATTATTTTAACTTTAAAACATTGATCAAAAGTTAAATTATGTGCCTTGGCATGCAAAGATATTGGGAGCTGGCTTTCATTTCCTACATTGGCCCTATGATTATTCAGTCTAATATTAAGTGGTGTGGTTGTTTCGCCGATATAAAAAGCACTGCAAGTCTTACACAGAAGCTGATACACTATATTTTTTGATATCAAAAAATATAGTGTATCAGCAAGTATGTATTGCTGTGAATATCTTACATTGCCTCTCTGGTTCCTCCCTTTCTATTCTACTCCCAGTTTATCTTTTTAAATTGCTATCATTTGATGGAAAATATTGTTTCGATATATCAGTATATTTAATATGTTTGTCTTTTTATTGTTGTACACTGTTTTTTTTCCTGAAAAAATGAATTAAATTAAAATTAAATGCAATGGGTCATAAAGTCTATAGCAAATTAGCGAATCAATAACAAACGAGCATGTTATTTTAATCCTGCGTTCTATTCCATTATTATTTGCATCTACAGGTTATACATGTATAATTTTATTTGTATAATTACACTACTCACGTTTAGCGATTACATTTATATTCAGTATAACTATTATAAGTCTGCGTCGCAGAACATTCGACGTAAAAGCAAAAAAAAAAACATATTAAATGATATAACTAATTATACATACGACAAAAGAAATCGAAGACTGTCGCGGTTGTTTGACATTATAAATAGGATAAAACAAATTTACCGCGTGAAGTTTGTAGCGTCCGACGTTTCGGCGACGTTGCAGCCGCCGTTGTCCAGTGTAGACTAAAGTACTACTAGCGGAACAACGGATGACGATTGACAGTACTTTAGTCTACCCTGGACAATTTTGGATGCAACGTCGCCAAAACGTTGGGTGCTACAAACTTCATGCGGTAAATTCGTTTTATCATATTTATAATTACGACAAAACAGTAAATGTATTTAATGCAACGCAGAAAGACACTAATCATTAAAAAATATAATCAAATTTGGTTATTACTACACGGGCGCCCTCTGAGATCTGAAGACAACCTACTTCACAGTAGTGATTTCTACTCGCACTCCTTCTCGGTATATAGAGCCCGTCTCTGGAATGCTTTACCCACGCATGTGTTAGGATAGCACCGAGTTGTATTGCTTTAAACGCAGACTGAAAGAACACTTAAATGCCCGCTCATAAATGTCTTCCCCTTTCCCCCTCCCGTTCCCTACGTATTTTAGGTATATTGCCTTTAAATATTATTTTTTATGCTGCATGTTAAATAACATTTGGTACGAGCTGCCTTAAAAAGTGATTTTAATAGCAGTGTTATCTTGTTTTTACTGCAAAATATGTTTTCCCATTAGGTGGAGGTTAGCTGTAAGATATTGCTTTAACGCAATAAGTTCGCAGATTTGTATCAGCAAATAAAGCGTTTTTATTATTATTATTTTTATTATTTAGTTTCACGGGATTACAATGAGAATTTAAGAGAGGGGTTAGAACGATTGTGTGTTTCTATTCGGCTGCATAGTTCATGACAGCAGCGATCATCTTGCTTGGCCGACTCAGAAACCCCAATGCCATTGTCGGCAGACTCTCGTTCAACCCTCTTCTTCGCGATCGGAATAGAGATGGAGACGTAAATACTCATCAGATATTTTCCCATACAAAAGTAAGGCGTTTTCCTTATATGACTATTATCTGTCATTGCTCAGCCGTAGCGTCGTCCTCTATCGGCCGCTATCGTAACTATTTACGTGGTAGTTCATCCACGAACCAATTTGCAAAGGTTTGAAAGTAGATGGGTGTTACTGAACAAGAGAAAAACAATGAGAATTTGGTCAGGTTGTTCGACATTCCTAGAACAGACTTCACGCAAATTTAAAGCAGGGCAAAATTGAGGAGAAGGTTACATTAGGTCAGAGAAGAACATCATGGCTGAAGAGCTTAATATAGTGGTACAACTGCTGATACGATTGAGTAAAATTCCTCCAGGATAGTAGAGTACGAGTATGTACAAGTCACGTATGACACGCGAAACAGAAGATCTTCATATTGCATTTCTAAAAAAGTCTTTCTCAATTTCAACAATCTGCAGCTCCTGTTTAAATAAATATATTTAGATCCTATCTCCTCCTTAATGAAATCTTAATAATAACATAAAAGCTATTAATAATTTACCGACATCCATAGCTAATCAGAATCGGAAGCACCAGAGAAAGTACCAGTTTAAAAAAAATACCGAAATCTCGGATAGAAATAAAAATTGCAACCACTTAATTAACCTCGAAATGTATCCAGTTAATCCGCCCAAACGACGAATCGGACGAGTTCTAGCTATCGTCCATAATATATACAGAAAGTAGCAGATACAGATATATTATTATAATAGTTCTCGATGTCTTTCTTTGTTATCGATTAAATAGAATAGAATAGAATAGAATAATTGCTATAAAAACATAACTTAATGAATATTACACTGGTTTTTTATAAAAAAGTCAATGTATGCACAAATGGCGGACTTATCGCTATAGCGATATCTTACAGTCAACCATTTGATAAAATAATTCCTAATTTTGAAATGAAATTAAATGAAAAATACCTTTATTGTACTAACAAAAAAAATTACATGGGTAAAGAAAACTTAAATTCTATTTTAACTTAGTACAAACGGCGGGCTTATCGTTTCACGATTTCTTACAGCCAACCGTGTAATATTAAATAAAAGTATCAATACAGCTCACATACATAAAAATATACAGCTCACATACATAAATTTTCACCGTACAATACACAAAGAAGTAGTAAAGTTAAATTTAAAATAAACTTATACAAATATATGTCAATAACTTATGCTAAGGTTGCCCAGGGAAGGATAAAGGAGAGGACAAGGTGAGGTATTTGGTTAGTGGCTGTGTAAAAATAAATGTTTCTTCAACAACTTTTCGAAAGTATGCAACAAAGGTGCATGCCTGATAGAGTGAGTGAGCTGATTCCATAAACGAGTAGAAAAGGCCGAAAAAGAGTGCGTTTATACAGAAGAATGATGTATCGGAATAATGAGTGTATTATCCCGGCTTGATCGAAGTGGAAGACCGTGGCCTCCCAAAGGGTGGAAATTCTCCTTGAGATAGGAGGGTGAAGTGGGGTTATTGAGTATGTTGTAGAGTAGCGACAACGTATGCAAATTTCTTCGATCGCGAATAGGAAGCCAATGAAAGTGCTCACGAAAGCAGATAATGTGGTCGAACTTTAGCAAATTAAAAACATACCTGAGGAAGATATTTTGCAGACGCTCCAGCTTATTTAGTTATTGTTGATGAAATTAAATCAGTTATTGTTGATGAAACGCGAAACTAATAAAATCATTGGAAATTCGCATAGATATAATTAATTGAAAAACGTCTCGTTGATGCAGTTTTGCTTGTTTGTTTGTAGGCTTCGCTTGGCTTCAATGACCTAACTTTAAATGCCGCCATGTCTTGTTGCCGACGTTATAAAAAGACAATGACGAGCTTGCTTCATCTTTGTTTCTTGATTAGCATAACCGATTGTTACACGATTCCAAAAAAAGACTGACTATGTGCAAAAACCCGATTTTTTTAACAATGGCTGAGAGTTTAATGATCGTCATCATGAACCCTTGTCTCTACGTCTAATACCTATTGGTCACACACAGATTCAAATGCGGAAATGGCGAATGACTGAATTTACTTGATGTAATAATAAATATATATATTAATTGCAACATTAAAAATAAGTTTAGTTTCATGTGATACATTGATTTTAACATCCTAAAGGAGGCATCACTCACCAACAATAATCACTCACCAGCGTTAAATCACCGAACTCTCACACAGACCTCATCGATCGCACTGCTAGTGTACCACAAGGAGAAGTTCTTTCCCCTCTTCTTTTCTCTGTCTTTAATAGTCCAATTACCTGTTGCCATTGGTTCCTAGTGGTTCCGCGTAGCTTGGGTGGTGTTAACCAATGTTTATATCACCTTGGCCCGCCCAACTGACGGTTCAATTCCCATCCGGTAGCCTCCTCGAAGAGGTAATTAATCTGTCAGGGCCGATGTGAGCTTCTGCCACGGCTATAATTTGCTGTCGGAGGCGGTTGGGATCAAAAGAGATCAGAAGAGGTCGGATTCGGAAGAACACCTCGGTCGGAACTGGGCGGAAGGTGTACTGTCCGGTTGATATTGACATTGAACATTTAATGGCCATCCAGCTAATCACCATTGGGTGTCTGGAGATGTATGTTTCCTATGACAGAGAGGGTAGTTTTCAACCTGACGTCATCTATCACGAATCGATCCGTTGGTCACCCGATCCCGAGTGACCGTGGCGGGCAAAGGACGCCTCGGTTCGCGAATATTCAAACTGAATAACCGCTTATGTCAGGTAGAGGCCGCGCAAGCGACCTCGAATCTGTGACCAGCATGGAGGATGGAGAAATCCAGTGGATCGTTTCAATGATAGACGACGTCAGGTAGATAACCACCCCCGCTGCGTAGGGAACGTACGTATTCATAATCCCCCGGTTATTTGCCAGAGTGCACAGTCGATTGGATAACGCCGCACGGTGCGCACGCTCACCCGGATTAGAACTCTAGATTTCAACTGTCAACGACTGTACGTTACAGCCGAAAGCAGAGTTTACGGCGGCCCTTTCCAAGTTAGTCCCACTTTGAAGAGGCTTCCGGACGAGATCTGAACCGTGAGTTTAGCCGACGCTAGAAAACACAGACAAGCAATCAGGCCCGAACTGCACGGTCCTGTTAGGTTCCAAAGACAGTGTAGTTATGATTAGATAGAATGTTATAACAAGTAAATATATTTAAAAAAAATAAAAAAACACGACTACCGTTAGAGAAAGTGAACCATTGTATTTATAATTATTTGTATTACGGTTTTTAATGAAACGTTTGTGGATTTTGTATTTATCCAAATAGATGCATGTATATTTCTGGAATATAATAAATCAGAGCTTTCATTTGACACTAAACACGATATATTTATGTTAATTTATTGACATTTGAATATTTAGACAACTACCTACTTACATAATATTTGGACAGTTAAGGTACCCTATGATACTCGGGATGACATGACGATTCCAACAATACTACAAACTTAAATCGGTTCAAGCGTTTAGAAGTTATAGTGGAATAAAGAAACGGAAAACATACATAGTTAAACCTGAACACATTACACCTTTTTTGTTAGACAGTCATGTAAAAAGAAGAATTTTGCTAGTTCTGCAAAGCTGACAGGATAAAACATTGTTGAAAAACTCGTATCCAATTGCCAACTTCCGAGGGTTTTCTTTTTAACCCTGGTCAAACTATCTTAAAAAGAAATGCAACCATTGTACATAAATGTGAAAAACTCACTACCATATAAGGAATTATAATCTGGCAGCAGCCATTCAGATTAGTAAATACATACAAATACTTCACTCAATGTTATCAGTGCGCCAATCGCACGTTGATAAGAGTTCAAACCCTGACAGATACGCTGCGCCTTCCTCTCGTTTTTGCCGTATTGTTTGCCGTTTTGAAACAGCGCTCGGACACACCGTCACCTGCGAAATTAAACAATACAGCACGGCATAAAATAGTCCGTAAAAACGGCATTCCGCGAGACGAATCGCAGATTGCCGTGACAAGAAAAAAATTATTTGCCTGCGAGTGATTCGAGACTGCGAACAACAGAGCTCTTACACAATTTTGTGTGCAGCCTTTTGACAAAGAAATACCGCCTCCGCATAAATCACAACATAACGCCCTTATCTACAAGTCAATTAGTTAGATCATCTCGAATAAAAAATCTCGGCTCCTACTGCCGCGTAAAAATATCAATTCCGTGCTGCTGTCGAATTTAAAATGGCATAATTCTTCTTGAAGATGTACTTAAAGATAGCGATAGCTTCTCGAAAAGCACCGTTACTAATTTTATTATCAAATAAACCTCGATCAGTTGAAACTCACACCTTTCAGTTATTATAGTCAATCATTTAAAATACAGATTCGACGACGCGACGTGTGAATTTTCGAGGCATAGGGCTTAGAAAATCACTTTCACTGGGTGCTTCGCGGCACGTAGGAACAAGATCGACAGTAAAAAATGAACGATACAGATTTACGTGATCGAAAAGTTAGGAAAAGTAAACAATAGAGAAAGTGAAGTGGTGAGGTGTGGTTGTTAGTTCGGCCTACCCGCGTTTATTTATCGATTGGCGCTTGCTCTATTGTAGTGTGCGCAATTTAACACCGCAGCGATCGTCAATAAATTCAAATGCTGTGCTTTATTGCAAGACATCACACCGCAACACTTAAAATTTACAATATACAATACATGATTAATTGCTTAATTACTTCGTAAATTTTCTCTTCTGTCGGCTACGGATTATAACGCATTTTACCAATTAGTCTCCAAACACGTGAGGATAATATTATGATGGATGCTATTAACAGTCGAAATCTATTCTTTCATTACCATTCGATATCTGTAAATTGCGGTTTTCTTGAATTTGGTGTCAAACTGTCTTTTTTCGTGACAATTTATAGATATCGTCGTTCATCGTTCATAAGTGACCTCGTATGCGCGAAAAATCGAAATAGTGTTATTTTATTGTCTTTTCACATGACAATTTCTCGACCTTTATTTTGTATGACCTAAGAAAGTATGACCATATTACGGAGTCCAGAAGAGACTTCACTGGCTGACGACTCGAGAAATGAGATATACGAGAGTCCTCGGTTTGCTCTTCATCTCATTCACTTCAGCTCTTCATCTCACGGGCGCCCTGTGAGTTCTAAAGGCAAGCTATTGCTCTCGACCCCTAGTCACAAAGGTGATTTCTTCTCGCACTCCTTCTCCGTACGTGGAGCCCATCTCTGAAATGCTTTATAATGATAGCACGTATAATGAGAGCACCGAGTTTGTATTGCTTCAAACGCAGGCTCAAAGAACACTTCAACCCACGCTCATAATTTTCTCTCTTTTTCCCTTCCCCTTGCGTCCCCTATGTCGTTATAGGTTTATTGTTTTTTTTTCTTAAATTTATTGTTTTTTTCTGCTGGATTTTAATGTACCTACTCATTGCCTTTACACATTGAATTTGTTAGTTTTATTCTTTCTTTTACCGCAAAACATGTTGTTCCATTAGGTTAATGTTAACTGTAGGATATTTTGATTGTAGGAATAAGCTCGCCTATTTGATTAATCAAATCAAGCTTTTTATTATTATTATATTTCTAGATATCGTCGATCTACGTATATATGTGAGATCTCGTACGCGCCAAAAATCGAATCGGCGTTTTTATTGCTATTGCTGTAAAATAACTTTCCGGATCGTTCTGTCCATGGTTCGAGGGCTCAAATTGCTTAGCCCTCGCAACATCTCGTAGGCATGATTTGATGTTTTTTTTCTTTTATACCTTTTAAGTGCTTAGTAATAATTCCTCGCAAACAACTTAACTCTCTAACGGTTTTAATCGTTAGTACAGAAAAGTAATATATTTTTGAAAGTTTGTCCTATTTACACAAATAAACATAACATCTCGTGAACCAAGTTATTCAGTTTTTTCAATGGCCTGAAGAGTTTGCTGGTTGGTTGGCGTTTACGAGGTCTCACATATAGAAAGACGATATGTTACTTTGTCTGAGGATTTTTATCAGACTACATTTACGTACATTTTAGTCCCTAAACGCCACATCGCATAATCAAAATAAAAGGTATAATTACAAATATTTTATCTACAAATTTTATACAAATAGTTTGATTAGGGTCAAAAGTTCATGTGACTAAAGTTTTATTTAAAAATCTTCTATATCTTCTATACGCAAGGAAACGTCAATAAAAACGACCCAAAATACTGTAATGATTTTCATGTTCAAAATTTTTAAATAACATTTCCCATTATCAATTTATAAGTCAATATGTTGCTAAATCATCTAAAGAATGTTACAAAACTCAATAGATTTTAGGAAAAAATCCGCATTTTTTACAGCAGAAAAAAAGTACGAAAAAAAATGAAAAGTGCCTTTTGCTGAATTTTACTATAGTAGACCTAGAAAGCTTGATATACTTTTAGAGTGTTCTTCAACTCCTTAACTCTGCGATTTATAAAAGAAAAATTATTTAATAATCTACAGCTGTTATTATGATCCTTACAGAAAAAGCTTTTTTTGGCATTTTTACCAAACTTCATCCATGGATTTATCGCTACACAGAAATTGCACTATGAATGTTTGTTTACGTGTTCCTCAACCGCCTTACCTTTAGTTTATTATTCAAAAAGTAGGTAACTCCTTGGTTATTTTCATTAGATTTCTCAATAACAATATTTGTTTAAAATACCAGACAAACTATACAGCGGATTATATAATCGGTTTTTATATAGCGGTTTCTATAAATTTGTATATATATATATTTTTTATATTTTTTTTCTATATGATAATATAGCGGACGTATCACGTACGTTCGTATAAGTATATAGTAGACTATACATCTTTGGCTAACCATCCATATTTAATTTGTATCACAATCATTTAATTTTGTATTAATGATAATATCACCCTCATGGACCGTTAGCCTGTTACTTAGACTTAACTTATCACATTTTAATCCGTTCTAATATTACTGTAATTTAGCCTCCGATTGTTATGCTTGTTATTTATCGTCGCGTCGTTTACACAGTCTGATAACTCGCTGTTACACACAGTTTCTTTATTAAAATATCTTTTTACTGTTTACACTTGTTTATTGTTAATCGATAATAATTATATACTTTGTGCGTGCCAACGGTAATGTTCTGAAGCAGCGATTTTTAATAACCTTTTAAACTATAATTTACGGTTTTTTTTTCATTCCAATAAGATTACCTTCTCCTACTTTTGAGACGGCTTAGCACGAAAGGTCGAAGCTGCAATTAAAATTGACAACTGAAGGTACAACCTTTTCATCAGCCTCTCCCAAATTTGCCTAATGATAACTAAGTAGCAGTTATTTAATTATATTTCTGCGTCGGTTGATTTGATAGACTTGTAGTGTAACTAAAATGTAATTAGAAACGCAATCAATAGATAAGGTTATTGTAATGGTGTAGCTTCATTGTAATATTCGACTTTTGTGTTTATAAAGACCACGGTCGGTGCCTAGTGTGTTTTCACATTGTCCTTAAAAGTATCCACTTCTGATTTATGTAATGAAATGATAAACATTTTAGGTATTTAATGATGGTATTTAAACCGGTTAAATTCATCGAATTACAGGTATTTCGGAAGCAGTTGTTTTTTCCATAATCGATTAGTGGCATAAAGACAATGTGGGTGACCTCATAGTAAGCAGAAGTTACCCTATTATGCAGTATATTATGTCAAACCACTCTATATTTTAAAAAAAAGAAAATAATATATGGGTAGAAGATAAAAAATAAAATCAATAAATAATTTCAGGAGTAAGCAAAGGTCGTAAAGGTCATAATAATAAACAATATAAAATAAATAAAAGGGATGAAAATAGTTACCTAATCAAATTTAACACGTGAAAAAACTAATCATATAAAAACAATGGGCAACAAAAAAACGATATATAAAAACAAAGGGCAATAAAAAAATATATAAAAAATAGCAGCGAATATCTGAATTCATAACTAAAAGATCGGTTGTCACCCCCAAGACTTCCCGGCAAGTAGACAATCCCCCCGCCAAACCCCCTCGCCAACCCCCCTTCCCCCCCCCCCCCCCCCTCACCCAGGAAGAGCGCGGAGATTCGTAGTATATTTGTAGTATTTTCTGTGGCATTAAAATGGTTTTTTTCCAAAGCTGATATAGTATTTTCTTAAATATGGCGAACTTTAAATATTATTTGTGTCGCTTGTATACGAGATATTCCAACCAAACGCATGCATCTACCCTACAACGCATCTGTGTACCGAATTTCAAGTATCTAAACTGCAATATTTCGACATCCAAGTATGCCTAGCGCGCCTTCCGGAGGACCGATATACACTATAATCTTTTAAACTCTTACCATGACTGAATGATGCCTGCATGCCAAATTTCAGTTCAATCGGATAAAGCGGTTAGGCGCTATCTTGAGGAATACACACACAAACACACATATATATATATACACACACACACACATACACATACGCAGAAAGATGCACAGACAGACTTCAGTCTGTAAATGGGGGGAGGGGGGTAAAAATGGATAGTTCCGTCTTCATCTCGAAAATTTGTTTTAGCGCATTCACAATACTTTTCCTTGGCCGGGAAAGTAAAAATGTTTTGGCTAAATGAGGACAAATGACAAACGATACAATCTAATTCAACTTGTGCTCCAGCCAGGGAAAAATGCAAGGGGTCGAAGATATAATATTTCGTGGCAGAAAATATGAGGCAGCGGCTCGGTCAAACAAAGACCACAGAACCTTTCAATTTGTCGGCGAATTGAATATAATCCAACAATTTCCGTTTGAACTTTTTGCACGCGGCTCGCATCGCACGAAAGGAATTACCTATTCCGACCACATTGGTAAACGTTATTGATTCACCTCTCGACGAGATGGACATGCTGATGGCGTCACCCGTTCCGTGAATTGAGAGGTGCACGCCATCTTGGCTTATGCGGGCAAACAAAATGGCACCTTATTTGTTCTTGGCCGCGCTTCGTGACGCAAGTGACGTTTCCGCGTTAACGCCAAGTCTTACTGGGTAAAAGATAATGGTTATTTATTTATATTTCAATTTGCATGTATTCATTACACATCCTGCCCTCGTAGCTATTGGGGATCGTTGAGATCCTGCTATAACAACTAGAGCTGTCGACTAGAACGGGCGAACCTACCACTGTAGGAAGTTTTAACAATATTGATCATTACGTCTCCCGTGAGGTGAGCGCAGAAGACTTGGGACTAAAAACAATCCACAGTCTAGTTACGCCACCTGCCCGTCAAAGGCCAACGCCTTACGGCGAGGCACCGGGAGAAGTACCCAGCGGGCAGCCTCTCTGACTACCAGTTCGGAAGGATATCTCCGTCTGGATTTAATCTTCAGGATACCTCCTACCTCCTGACTGGTTGCAGGATCGAGGTCGCTTGATCGAGTTAGTTAATTTTGTATATTCAGTTCAGAACCATTGCTAGCTCCTAAAATTTGTATGAAAGCCCATCTAGCAGTATTGCCAAGATACTTATTGATTTTTGCTTTACAACACCGTTCAAAACCTAAATTATGTGGTCATGGGGACGTCCAAGTATTACGTAACGCAATTTGGGGGAAGGAGGGTCTTGTAAAACATTACGATGCATTAAAGCATTACGTAACATTGTTTTTTGTTTAAATAAAAAACTAGGGAATTAAAATCTCCCATCCGCTGGGTCCTTTTCCCAGCGCCTCGCTGTAAGGCGTTGGACTTTTACAGGCGTAGCTTGACAACTTAAGCTGTCAACTACAACGGTTGAACCCAACACCTCAGGAAGTTTTAACGATATTTGATCGTTCTGTCTCCCGTGGGGTGAGCGTAGAAGAATTGGGACGAAACAGTCCAGTGTCTAGTTACGCCACTCGCCCGTTATAAGCCGACGCCTTATCGCGAGAAAACGGGTTTGCGAACAGCGGGCGGACACTCGCGCCCTTACTTCCAGTTACAGCCAGATTTCTCCGGCTTTCTGACTGGCTTGACAGAGGACTGCGTTGTCCGAAAAGTCTTACCTACGTTAAGACAGAATAACTCGATGTCGGATAACTCCATGGGGTGACGGATTCTCCCGTAGTAACGACACCTCCCAGTATACCATGCAACGAGGCCGCTATTTTCCTTTACATACCTTCACAGCTAGGTGATTAAAAAAGAAATTTATTGAGAGTCGCCAGCGACACACAAAGCGCGTAACGGTCGCGACGAGTGACTCTTTATCGACAAATTGTTCCCAATTTGGCCGACTCACTAATCGGATTATCGATAAAAAGAAACGCTTCTCTAGCATCTAGCGGCATCGGCCTCAACCATTGTGTTATCAATAAGCCGTGAAATTGCCCATATTTGTGCGCAACAGACAGCCCAAGCACCACCCATCGCTTGAAGGCTTAATAAATGATGAATACTGGGCAGACTCACCTATTTGTTGAATAAGAAAAAGCTCTAGTGACAAAAAGTAGTTGTGAGTGGGCGCTAGCTAAGGATCTCGAACGGTTTCAAGTTGAGTTCAGTCGCTGTGAATGAGGTTTCTTGACAAGACAGTTTGAAATGTCAATATTTTGAAAATTGTTCGCGTCGTTGTACTACGTTTAGTAGTGGGTTTTAGGCAACTGAGTTCATGTAGCAACTGAGATCTTGTGGAAGAAAAAATGAGTACAAAAAATAGTACGATGACAAATTTGTACATACATATCATAATATAAATTATGCTTACTCCTAGATAGTCCTCACATATTAATAGGGCATGTTCAAATTTTTCGCAATCTATACTTTTTCGCAATTATTGTCAAAGTAAGATACAAATGGAGAAAAATAAACTATAACCAGAAGTCCTATATTTTGCAGTAGCAAAAAGTCTTTAATAGTCATAAAAGAAAAAGACACAAGTAAATATAGTAAAAAACACGACTGCCGTTATAGAAAGTAAACTATTGTATTTATAATATTTTTTTAGTTTTTTTTATGAAATATTTTTGGCTTATGTATTTATCCATATAGATACATATATATTTTCGGAAAGCACTCAATCAGTCCTTTCATTTGACACGAAACTTGTTATATTAGTGTTAATTTATTGACATGTAGAGATTTGGACATCTTGATATTTGGACTATTAAGATACTCAGTCACACTCGGGATGACAGCGATTCTAACAATACCATATACTTCTAAATCGGTTTGAGCGTTTAGAAGTTATAGTGGAATAAAGAAACAGAAAACATACATAGATGAACCCTGAACACACTTCTGTTTTGTTGGGAAGTCGTGTAAAATCAAGTACAAACAATAGTAAGATGACAGGAATTAACATAAATATTCCTTACTAAATATTCCTTACAGATGAGTAGGGCATGTTTAAATCTTTCGCAATTATTGACAAAGATATTAATTAATTAACAAGGGGGATTTAATCAAAACAAACTATAACCAGAGATCCTACATTTTGCAGTGGCAAAAAGTCTACAATAGCCATAAAAGAAAATGAAAAATAAAAAACTAAAAGAAGGAAAAGATGAGAGTGAGCACTACTCGTAAAGTGGAGAGGGCTCGCCCTGAAGGTGGTGCATAATGGACGACGTTTGAAGAACAATGTATTCATGAACAAGTCAATCTTGGCGAAAACGTTCTCATATGTGTCGTCGTACATACTGAAGAACGGCATTCTAGACAAAGAATTGATACCCAATATTGGCAGGTGGAAGAGGTTATTGTTGGTGTGTGTTTCATATCTGTTTTATTACATGTTTGTTGATGGATTTTTCTGAATTGATCCGAGACAATTTCGTCGAATCATAAATATGAATTAAAAGAGATTGTCATTATGTTATACTCACAGTAAAAATGATTTCAATTCGCAGAGCGATAAAAATCTAAATTATTTCTGAACGTAGAAGTTTTTGCAAAAGTTATTGATTATATATAAGGAGTATAGAAAAAACAAAGTGTTTTCCCCTAGTAATTATGATAATGAAGTCATTATTCATAGTATCTTGCGCCTCCGGCAAGGAGGTAAATCGACACATCTGGATCCACATCATATTCGACGTAATATACGACGTAATAGTGGAGGTCATGTCGACTAGTCTTTTTTCTCGTGCCACGGTAGAAAACAGACATGTTTTCATAAGTTTATATAATGAAACTGGTTTGCAGATACCATACTCAACTAGAATAAATGTGTTAAAAGAAAATCTTTTAACGCAAATGATGTATAGAAGTTACGCTTGTGACCGATGGTCATATATATTTATGATTGGTAACCCTTTTTAATTGTATAATGTTATTCAACAAAAATGTGACATTACCCTATCAAATTAACGTTACTCGACCGCTTTGTAAAACCCATAAAACACATATGTAAATTAGTACTTACAACAGCGCATATAGAGCAATTATGTTCCATGGCAGGTTTCCATAGTATCGTTAAAACGCAAAGGTGAACTAAATTGGCTTTCATATCATTACTATAGGTCTGGTGTTGTAATAGGGACTATTGCAGCTGATCCGTGATAAAGTAGATGTCATTGCAGTCAAATATACACTTTTTGCGGCAAATATAAAATTATTTTGGCAATCACGGTCACCTGTATAGACTTTAAGCAAAAAGTAAGAATTCTTACAATGGCAGATGAAGAGTCTCAGGAATTCAGAGGTAAGGAGAGGACTCATCGATTTAAATTAATGGTTTATCGACTATTCCTCGAAGATTTAAGTGATTCATACAAAGAAACTATACTGTACCACTACTATTGATTATATAGCGTATTAGATTTCTCAACGCAGTACTACGATTTGGCAGCTGGGATTTTACTACGAAACGCAACGTGTAGATGGCACTCATAGTTTCAAACATTCATTAATCTTCTCTTATGTACAATACGTTATGTACAATACGGCGACGTTCGTTATATGGCAGTATGGCGGGCACAATAGTTAGAGCTTCAAGTGCGGCTATACGGTATCCTATCTCGAAATAATATACGAATATAATAACAAACGAATTTTTAAATCACAGCTCTTATTATTTTTATATTATTTACGTAAATATGTATTTTTTTTAAAATTGGTTTTAATACGTAATAATTACGCACCTTAATTTATTTTTTATTTTATTTTATAGCAAACTTACAGATAGTAAATATATGATACTAGTATCTTAAAAAAATATTTAAACGAAACAAATTTACTATCCTATGAATAGTTTGCAATGCTTGCATTGCACATTAACATAGAAATAACATGAACTCGTTGATAGTGGAAAAAATTATAATAAAGCTAATAATAAGGGTTAGAAAAGAAATAATTAAATAAGTTGTAATAAGGTTATTTGGATAGATCAAAATAGAAGTATGAGTAATTGGATAATAATATTTATTATATAATATGATATATTACAATAATGTATTATAATATAATAATCATATACAACAGTACATTAGGATGGCAGTTAGTGAAATCTTAAAAAGTAGGAGATAGGCTAGGTATGATCGAATCTTTTATTATATTTATGGAATCATAATATACATCTAATCCTTTAGACAATTTATTAAAAACGCGACACATTCTGGCAAGAGGTCTATGCGATCCGATGTTGTTATTGCAAGCGACAACATAAAATGTTTGAGAGCTCCCCGTTAGTCGCTCCTATGGCATTATATCTCTCGGTATTATCACTAATAATTGAATGTTATTATTATTATCATTGTTAAAATTATTAGGTTTTTATAATCAATCAGTCCTTTATAAAAACCATTAATTATCAATATTATTTTAGATGACAAAATTAATTTCTATCAGTTTCTCCTATCAGCGCCACCTTCATGTCGCACGGCGCAGAAGGGTCGCTAAAACGTACTATGACGTTGAGCAACCTAAAACCACATACAATCAATGCCACTACAGATACTTTTGTAATCTATTATCCAGAATTTAACGGATTCAAACAAAGAAACTGTACTTTACCACTACCATTCGTTATATAGCGTATTAGATTGCTCAACACCGTACTACGATTTGACGGCTAGGATTTTACTACGAAACGCAACGTGTAGATGGCACTCATGGTTCCAAAGATCCATTAATCTTCTCAATATGGCGGCGTTCGGGTTATGGCAGTATGGCGGCCCTCTAAAGATGGCGTTCTAAATACGCCCATACGGTATCATATCTCGAAATAATATAATAATATTATACATTATTTTTAAATCATAGCTCTAATTATTTCAATAGTATTTACATAAAGACGTAATTTTTTTAAATTTGGTTTCAATACGTAATAATTACGCACTTTTAAATTCAGATAGACTAATAGATGGCGTTCTATCTCTCCGTATTAATATGTGATGTAATCAGCCCATATATAAATGTTTTCTGTACGCCACAAGTTATTTCTGTACTCCAGAGTTAACTTGTTTTAAGTCACATATTGCAAATTTTCATTAGAATGTGTTATGTGGGACATAAATCTGCTAACCTCGGACCTACAGAGTGTAATGACATATATTCCAATTGGTAATCATTGAATTGAAAATACTAGCGATATGACGTAATATGCCACTGTGTAAAACCCACCATTTATGAGACAAATCCATAAAAAACTGAAAAACGAAAAATGGACTTAATACAAGTTATAGATTTGGTTTTTATCACCAATCAGTCGTTTATAAAAAAACATCAATTATCAATGTTTTTATAGATGGCCAAAGAAATTGCTATTAGTTTGGCCTATCAGTGCCACTGTCATGTCGCCGGCGCAGAATGGTTGCCAAAACGTACTATGACGTTTATCAATCTAAAACCACATATAATCAATGGCACTACAGATACTTCTGTAATCTACGCTCGTGCGCCGCTAAATTGCATCTGATCAGTAATCTGTCGTCGGCGCAAGGCACAGAGACGCTGCTGCGCTGATTAGTAGGCGTACTGCGAACTAAAGTCCCACCAAGGCGACAATTCAAATACACTTGGCGATCGTGCGCCTCGAAGCGAATCTTAACTAACTTTACGGCGGTAAACATTCAACTCTCGCATTTTCAATCGAGTACTAGCCAGGCCGGCTGAGATACTTGTAGTACTTAATTGAAATTCGCGTACTCGAGTTAAGATTTAAAATTGTTTAGTCCATGATGAAGTTTGATCACATATCGATCTTTCGTAGGTAATTTTACTGGCTGCCTATGTCGGGATTTTTACATACTTACCCTACTTTTTCCCGTACTTTATTCAAGTATGCCTTCTTGTTACACGACTGCCCAACAAAAAAGGAGTGTTATGTGTTCAGGATTCATCTATGTATGTTTTCCGCTTTTTATTTAACCATAACTTGAAAACGCTCATCGATCTGATTTAGAAGAATGTGGTACTGTTAGGATACTTAACTATCCAAATATCAAGCAAATAGTTGTCTGAATGTCCAAATATCCAAATGCCAATAAATATATTGTGTTTTGTGTCAAATGAAAGACCTGATTGAGATTATTACGAAAACATATATGTATCTATATGGATAAACACATAAACCACAAATATTTCATAAAAAAACCGTAATAAAAATAGTTATAAATACAGTAGTTCAGTTTTTGTAACGGCAGTCGTGTTTTTTATTTCTTTTGGTATATTTACATGTTTGTGTAATCTCTTCTCTCCACTTTTATCATATGGTCTTCCATTGTGCTCTCAGGAAAATCTATTACTGGTCATACCTCAGCATTCATTAACTTTCATGACCAAGTCATTTGCAGTGCAGGCAGCCCGAATATCGAACTCTATACCTTTGCCACTGAGACAACTTGAAAACTTGATGGGGTTTAAAAAATCCATTAAGACAAATTTTCTTACCGTTTAAATAACCCCCTCTCCCCCTCCCACCCGCCTGTCTCCTAGCTTGTCCTTGTACCCCATTCGTCCTTACGATTTTGATTGGACATATGTTTTTTATTTCTGTTTTATTTTATTTATTATATTCTATGTTTTATATTCTCTATATTATATGTAATTGTACTCATTTATTATGTCAACTGCTTTACAAAAAATACACTTGTTGTATATAAATTTGCCAACATCAACATTTAGTCACAATAACCCTGGCGGTATGCTCGTAAGATATTTCCAGTTAGCAATACGACCACCATGCTGTACTATGTCAGCATGGTGGCCCTATTGCTAACAAAAATTTAAAGGGGACAGTGTAATGAACATCTTTCACTCTTGAAGGCCCAATATTTTAGAGATATTTCCCGATAACGTTTCGTAAGGTTCTGTACAAAAATATGTTTCTTATGGCGACTCATTGGCATCGAAGTAGGAATTCCCGACGGAGAATTATTCCAGAGCAATTTTTAAAAAAATAATTTCTTTACTCATTAAAAATACGAATTACATATCACAGTTCTCCACTAAGGGCCTTTTTTAATGGGCAACTAACAATAGGTTTTCAACTACAACAATCGTTCACAAACGATTTTTTTTCTAAGTGTATGTTCCAATTTATATTAATATCACAAGTTATGTGTCAATATCAATAAAAACTGTTCCCTACAAGCAACTCGCCCTATTCAAACTACTGCGTCACAATGTAAAAGAAGCTTTTGGAGGCTACACTAGAAAAACTCCTCCTAATCAGATGAAGAAATGGTTACCTATAAAAGACATGGGCGTATGCTGCGTGCTTACCCGCCGTATTTACCCCACCCATCTTATTGCAATGAATTCACCAAATCGATGCTAGAGATACGAAAAAGAGTTTTGAATTCCCAATCGGTCATTCACAACACTTCCGAGGTATTAACTCAATGCTAAACTCGTTTAATTTTTCTCTATTAGTATCTTTTTTTGCATAACTTTACGTTTCCTTGAGCGCTGTTTGAACTGGCTTAATACACACTTTATTATATCATCGAATTCATTA
Source organism: Micropterix aruncella (assembly GCA_944548615.1). Classification (NCBI taxonomy): domain Eukaryota; kingdom Metazoa; phylum Arthropoda; class Insecta; order Lepidoptera; family Micropterigidae; genus Micropterix; species Micropterix aruncella. The sequence goes on along the minus strand of OX155952.1, from coordinate 33,573,478 downwards.
ATCGTATTTTTTGTTTGATTATATTAATTTTGTATAGGTATATTATTTTACGCTAGGTGTATTTGTATAATTAATTTTGATATAAAATAACAGTTTTTTTTAATATTGATTGAATATTTCGCAACGCTCTTTGCATTTGTTACAACGGGATCCTGTCCGTTTTTTTGTTCGATTATTAACTATGGACGAAACACGGCTACAACATTACGATCCTGAAACAAAACAATAGTCCACAAACTGGAAACGACCATCATCTCCGATTCCTAAGAAATTCAAGTGCATTCCATTTGCCGGTAAGATGATGGGCTCTCTTTTCTGGGTCAGTTGAGGGGTCGTGATGATTGAATACCTTGACCATGTAGTACTATAACTGAAGCTGTATATTCTGAAAAAAATGCGAAACGAAATACGTGAAAAACAATTTTGCTAAAATTATTTCGCTAAAATTATTTTGTTTCACCAAGGCTAACATTGATGAAGCTGGATTTGAAGTACCTACTGGAACATCTTCCATATTCACCTTTAGTGATTTTATATATATTTCCGATATTAACCTCCCTGCCCATACGAAGATACGAACGTAAGTGATACATCCGCTATATTATCGGCCAAACTTGCAAAGGTAATAAAAAAAGGATCAAAAATGGGTCTTGTTATCAAAAAATCTATTGTTTTGAGAATTGTTAAGTATTGTTGTTGTAAGGAATTGTTAATGAGAAATCTAGTGAAAAAAAATATGGATTTTTTACCTTCTTTTTTTACCTACTAGGAAAGGTTAAAGGAACAGCTGAGAGGTCGAAAACTTGATGATAACGTGGTAGTAGCCTCAGTGCAGGAATTTTTAGGTGATCGGAATGAAGACTTTTTAGAAAGGGTATTTTATGTTTAGAAAAAGGGATATATTAAGTGTATAAACCTAAAAGGATACTATGTCGAAAAACATTCAATAAAAGTTACCTTCATCATACTCATAATCATTTTGAATTGAACGCTGTGGTAATAGAAATAGAAATAGAAATATTTTATTGTCCGAAATTGTGGTGGTACATTTATGGCGATAATGCGTAAAACTATGTATCTCACAATTACCTGTTATTAAAACAGATTGACAAATTTACTTATCTGCTAAATTGACTTATCTGCTAATTATAATATCTTATTCAAAAATGTAATTATTTCACTGGTTTAACATGAAAAAATCTAAACAGACCGGATAAGTAGAACTAACAGTAGAAGACAATTAGAAAAAATAATTCACCAATAATATAAAAAATAAAGAAAAAATCAAAATCAAGGAATAATCAAAATTCCGCCTATAAATACGAAATGTATATAATTTAAAATGTAACAGTAGAAAACAATTATTAAAAAATAATTCACCAAAAATATAAAAAATAACGAAAAAAAAAAAAAACAAAATCAAGGAATAGTCAAAAATCCGCCTATAAATACGAAATGTATATAATTGAAAATTTGTAATCTTCCTAATTGAATTATTGTAAAAACAAAATGAAAATGCATGCCTACAATATAATATTATGAGAAATATTCGTTTAATGTGTAAAAGCTTTTATCGATAAGCCATTTTTTCAACGCTGCGGTAAACCCTTTCCTTTTATTTCTTTGATATTTGCAGGTAGGTGGTTATAGATTTTTATTGCATTGTATAACATTCCTTTTTTAAATAGAGTTAAATTTGGCTTGGGTGCTTGTAGCTCATGTTTATTTCGTGTGTTATAGCCGTGTTCAACATTGTTTGTTTTGAAATACTGATCGTGGTCCCTTATAAATTTGCAGGTTTCCAAGATGTATATCGATATAAACGTTAGTACAAACTCCTTTTTAAATAGACCTTTTTTAATAGAATATTGTGACCTATTAGCACATAAGCGCTTAATCCAGCGCTGCCTTTAATTAAACCGTATGTACATCTGTGCTGTGCAATATGTTCAACCGCATTGCCATTGTCGTTTAAATGAAGTCCTAAATGGCATCGTTAAAATAAATGTTGCCGGTTGATGAGCCGAATGAGGCGAAGCGGTGAGACCTCATCGAACAGCCATTGCCATGGCCGCGCATGGTCACGTGTCCGCCGTGCATGGTTTGTTTCTGGGTAACGGTTTAAACGACTACGGTTTTTTAATTGTAAAAATGTAACGGGTTTTATAAGTCGATCAGCTGCCATTATAATACCCAGTTTTTAATCTGTTAGGTCTCAAGCTATTGATATGTTTGCATCTTGACGTTCGTTCGTCCGCATCTCGTTTAAAATATTCTTGCGACATTAGCTTAAAACTAAATATGTATTCCGGGCGGCATACGCTTTTGACAGCGTTGTTAACTCAGATCGAGTCAACACCTTAAGAATTTAAGAAGATATTCTGAGGAAAATATCTAAGGTGAGAGTCAGGTGTTTATAGAGCGAAGAGACAAGCGCTCATAGTAAGATAACATTTTAACTGTTTATTTTATTTATTATTTATTTATTAAATGTTTATGTCACGGAATTAAAGAAATAGGGCATTGAAAAACAATAGCTTAAAATCGACACAGCTTAAGTAACAAACGGCGCTGTGAACATCTAACGGGGCTTCTTCGGCCTGTATGATGCGCAATTATGGTGTAAAAATATAAAGTAGGTATTAGTATTATAATGATATTTTTCGAAAAAAGTAAAAAAAGAAAATAAGGACAATAAAAAAATAAAACTAACTCTCGACTTTTTTATCTTAATAAATATCATAATATTTTTATAGCAATAAATAATACATATTGACCACTCATATTATATAATATAAAAATTTCATTAATTCATAGAATAAATAAAGTACATACATAGATACAAAATAAACATACGAGTACATATTTTTCTCCTCATACTATAATATGTAGAAGTTCATTTTCCATTTGCAGGTATCCGAATTCTATCAGCCATCGGTCTATTTTAAATTTAAACATATTAATATCGGTATTTTTGGTCGATGCTGTTAAATATGTGTAGTGACTCATGATGATGAACCATGTAACATTTAAATCAACAAACATTTCTAATTCCGAGACTCAATTGACGTAAGTTAACAGGCAAAACTGTCGAATTGCCTGATGACTAATAGTATTTAAAGAAATAATCATTTCTTTCATACGCTGCAGTTTTATCATTGTAAAGAAAACAGCGTCTTTCACGATCGTACGTATTAATTAACACGAAAATTACCCCATCAATAACAATTCTACCGATATATAAGCACATACAATTAGCATAATTATTCACTCTCATCTGACATAACCATCTCACTGGTTAGCCACCTCTTGTATTAATTTCTTTTTGGATAATTAAATGGTCAAAATATTAAACATTGTGTTTATCCTACCGCATGTACTACGCCGAGGACCTACATCACAAAGTGGGCTCTGATCATCGATAACTCACGACATCAGAGAAAAACTTACATATGTATCAATAATATGATAAATATGTGTGTATTGTTCTTATTTTACTCTGTGGACATCTGAAGTATATCTATCACTATGTCTAATCCGTTACTTTCGTTACCTGGTTTGTTAAATTTCTTTAATTAAGGTTTCTAGCATCATCGTAATAATTTATGAGTTAAATAAGTTTCTGCGTGTTTTATCTCAACACTGTTTTTATTAAATGCGGATATCGTTGTCGGTAATCTTTGTTACAAATTTTATGAGTGATGTTAATGCGTTGAGAAGTATTAATCCCATTAAACTGTTTCTTTATAGAATTAAAACCAAACGCGTTAATTATTGTCATATCACCTGCGATTATTTTCCTATTATTTTGACTTACGAAATACCAGCCGAATCCATCATGTCGTATGTTATCTTTTTCGAACGGTTTGTTAAACAGTTTGTTATCACGTTGTCATAATCGCCCAACTCAATGCCTGCTCTACTTCCGTAATTCCGTAATCAGTTGTTGTTTGTTGAACAAATTGCGTTTTTAGTAGCTTATCCACATTACGAAACTTCAGTATTGAGGAAAGAACTTTCGAACTTTAAATAAAACAAAGCTGTTTATTCTCTTAATCTTGTCGTTAAGATAAAGAAGTTTGCTTCTGATCACAAACCAGTCATGGGAACTGTCAAACAAACGCCGAAGCGAATCAGGATTTTCCAAATTTAATAATTGACTTTATTTATTTATTATCATTGTTGTTTATTATGATTTATTATGAGTTAGTATTCGGTAAACATTATTATAACACGTGCAAGAGCATCAAATTAAAATTATAGCCATTGGCTCATCGCATACCTAACTGAGCAAAGACGCCCGTATCTAAAGAAGCTAATATTATTCTAAGGATATTGCTTTTCCGCGAACTGACTGGTGTTCCGGTCAGTTATATGAAGAAACTGTCAGGATGTATAAAGTTTCGAAGGAAAATAAAAATAATTCTGCGGATATTCTTCCTCTTCTTTGTGTCTCTTCGACCAAGTAGGTAATCAGGATGTATAAAGTTTCGAAGGAAAATAAAAATAATTCTGCGGATATTCTTCCTCTTCTTTGTGTCTCTTCGACTAGGTAGGTACTCAGGATGTATAAAGTTTCGAAGGAAAATAAAAATAATTCTGCGGATTTCTTCCTCTACTTTGTGTCTCTTCGACACACACATCCTGTATCATTCAGTCATACACTCACACATTAGTTGACAGAAATAGACAGAACGAGACTGAAAAATCAGATCACACAGCAAAAATCAGATCACACACCAAAAGTGACCTTATGAAACACTGCAAAAATCTGACGTAGATGTATGATTTTGGAAGAATCGCTCTAAGATGGGTAAAGGCGGCTAAAGAGTTTACTTCTTCTCTCCTCGACGTGCGGCTGCCACGGAATATACTGCGAGCCAAGTCGAGCTATACATCAAGATTTTTAACCTGTGATCTGATTGGAACCTATAACAGCAGGATGCTCGGCTTTTTTCAGCGAACCTGATAGAGATAATCGCCTTGCGTACTCTAGCGGTATTTCTTATACCAAAGTAACGAGAATTATCGATTAAATGAGTACTAACTGTGACGATAGCGCGACTGGCAGGTCCACAGTGAAATTAGGCTATTAACAACGCCTCTGACGGTCACTACAATTGCTCGATATTTCATATTAATGGCGCCAAATTCAAATATGAAATACGTTGATTTATGTGCATCTTACATCCCAAGCACCACACAATGTTTTTATCACGCTTTTATTAGGTCGACCTGTATGTAACTAACTATGTAATGGAATCTAAGGTAACTAATTTAACCATCTTCCAAGGATCGTAGCGTCCTGAAAATTGGCAGCTGTATGTAGTTCTGATGACAATACAATAATATGGTACTGTCGAACTGATCTGATGATGGAGTCGGAAGATATGAACTGGAACTTCATGATGGAACATCGTATCATAGCTGTGTTTGGACTTGTTAGAAAAGTCTTGGAATGAACTTTGACCACGATTAGGTTTCAAGGTCTGACGATGAAGCCGGAAGATAGGCACTGGCATTTCATGATGGAATATCGTATCATAGCCGTGTTTGCACTTGTGAGAAAGGTCACGTAATGGAATGTTTTTTTAAAACTATTAATTTATTATTTTGTAGTAATGCAAATATGTATACAATTTCAGAACTTAGGTACTATGCACAAAAATATTTTTAATATTGTGTCAATACCAGAAAATTAATACTTCGCATAGTTTAGAGGCAATGCCACCTAATTAGGCCGGGATCTGTTCTAAGGTAAACATTTAATTTTGTATATGCTTGCTCAATATTGTATTTATAAAAATGGCATATATCCTTTCGTCAATCAATTTACTATTATTATATCGAAAAAATAAATAAGTCATTAAATCATTTATTGAGAAATAAATTAAAATGCAAAAAATAATTTAAAATAACTAAATGCTTAAAAATATTAGTGGAAAATTGAAAAACCAGAAAAATATGCAGATATAAATAAAATAATCCTGCAGTTTACTTATAGTTACGATAAAAAATGATAACAAGTAAATGTATTAAAAAAAATAAATAACACGACTGCTGTTACAAACATTGGACCCCTGTATTTATAATTAATTTTTTTTACGGTTTTTTATGAAATATTTATGGTATATGTATTTATCCATATAAATAAATATATATGTTCGGAATGTCCTCAATCAGGCCTTTCATTTGAAACTAAACACGATATATTTATGTTAATTAATTGGCCATTGGTGATTTGGACATTTAGACAACTATTTACTTGATATTTGGACAGTGAGACAACTATGACGTTAGGGATGACATAACTATTCTAACAATACGACATATAGTTCGGGAGCCAGCGACGAAAAAGGCAAGAGTTTTGTAAAAGCTGATACTTTCAGATCACACAGTATTTTAACCATAGAATACCGGGGTAGTCAGCAGGCGAGATTCCGGGACATCTGGCGCTGACGTACTAGTAAAGGTGTGATTTTAGTTAGTATCCCCAGAAGTGTTGTAGAAAAGCTGATTTTTTTTAGTAGATGACAGTGGGTGCAACAAAGAACTCGAAACAAATAAAATACAATAAAACGCGTGGCGTCAGCATTACTCCATACCTGTCACAAAATGAAGTCCATGCAAATACGCCAGTACATATTTGTCGGTAACGTATTACGCATCGGTCTAATGTGCCGCGTTCAATACACTTCATTTTTGTGACACGTAGGTATGGAGTTACGCTGACGCCACGCATTATATTGTTATGCAGTCTGACCATTTGTTTCGAGTTTTCTAAAGTATCCACTGGGTCCAATTGCGTTTCTTCGGCAGTTTAAAATGAAGTCAAAAAATGCGTTAAATTTATTACAAAATTCGTAATAAAAATTTCAAGTCACATTGGTATCGCGATTCATGTGTCAGATTTTGGTGCTACCGTGTTTAATGCAGTTTGTATTAAATTTATTTCATTCTCGCAGAAACGCTATTCCGTTTCTCAAAATTTGACAGTTGTCCGAATAAAAACCGGCTTGAACGTGACAATTTTAAAACGCGCGTTTTCGGTGCGACTTAGTGGGTGACTCTTGTGTGTTTACGTACGAATTTGCCGTTTTTGCTGTTACTGCTGAAATGTTCCCGTATGTTGGACATTACAAAGGAGATCGAATGAATAACGACAACGATACGTACTTAAGTGTATTATACTTTCGATTTCGAACAAAATTCGTCTTCCGTCATAACCTGTAAATTATATGTTGTCTTTTAGTACGAGAAGGTGGTTAGATCACCGCCGCATCAGATATAATTCGAATCAAAAGAAATGACAAACAAACCTGCTAGCCAGCCGCGCGCGAAAAATGAATTCAGAGCGCCGATTTTGACGTTTCGAAAAACCTGTATTGCCAGCTTTTTAGTACATTACCATAGACAAAGAACGAAGTCGCAGATTTTGTAACATGTGTGTTAAATCTGACAGAAACGCGATAGCTATTATTTTAATGCACGCACTAATCCTACTTATTTTTAAAGCGACTTAATTTTAACTTTTAACGCAATTAGACCCACTGTCTACTGATGAATTTTTAGCTTATTCAAAACACTTCAGAAAAAAATACACCTTTCCTAGTACGATAGCGCCAGGTGTCCCGGAGTATGGCCTGCTGACTACCCTGGCATTCTATAGCTAAAATACTGTCAGATCTGAAAGTATTAGCTTTTACAAAACTCTTGCACTTTTTTTGTCGCTGCCTTTTAGACTAATACTTCTAAATTAGTTCGAGCGTATAGAAGTTAGTTGGGAATTAACAACCGGAAAACATACATAGATGAATCATGAACAGATAAAACTTCTTTGTTGGGCAGTCGTCTAAAAATAAAACAAATTATATCTTGAGATAATATAAAATATAAAATAAAAAGCAATAATAAAATAATAAAAATAAAATCTGCCGCATAATTGAGGGCGAAACCGAGCAAGTTCCCGCTATGACTGAATTGCCTCTTCTATGCACATTTCGTCTCGTAATAGACAGCAATCAGCGAAAACCGTTTCGCCGGCCACTCCCATGTTTGTCTTCGCTTTCTAGGCCGCATACGAGCATGCGAAAACAGCGCGGATATAGCGCGCACGCGGGGAGTAATCATACCTGTCTCATTGCAGCGAATCGACTATTCGTTTAATTCGCAGCGTTAACAAATTGCGAATCGCATGGCTGCTCTCCAACGGCGTATATTGCAATCGGTTTTTCTTCGGTTTTACTCGTATTGTTTTGCGTTCGCTCTCCTCGGCCACGTCAGATGCGTATCTTCAACGCTAGAGAGCTTAGAATTCCTTCAAACTCTGATTAGAATCATAGGAGGATGGCTGGAAGCGGTACGGTTGGAAAACTTTTCTTTGCACTCATAAACAAACTAGGTACAGAGTGAATCAGAATAAACGTTTTTTTATGTTTTTTAAGGGCTGTAATAAAACTAAACTCTAGAGATAAAACTGGTAGATACTTGTCACACATACTCATTGTAAGGTCCCGGGTTCGATTCCCGGCTGGGTCACCATTTTCCGTTGGGATCAAATTAACGGAATTGCATTTTCAATTCTGTGGACCGAATGCAATAACAAGACACACACTTACAGACATGTTACACGCACACATACATATAACACGTCATAGTAGGGTTGGTTGTAAGAGATTGTCATATGACAATAAACCCGCCCATTGTGACATTTTCACAATAAAGAGTATAAACAAACAAACAAACAAACAAAGAAGGTTATTTTTATTTTATTTTATTTTATTTTATAAAATAAACCAGTTGGTAGGTATCCCTATTTTTGGCATAGTCAAATTCTTTATACAAGATAATATGTTATACCTTATATGGTATAATTATTTTTTATAAAGATTGACTATTTTTTTTAACGGAAAAAAACAATTATTAAATTAAGTTTACAATAAAAATATATGGTCCTTTAAAGAACTATTTAAGGTGCTATAGTACCTAAGTAGGTATAGATGAAAAATACAAATAGTCAAAATATAAAAACGAATAGTCAGTTGAAAAATAGTCAAATCAGAAATACCACAATTATAAGATTGCAAATAGAAACGTCTCAATAGAAATAGTCAATACAAATTTTATTAATATAATCCATCTCCGATTATCAAAATGATCGGATATATAGTCAAATTTTTTTTTACATATATTGTATTATAATAACAGTAATCATGAAAGATTAGGAAATTCAATATTGTCAAAGTCCCTAATAGAATAAATTGGGTTCTTGATAAGAATGTCCTGTACCTTTTTCTTAAAATGAACGTGTCCAAGACCCCTGACGCACAATAGAATCTTATGATAAAAAGGTTGGACTGGTACAGGATGACACAACACTTACTTAAACTTAGGAGAAATGAGGTGGGAAATGTAATAAGCTGTATTTTAAATAAAGTTCTTTGCATTATTATTATTGTCATACATTCTAATACATTTTTATATTATTTATTTATTCGTTCTATAAACTTCATATTACGACATTTCATATAATTTTTATTTCCATGATCATGCTATATCGATATTTTTTTATAATTATAAGTATAATTTTAATGTACTTATCTGTTTTATATTTTATCATATTTGATATGTTTTATTTTGATACTATGTGTACGCGCATATAAATAAATCATCTCCATACATAGAGTCTTTCTTTGTACAGGCCTTGGCCTAGTTAGGCAGATTCTGCAATTATTACAGTGTAAATGTATTGTTTTGAATGAATAACATTTTTTTATTTGATTTGATATACTTTCCCATATTACGTCTTGATTTAGCGACATCTAATGTCGCTATTCTAGCTATATAGGTTAGTTTTAATTAACCGGGATTCTTGAAGGGGTGAATAAGTACGAGCAAAAAGTAACTTTTTATTTAAAAAAATGTGGAAAAACAAAAAGAAAATACATATATTTTTTATATATTTTTTCAATTAAAATTTTTTTGTATAAAAAGCGTTGAGCATGATGCGCTATCTATCGGTAGGTAAAATATCGCTATTATTGTTTATTAGCGATATTTTACCTGCCGCTAGATGGCGCACCGCGCTTAATCGCGTGTCAAACTATTATTTAACACTCAAGTACTTCAAATTTAAAATTTTAAAAAAAATCTATAATAATATAATTGTTGTTTGTCCCAAATTTATTTATTAAAAGTTGCTTACTTGCTCGTACTGATTTACCCCCTTGAAGCAAGCCGGGTTTTTAAAACTCACTCTTATTCGCATGTGAAACTTTTTTCCTATCTTTGATTTAATTGATTTTTTTATCGGCTATCTATATATACTAATCACAATTTTCAAATTGCTTATTTTCTGCTTATCATAATAATATAGTAAGAAAATGCTACTAAAATACTACTAAAAAGCTACAAAAATCTTAGAAATACATTCGCGATTTTAATCGAACACGTTTATTATCAGGGGGGGGGGGAAGGTTAACACGCGGCTCGAGGGGGTTGGGGTTGGCAGAGGGGGGTGGGGTTGTTTACTTCCCGGTAAAGCATTGGGGTGACCCAACCGACTTTTTTAATATGTATATTAAGTAATTTGTAAGATCTCGTCGAGATTAGTTAGAACTCATAGCGAAACTGCGAAATATTCATATTTTAATGTTTCCATAAACACGTAAGATACACAATTCACATACTCACTCGACCTACAAATATTTCTCTCATCACACACGATTGTGATACTTTGCTGCAATGGTCGGTTTCTATTGTTCATTCCACTTTTGGCCCGCAAACAAGCGATGATTACCAATTTTCTTAATTATTACCCTGCGGCATGCGCTTTACCTCATTCTCCTTGTTCTCAACGTGAATCTTAAGTGTTCTTGATAACGGCGCCGACATTATCATTTTTAATAACTTATGTATAAATAAACAGTAGATTATGTTAATTTGAATTTATTTAATTGAGTTTAAAGTGGGGAATAGAAAATCAACGTATCTGAATATTTATTCGCCGCATTTGCAATCCTTCCGCACTACACTAGCCGTTTGTTTACACAAAGATCTCATGATTTAAAATTCCTCTTTTTTTTAACCGTTTCGTTACTTACTGACATACATAATTTATTATGATGTGGAGCTGTAATATGCTTCGATTCCTGCCATTGTTTCGGACGTATTTGGTGTGTGTAAATGAGTTAATGTGTTTGTCATCTACTTATCATAGATTTTTGTAGTCACTTCCAATTTGGAATCTTATGCATATGAAAATTGTTGCCTACGTTGTCACGTATACAAGTAAATAGAAAACAGGTGCGCATATCCGCTCCAAAGTCCACCTCAGTCCACGTTCAATTCACCGCGATATTTATATATAAAATTGTATATTTTTAAATCTTAAATGCGCAGCGGTGAAAATAGTCTTGAATACGCACGTTGTAGAATTAGAAATAACTGTCGCAGTATAAACAAACGTCTCGGATAAAGGACTCGCGATTGTGTTGCTCATTATGAAATTTTGTGAGATAAAATTAAATTTGGTGGAAAAGACTGAGAATGAGTTGTAGAATATACTAAAAATATATTTTTTTATAGGATATTTCATTAACCGAACCATGTTTCCAAGCTTTAACCGAACCATGTTATGGTCAATTTTTTTATTTTATGTTCAATTTTAATGCCGATTTTATAATGGAATTACGGTTTATTTTTTTGCGGGCCACATTTTAAGGCAGTTTAGTTTTATGAGCATTTTACTACGAAGTATATTATAGTATTATTATTAGTATTATTAGAGCCCTGTCCACCCTAGAACGGGTTAGTCCTAATTGGGTGAAAGAATCGAAGAAGCATGAGGTTAAGATTTCGCTTTGTGGGTTCTTGGTATTTACATTACATTTTCGTCGTGTCCAATTGACGGCTAAAGACCGCTCTTGGACGTGTCAAAATAATTGGGTTAGGTAGTAAGTTTCGTTACTACTCTTTACTGAACATACATAGGTAGTCAAGAATTAACTACTAGATTGTCAAACTATAAATATAAATAATCCAAATAGAAGCCTAATATTTAAAGTAGTTAGTAATTCGAAAAGATACGTAGTAAAATTATTCATCGTAATATTCAAATTGTCAGTAAAATGTTAAATAATCAAATTAAATCTACGTTATGCATTTTAAACTAAAAGTACATATATAAGCCAGCCATTTTTGTAGCAAAAATCAATGTTTGTTAAAATGAATTGAAAGTTAAATAAATAAATATATTTTTTAAATCCTGGGTTGTATTTGGGCGGTGGAAAACTTCGATCATACTTATAATGGCTTGCATTAGATATGTATCGCGGCGTAAAACCCAAATGTAGAAACTTCCGGCATCAATATTAAGACGATTTGTGGTTTGGTTGCAGAGTGCTGGTGGTACCATGGCAGCAGCGGTGGCCCCAGCGGCTGCCGCCTTCGGCGCCCGAAGCCGTGGACCCCACGACCTGGCAGATTATTGGGCGGAATACCGAGACTTCTATGACACCGTTAAAGACATCGATATCTATGACGAGCCACTCAATTACGAAGGTAAGAAATTGCCTATTTTTTTCTATCTATGTATAATAATGTAAATTACTATGTCCGATGGCAAAAAGCTGGCTAGTGACCAAAATCTCCGCGTCCAAATCTCTGCTGATGTTTCCCAACAACAAATCTAGTTAATTTCGTTTTCATCCAAGTCCAATTCATTTATATCCATAATAGTACAGTTCATACATTTTCATAACAGTACTACCTGTATAATGGGAGAGCATCGATGAACACTTCAGACCAGAACGTCTGCAACCGCTACGTACTACACATCGGGCTTAGCATTCGCCTGCAATTAGACAAAGCTGTCATGCTGTTAGAGCAAGCCAGGAGCTGGTCGCAGTGCGGTAGGCATGGGCTTTAAGCATCGCCAAACGCACCAAAACCATTTTGTTAACTCTAAATCATTAGCCAATCATTCTTGAGCTTGCAATTATGTCCTCGACTAGAGCTGTCAACTACAACGGACGAACCCGTCACCTCAGGATTTTTAAACGATATTTATCGTTCTGTCTCCCGTGAGGTGAACGCAGAAAACTTCAGACGAAAAACAATCCACAGTCTAGCTACGCCACCTGCCTGTCAGAGGCCAACGCCTTACGGCGAGGCACCGGGAAAGGTACCCAGCGGGCAACTTCGCCCCCCTGACTACCAGTTTGGAAGGATATCTCTGCCTGTAATTAACCTTCGGGATACCTTCTACCTCCGGACTGGTTACAGGATCGAGGTCGTTTGCGCAGACCTCTCAGTTATGAAGCGGTGATACGGTGTCTCCGAATCTATCATGGACCACGGCATCCTTTGCCCGGCTTATTCACCCGGGATCGGGTGGCGGAATGGTCATTTCAAGAGCAGTTGCTATAAGGTGAACAACTACTCCCGCTGTATAGGAAAAATTACTGCTCCCAGACTCAGTCGGAGTGCACAATCGATTGGCTGACGCCGCACAGTGTGCAAACCGTCCAGGAGCGCCCGAAGGTTGATTCCTAAGGGAGACTGGCCCGCAGGCCAGCATCCTACCTTGCCCCTCCCTTGTGCGAGGAGGCCGCCGGATGGGTGTTAACCCGTGAGTGTGACCGACCCTGAACGAATGGGTCTTCGTGGCCAACTCCAACAGGGCCCATTAGCTCACAAAAGTGGGCTCAGGCAGTGTTGAGGAACGGCTGCTCTGGCTAAAGGAAGTGTTGCCAGATTAAAGCGAGCAGTCAACTGCCTGCCTGCCTTTCTGGCGATGGTGCCTTTTTATATATTTTTTATTACTTATTTCTTGTCGTATAATTAAACTATGATTACACTAGTAAAAAATAATGACATTTAAATTTGAATTAAAATATAGCGACAAATTGGTTCTTCCCAATCCCATGCAACCCGACGCCAGTCACACATCTAACTAGGCTTACGCCTGTACCGACATTTTCGAATTACGACATAATTTGGATTGCGAGCTGGCGTATAAAAATAGAACTTATATAGAGATTTGAAAAATATACAAAAAATACAGTATTCGAAGTATTTCGAACGATAGTGCAGAAGTTTTATTTTTGATTTTAGGCTTGATTTCCGATAAATTTTATTCTCGATTTCCAAGAATTGTAAACCTCTGACAGTAACAGACCACACAGTTGTGACAGTCATTAGCCTGAGTTTACCTCCTTTATAAAGTATTATAATTATTCCAGAAGATTTTTTTTTCGAATTTCATTATTTTGAGCTGTTGAAAAAGGTTGATTTTTAATTTCGAGTTACTCTTTAGAATGACGCAGTTTTTACGGTTTTACTGAGTTTATTATAGGACCGGGTTAATATTTAATGCTGTTAAAACAGCGACATTAATCTATGCAATCTTCTTTGCATCATCTATTTTAAGATACTAAATGCAGAAAGACCTTTAGCCTATCTACAATTCCTGATATAAAATATTCCACTTTTATTAGTATTTACAAGTTAAATTGAACTATATTTTAACTAACTTCTTAAAAGAATAAGATTCTCAAATCAATCGATTTAATGTATTTAATAAATTATTTCTTCATTAATTTGCGACACCATCTCATCAATGGTCCATTTCGCTGAGCTTTCGAATCGATCTCTTTTTCGCTAGCAGCCCAAAATGATTATGGGCAGTTATTTTTTCCCGAATTGGTAAGATATACGATCATGACTCATCTGGCCCTCCTTTATAAACAATGACCATATTGGCGTGTACCGTATCTTAAGTTACCGTTTGCCAAACCGTTATATGGGCACCTTGAACTAAACTGCCAATGGTTATTGTTTACGTGAACTAGCCGAGCGGCAAAAAAGCAAAATCTTAGATTACATCACTCCGTTCATTGGCTAGACGATAAAATACGAGATACGAGCAATCCGATGACAGAGAGAGCAATGCTTGAGGATACTACTGCAGAATGGCTCCTGCGAAGAGTCATGCGAAAGGTTTAACATTGATAGATTTGTTTAATTTACATTTATACATATTATAGTGGTAGCGAATGGTTTCGTGCAGCTTGGGCCATAAGATCGACTGTGTTTTCCGGTCCAACTCACGATTCAACTCCTATTCAGAATCCTCCTCGCGTGGGAGGCTATTTCGGGTAATACTTTAGCGTATCAGGCCTCACTGCTGGTGGATCGGTTTCTCCTGGGGGATCGCCTCCTGGGATTTTCTACCGGGCGGTTTGCGTACCGTCTCCTAAGCAGCGGGGGTGGATGTTGACCTGTCGTCAACCAATCTTGAAATGGCTACCTGGTCCCGAATTCAGAACCGGACAAAAGATGCTATTGGTCCGCGATAGAACTGAATCACCGATGAGCATACGGCAGGTAGAGGTCGCGCAAGCGACTTCTGACCAGTCGGGAGATTGAAGATATCCTGATGGTTAACTCCAGACGGAGATATCCTTCTAAAATGGTAGTCAGAGGGCGAGGCTGCCCGCTGGGTACCTTTCCGCCTCGCCGTAAGGCGTTGGCATCTGTCGGGCATGTTGGCTTGGCTAGACGGTAGATGTGTACTGTCTCTAAGTCTTCGTTCACTGGGGCTACACAAAAAATCCAGTGTGCGATTGTGGAAACCTGCAGGGTGAAGACCACCTCCTATCCAGCGCGCAGTTGTCAACCCCCATCTCACCAGGATCTCCAAGTGGTGAACTTTTTGAAGATACGTGTCCTGGTCCGGACATATTAACGAACAAACGATTTGTTATATTATTTGTGAATTGCTTTGCGCACTCATTGTATCTATAATGTGTGTGTGACTTTTTGTTAATGTCAAATTCAACTCATTTTTAAATCTGCTTAAAGTTTCTATATTGGTAACATATTGAAATACTTACAACCTATTTAGCTACAACTATTTTGGAACTCTTAGCATTACTTCCTATGCGTTTCATTTTTTTTTCTCTTGAGGTTAAGCCACTTCAAGGGAGAGTATAATAAAAACATACTTTGCTAATTTGTCAAGGTTTAATCCAAGTTTAACAGAATGCCATATTTGTAGCGATACCATAAAGCCATGACACTTGTCAAATGACACTTATCAAAGTCGCAGAAATAAACTGCATCAACTAGATGAAAAATCTACAAAAAAAACCCGGTCTTACAATATCAACACGCAAAAGAAGGTGAAAAGTGTGTAAAAAATAATAAAATTTGTATGGATCATGCAAAAATGCAGCAAACTGATTAGATAAGTATATAGATAACACACGAGATTATTCTAAAATACATACATACGGTTGAAAGGATGGGGCCCACGCAACCGCGTGACATCTAAGTATTATTATAAATATTATTATACCATATTATTTTGCGATTATTATAAATTATGTGGTGAGACTCTTCAGAAACCTTTAATATTGATTTTTAGAATTTTGTAAATCATAAAGGGCTATCCACTAAAACATTATATCGATTCTGTAATCACTGGCTTTTTTCTTTGGATTTTATAATCAAATTATGTAATATAATGTATCTAAAGCAGTGTTTTTCAATAAGTGGGTCGCGTCCCCCTGGGGGTCACGAAGAGGCTCCCGGGGGTCGCAAACTATCTAAAAATAAAAATCGAAAATATTACGAAATCTTTATTATATAATATACATTACAGCTTCAGAAGAGAAACCTATGTATTATGTGTTTTTTGCTATTTATTTTACTAAACTTTATATTGATCTAAGATGGAAACAGGTAATTACAGAGTCGAAAGTGAAAAACAGTTATAATTAATGTGGTTTTCGCCATTGTTTTTACAAAATATATATATTGAATGCTTACAGTTACAGCTGTGGAAGAGACTAAGAGGGGTCGAGATAACTAAGTTACAGGCTAAGGGCGGTCGCGTAAGAGCTTTATTTTTTTGTACCAAAATGGTGGTCACGACCTGAAAAATGTTGAAAAACACTGATCTAAAGTATTGTGTAATGATGTTTAAACAACTATCTATAAGGTTTTGAAGACAATATACTTGATTTAATATTTTTTCCTGATACACATCGTGTCTGTTCAATTTTAAATATTAATAACTATTTTCAAGAGCATACCAATAATATAATATTAATAACAAAGGTTATCGGGGCATATTTCTGTGACCCGTATTTCAAATATCGCATTATGCTGTCAGTAATTCTAATAAATTTCTTGCCTTGAGGTCGCAGTAAAAATGCTGTTATGTCATCCGGGTGACATAATATCAATTCAGTGTCAACCTCGATCGTTGCCGTTTCATATCAAATAATAATAAATTAAAAGTTTTTTTAATCATTTTACGTAACCTAATCTTAGACCTCGGAAATGCATTTATACCTAAAACAGGTACCTAGATACCTTAATTAAAATGATTTACTGCTATGGAGGCCGATTCAGGGCCAAAATAATTTAATTAAATCATCGTGTAAGCCACAAACTCGTAGTCACTACTTATCAATGTAATACGCGGTGACCTTACTCGATATCAAAATTAAATATCCTAAATAGTCTGGCGGTCGTAGTTTGTAAAAGAGGGACAGCTGTCTTCTTTTCGTTGCTATCGCTTTCGCTTCCAAATTAATTCGCTTCCAAACATTCTGCCAATTTTACCTAAACTTCGCTTACATAGAAAATACCTATTCTAAAATTATAAAAAAAGAGCATATTTGAAATATCGAAATTATGAACTATTGAACCCTTCAGGGAAAATAGATTAACCATCAAATCCAGTCTTATGGGAATGAATTCTGACCGTCTGGCAGAAGGTTAGTGAGACGTATATTGAAAAAGGTTTATGAAATGTTGCATTTCAAAAAATCTGGATGGAAGTGAGGATATTACTTTGTGGGAAAAGAATGATGCGTCGGGTAGTACAGGGAAAATAGATTACCCAACAATTCCAGTCCTAGGGGAATGGATTATGACCGCCTGACAGAAGGTTAGTGAGACGTCTATTGAAAAAGGTTTAGAAAATGTTGCATTTCCAACAGTCTGGATGGAAGTGAGGATATTATTTTATAGGAAAATAATGATGGGTCGAGTAGTACAGGAAAAATAAATTAACCAACAATTCCAGTCTTAGGAGAATGGATTGTGACCGCCAGGCAGAAGGTTAGTGAGACGTCTATTGAAAATGTTTAAGAAATGTTGCATTTCCAAGAATATGGATGGAAGTGAGGATATTACTTTGTGGGAAAAGAATGATGCGTCGGGTAGTACAGGGAAATAGATTACCCGAGAATTCCAGTCCCAGGGGAGTGGATTATGACCGCCTGACAGAAGGTTAGTGAGACGTCTATTGAAAAAGTTTTAAGAAATGTTGCATTTCCAACAATCTGGATGGAAGTGAGGATATTATTTTATAGGACATGAATGATGCGTCGAGTAGTACAGGGAAAATAAATTAACCAACAATTCCAGTCCTAGGGGAATGGATTGTGGCCGCCTGACAGATGGTTAGTGAGACGTCTATTGAAAGACGTTTAAGAAATGTTTCATTTCCAAAAATTTGAATGGACGTGAGGACGTGAGGAGATTTTATGACCAAAGAATGATGCGTCGAGTTGTACAGGGAAAATAGATTAAAAATCAATTCCAGTCCCAGGGGAATGGATTACGACCGCCTGGCAGAAGGTTAGTGAGATGTCTATTGAAAAAGGTTTAAGAAATGTTGCATTTCCAACAATCTGGATGGAAGAGAGAATATTATTTTACAGTAAATGAGTGATGCGTCGAGTAGTAATTATTTAAGTTACACTGATTACAATTCAAGCATGTCTGAATAAAAAAACACATTTTTTATTATACAATTTACCCAGTTTTTTATATACATATATATATTTTATTTGATTATACGATCTCCAGGTCACTTTATATGTACCTATACGAGACCGCGTTCTATGCGGGCTAATGGCTTGGCTTGGGTTTCTATAATCAATATGTTCTTTATAATAAAACATCCATTATAAATGTTATAATGGATATACTGTGTTAATGTTACAGGTGGACAAATCAATTGCTATTAGTTTGGCCGTCAATGCTATCAGCGCCACCTGCATTTCTCCGGCCCAGAAAGGTTGCTAAAACGCATTATAGAAATAAGCAACCTAATACCATATATAATCAATGCTATTATAAAGCATTAGATTGTGTACAATATAATTTCTGCCAAGTAGAGAGTAGGCTGTGCCAGACGCTAAACGCGCATTCTATCCCGGTCGCTCCACTCTCACTAATCTGTATGAAGACATCTCATTTGTACAGACTTCTTATTTGTGAAGACATCTTATTTGTGATTATTTTTGGTTTGTAATGAGTAGCTAAATATATTTTTTGATCTGTTCAGCGGTTTCGATTTTCTATACTTTTTTCACCCCCTTAAGGACCGAATCTTCAAAAATCTCATCTTAGTACTCGCCTACATTACAAATGAAAGCCTTGTGGAAAATTTTAAGTTTCTCGTCGCAATAGTTTGAGCTGTGCGCTTATGTCAGTCAGTCAGTCAGTCAGTTCTTCTTATATATATCCAGATTGGTGATCATGTTTGAAAAGTCTATCTTAATCCTTGGTTTTGTTATCACGCAATGGATTAACTAATCAGTCGGTTTGTAAACGGTATATAGGGAATCCATAGGTTTATCGATTGCGTTTTAAATGTGGTAATATTGAAACAACTGCGATAGCAGTCATCTCCAAAATTAGCGTTGTTCATACAACCATTATTAAATCATCACTTACGTGTAGCGTATCGGTCGCAAAATGTACACACAGCTGCTTAGTTTACAAGCAATATTCACGGCCATTTCCACCTTGCATGTATAACGAACGCAGTTTGTTGTTGTCGACTGGTTTGTTGTTCGATTGTTGTTCGCCGGTTCTCAGGCGTATAAACAACGCGCGATTGCATCGGGTCCGATGCATCATTCACATCAGGATTTTTTTTACAACGAGAGCAATTATACTTTTCCGTGAGAGACGAGCTTTTTACTTTCCCATCCGCTCTTGGAATTGTGTCGAAGTAGGAATCGCGAAGGTCGTAAAACCGCCTCTCTTTTTGCTGAGTCAATTAATTAGTGGTGCTAAGGATGCGGACATACAAAGGAGGAAGCTTCACACAAATTCTATTGTTCTGTTATACTATTATACTATACATGGTGCAATGCTGATAGCGATTGTTTTTATTAGAACCGCAAATGCCGAAATTTGCAATAGATTTTTTTTTAATTTATTTTTTTTATTTCAAACATAATGAGAAAATACATAAAAATGGTCATACCAAGTAATGGCGCGAAGTAAACAACGGCCCACATTCACATGACCATGCTCAGCGCATACCCAACTAGGCCGAATATAGCCTGTATAGCCAGTATACAACTTATTGTCTGACTTAGGTGGAGAAGCATAGCTGACGTAGGTACTCATATAGATACACATATACACATACACACATACATATACATACATACATATACATACACACACATATAAATACGACATCGCCTCAGAAGATGCTATGTACGCTCTCCCGCCTTATCCTATCACCATAAGACACCCGATCTGCCAGGCGTCTCATTAAGATATCTGCCACGGGGCGCGTATGCCTGTGATGACCTAACTGACAGCCGGGTCAATGGACCGGGCTCATGAGAACCCCCCCCCCCCCCCACCTAATATAACGAATAGTAGAAGACATCACGAGCCTTTTAAAGGGCCCGTCGACTGATACAACGACGTCGAATTTCGGCTTTGTTTGACGTAATTTCTTAGACTAATTTTCAATAATAAAAATAAATGACAATAATTAAAATACCTGCATATTTTCAATGTCATTTTCTAATTTAAATTTACTGATTATATGTGTGTCTAATTGGCGTATATACCGCTTTGGAAGTTTCAATATCAGTTTATCTTGCTAAAGCATGAATTACATACCTGCTATGGAAAGAATACCAGTTTTTAACAATATTGCAATATTGTTATTATCATATATTAAACAAGAAAATAGGTATATTAAAAAGAATAAAAAACACGACTGCCGTTACAGAAATTGAACTATTGTGTTTAAAATTATTTTTATTATTTGTGGTTTATGTATTTACCCATATAGATACATTTATATTTTCGGAATATACTCAATCATTTGAAACTAAACACGATATATTTATGTTAATGTATTAACATTTGGACATTTAGACAACTACTTACTTAATATTTGGACAGTTAAGGTACCATATGACACTCGGGATGACATAACGATTCTAACAATACCACTCACGTCTAAATCGGTTTAATCGTTTAAACGTTATGGTGGAATAAAGAAACGGAAAACATACATAGATGAACGCTGACCACATTACACTCCTTTTTCATTGGGCAGTCGTGTAAAAAGGGTGATTATTATAGGTATTAAAAGATACTAATATTAAATTTTACAATAAATTGCCATTGTAATAATAATGTAGGTAATGCGCACAATATAAGTACTTACTACCTGGGCTTATTGTAATTATAAAAATAAAATAGTGAAATGGAGAAAAAATCCATAATCATACAAAAAATTATTTTAAAAAGAGACGATCATATATTATTTAAATTTCTTAAGAATATATAATGATTATGTTTCTAACATAACTTTATTAATATGTATTCTAATGAATAATCAACTTAAATGAAATTTTATTTAAAATCAACCTGGATACAATCATTACCATTGAAAATACACTAAATAACTGCGTAAATAGCACATACTTCTAGCAGTTTCGACAAAAATATAATCGGATACTACTGAAAAACTTACTCCTGAAATCCCTTTTAGATCATAAAATAGTCTGCTTATAAACATCTCCTTGATTATTATTTTTTATTCTAAATAATTTAATAGTTTAATACCGCTAGGGAAGACATTTCTGAACTTATTCTAAATAATTTAATATTTTAATACCGCTAGGGAGGAGATTTCTGAACTTTGACTAATTGACACAGGGTACACATAAAATGGAATCGATTACGCGTAATTGTTTTGAATTCGATTTTAATTTGTTTTAAACACAAAAAAAACCTTTTTGTTTTCAAAAAAAATTCCTATTAAATATGACATTGAGATAGATAACAAAGGGATTGCGATAATGCTAAAAGGGATTTTGAGGCTTTTCAACTTTTAAAATTATTTATCACCTGAAAAAATTCATCGAAACGTGGCTGTTATTACAGTTATTCTGGCAGAAGAAGCTTTCAAACTATTATATAATGTTTTCATGCTACACTAACATACTAACATAACACCGGGGGGTACTTAGTCGGATATAGAATTAGTAATCAGTAATCAGTAATCCTCGCTGTGTTAGATATCTTATCACACACGGGCGAAAATAGTAGGAAGAAAATATTGTAATAATATAACTAAAACGGTTCGCGGCATTTATTAAAGCTGCACAAACATTGCAGGGGAGTAGGTGGTACATATACCAACCTATTATAGAGATATGACTAAGTAACGACTCGGGCTTACTTTCCCATAAATGCGCTATTCAACGCCTGATCGAGATGGGCATTGTGTTGGATACCTTCATTTATTTCTGAGTTCTATCCTTCCTTTTCCAATATGCTACTTTTCATTACAACATCCATGCGACTTACGACGAAATCATCGATCTGGCAACTCCCTGTCCTCCTACGTCACTGCGCCATACCAGCCATAGATGAGCCACCCAAGCATAACGCTTATTTGCATACATGCGTTATCTACTTATCAGCCATTCTTTCACGGTCGACAGACCTGCACTGGCGATTCCGAATTCATCATATTTTTCTCTTTCACTTCATTGCGGAGTTGCCAGTGATGTCATTGCGATATCTAAGTTGCTAAATTAGAGCAAGGTTAGAAATTAAAGCGCCGAATGCACAAAGTTGCAACCACAGTTGAAAACATCAACATTTTTGAGAGTCTGATGAAATATAATAATTTGTGATGGAAGTCGTATGCGTGTTCTTTGGCCACAGAAACAAACTGCGACTCGCAGTCATATCCATTCACATTTTACTTGCTACATACATAATTATAACATGCAACCAAAAAATTCTAGAACGTCTACTTTCGAAAAAAGCTGTAAAACTATTTTAATCACTTCCAGAAAATCACTTCCAAATAACGTTCAAAATAATGATTATAAATAATTACAAAGTGCGGAATAAGGATTAAATAATCCTATTTTGATTTTTCCCTATTTCTTTTTTATTATATTTATTTATTTTGCCTACAATATCAATTAAATTAATTCTAGGTTTATTTATATTTTAATAGTGGCCTTAAATTCTATGTTCTATGGTATTTTTCGACAATATATATTTGTTTTTATTTGTGTGGAACATTTATTTTATTTGTATTGTATTATATATTAGATTGTATTTTTTTATATATTATTTATTTTTTCCAATTGCCTACTTACATACAGTTTAGATTTAGTTTGAATATTTTGCTGACTGTGTGATGATCTATTTCATGATTATTGTATTTTTTAATCTAATCTAAGCAATTATAAAACAAAGTACCAAAAAGCATATGTCTATATGTCTATATGTCTGCTTGATAATTAATAATAATAATAATAATTAAACGCTTTATTTGCTTTCGCGCTGAACTCAAAAACTAGACGGATTTTGATGCCGTTTTTGCTGTTTATTATAGCGAGGCTCGCTGTTATGCCATCAATATATCTAACAACGGGTCTAAACAATGGCAAGGTTAGTATTAGCATTGATTTTATAGTGTAATAGATAACGCCATTCCATACTGCAAAATGGAAGTCGCAATTTAATACAAAAAACGGCAGGTAGATGGCCATCGTAGTTTTCAAACTCGATTTAATGCGCTTCCATCTTCAATAAACCAATATTTGGCCGATAGATGGCGTTCAAACATATTATCGGACGCGTCCGTAAGCCGCGGCTTACGAACGTGTGCCTAGTCGTCCGCGACTGACGTCCTATAATGTGCACCGCTCAATAGAAATTCATTACACAGATCGCGTGCATAAGCCACAGGCATAAGCCGCGGCTGACGGACGCGTCCAATAATGTGTTTGCCCCTTTGTTTGCCCCTAAGCGTGTGCCGTTAGAGTATTAATATTTATATGATCAGTGAGTATTAATAATAAAATAGAGCGCGAGCGCGCGAGTGTGAACAGTAGACACGGGTGGACACGGGTGTGAACAATGCATCGACCGCCCGGCTAAGGCCCGCAGTCGTTCGCGAGCGCTTGTGAAGTGATATAGTCGGGAATTTGTAGAGCATTTTTATTGTTTTTAAGAAGAAAGATGGTTAAATGTGCAATCGATCATTGTAAAAATGATACTAGAAAACACACAAAACACAAATCTAGTGTCACATATCATCGATAAGCAATTTTGAATTACTTTTCAACCAAATAAAAGTTATCCATTACGGGGGTGAAGCGAGGAGCGCGACGTAAGCGGATGAGGAACACACTGCCCCACCCTTCGTCTTGCTCGACCGCAATCGGTCGCAATTGGTGTTCACTAATCGAGAATCGAGATATTTTAAAAGCAAAATCGATAATCGATAATATTTTTTTATAAAAATTGACAAATCACTTTTTTTAATTATAGGTAGTAATGGTAAAAAAATCTTATGTTAATATAAGTATAGAGTATATATGGAATATGATAAATAATCCATAATAAGGCCAATAAGGGATTCCTTTTTGACCACTCACATAGGTTTATCCAATTGCTTCAGATGGAGCGTAGATGTTTTTAGGGCGTACCTTTATATGCTGATATTATGCATGTATGAGTGTCTGAACGTAGAGAACGAACGTCTTGACGGGTTTTGACGTAAGTATGAGGTGTCGTTGGATTCGACGTGATACGGTGGTGCGAATACGTTATATTAAAAACCGACCAAAAAATAATTTTAATAATATTATTATTATTAACTTAGAAACTTACCTTACTTTTAGGTTTCCAAAAGACAAAACAAATATGATGAAGTAGATTGATGCTGTAAAGAAGACCAATTGGGAACCAAACTTTTGGAGTAGAATCTGTTCAGTACATTTTCCGGATTCAAACATGTATGAAACCAAAAATGGAATCCGTAGATTAACAAACGACGCTGTACCTTCGCTTTTTCTACAACAATCTCCATTTTCCGGTCAACAGTCGGAGGTTGCAGGGCTTTCCAATTCAGGACTGGTACACGACACTCCAAGGAAACGAAAGTTTAAAACAGAAATTATCCGTTTAAAAGACATTGCAAAACGCCGACGTATGCGGGGCAAGGCACTACACGCTGCTAATCGGCGTTTGAAAAAGAAAGTTGACAATTTATCTAAGGTATTAAAAGAACTGAAGCAAAAAAGACTGATCAACCAAGAACAAGTGGATATTCTGGAAGTGTGCCGGCTTTCTACAGCAGCTCTTTTGAAAAGGATGACTCATAAAGGGAGAGAATATCCACCTGAACTGCGTACATTTGCGCTAACCCTCCATTTCTATTCTCCAAAGGCCTACTCTTACGTACGTAGTACCTTTAACACATGTCTACCACATACAAGCAGCATAAGAAAATGGTACCAATGCATAAACGCCACGCCAGGTTTCACTGCAGAAGCTTTTAAAGCACTTGATCAAAAGGTCAAGTCTTCTGACAAGAAAATTCTATGC
Source organism: Micropterix aruncella (assembly GCA_944548615.1). Classification (NCBI taxonomy): domain Eukaryota; kingdom Metazoa; phylum Arthropoda; class Insecta; order Lepidoptera; family Micropterigidae; genus Micropterix; species Micropterix aruncella. The sequence goes on along the minus strand of OX155952.1, from coordinate 33,547,771 downwards.
AATTTGGTAATAGACGAGATGTCGATTCGACAATTAAAGGAATTTGACGGTAATGCAGTCCAAGGATATGTAGATTTTGGTGCTGGGTTTGATGTTACCGGAGTTTCAATGCACCATGCAAACAAGCTCTGGTGTTCCTTTTAGTTGCCATTAACGAGCAGTGGAAAATTCCAGTAGGATATTTTCTGGTAATCGGCGTAACAGGTGAGCAAAGAGCCAATCTAGTAAGGATATGCCTTTCTAATTGCCACGATGTAGGCGTGGTAGTTGTATCTATGACATTTGATGGTTGCCCAGCAAATATAGCCATGGCTCAAGAGCTTGGCTGTTCGTTTAACTACCAACGTCAACTAAAAACCTATTTCGAACATCCTGCAACAAAAGAACCAGTTTTTGTATTTTTTGACCCATGTCACATGGTGAAACTGGTCAGAAATACATTACAAAGTAAAAAGGTTCTTAGAGATAATAACGGCGGCCTAATCAAATGGCAATATTTTGAAGAATTAAACACGCTCCAACTAAATGAAAATTTTCACTAGGGAAATAAATTATCGACACAACACATCAACTTTCAAAATCAAATATTGAAAGTAAAGCTAGCAATACAGCTGTTAAGTGCCAGTGTTGCGAACGCTATTGAATTTTGCGACAAAAAATTACGTATACTTAATTTTGCTCACTCACAACCAACAGTGAATTTCATCAACACAATGAACAATCTGACTGACATTCTTAATTCAAGAAAGTTTCCTGGCATTGACTTTAAAGCACCAATCAATGAGAAAAACGAAACGAAGTATCTAACGTTCATGGATAATGCAAAAACTTATTTGGAACATCTAGTTTTGATGGACAATGAAACACCGATCATGAATACCAGAAATAAAGTAGGTTTCCTTGGATTGTGCGTGTGCATAGACAGCATGAAAGGATTGTACAACGAGCTCGTTAAACAAGAAAAAACATTGGATTTTTTACCAATGTACAAGTTAAGCCAAGACCACTTAGAGATATTTTTTTCAGTAGTACGGTCCCACGGCGGGTTCAACAATAATCCATCGGCCCTGCAATTTATGGCAACTTACAAAAAGCTCTTGGTTCACATGGAGTTAAAAGAGAATTTCAGGGGAAACTGTGCTCCTCTGGAACACATAACTTTGTTAACGTGTTCGTCGTCAACTGAGCATATTAACTTGACAACGAAGGGTTATAGATCAGGATCACAAGTGGATATGGTCGACGAACAATTCATGAGCAATTTGAAGGAGGAAGATCTGAGTTTACCTGCCGGTTTCCATTCAGTATTTTCACAACATGTTGTGGCATACGTTGCCGGGTATGTTGTTAGATATTTACTATCTAGACTAAATTGCACTGATTGCTTGGGAGCATTAGTCGCAAACACACCTAAACAAGCTCATTTATTTATTGTGTTTAAAGACAGAAGTGGACTTATCTATCCATCAAATGATGTAATCCGAATTTGTAATGCCGCAGAATCAGTAGTAAGGGTTAATTTTGACAAAAGTAATAAATCCGATCGCGATCCTATAAATATGGTTACAAAAACGTTAAAATTATTCATCGGATCCGATATTTTCACGATCCTTCATGCCCATTTATTTGAGCAGGAACCGTGCAGTAATCATTTGCTTCATCTGCTAAGGGCCGTTATCCAAAAATATGTCGATATACGGATAAAATATTTAGTTTGTAAGTCAAATGTAAAACAAACCAAGAGGCAACTATACAACAAGCTCACTCTTTTAAAAGGGCAATAACGGATACTTAAGGGTTTGGATCCTCCAAGCGGGCGATCTGAATACAGTCTAGTCGAATACTAGCTGACTGCGCTTAGACCAGATTCTATGATTCTACCTACGTCTGAGGTTTTAGTTATTATTGCTCAATGGAAGCTGTAATTTTTGAGAACAGAATTGTATTTCTGTTATCAAAATTACATCTTCCTGTACCTTTGTATTTTCCACTAAAATAAACCTTAGGCATACATCCAATCATATAAAACTACATTGCTTGTCCTATTTTATCGTGAACACTGAAGATCGAGTAGATATAATTTGTTGATTTGAATAATTTTCGACAAAAAAATAATGGCGGCCTTATAAGAGCCTTAATTAGAATATTATTTTGTAGATATTCTAAAATGTGATTAAAATAAACACGTTTAAAACATCATGAACTATTTTTTTTATTTCTTACCTTTATGGCATATTGGGGTCAAATGGTTACAAACCAATAAACATTTTTATAAATGTATATACATTTCTTATGTTTTAAAAAATAATTTTAAGCTTCTCTTTACTACACTAGATTTTTGTCGCCGCCACTGACAGGGAGTGTTTTTATTCATCTATGAGATGGCAAAATACAGCATCGCCGCACAGCACTCATATCTTCTCTTTCCTGCGCAAGAAATTATGGGAGGCGGAGCGACGTTGGTTGACATCCTTACGAGAAGACGACGTAATTGAGCGTGTATGTCAGTAAACTGTTACAATGTCAACAATTACAATGTACAACAATTTACAATGTCGAGTCGAGTGAGTGCTATCCGTAATCGACTAGTCGATTGGCGAGCGCGTGGTCACTCCCTATTTCTCGCATCTCCATCAATATACGGTATAAACATCTATAGCACACCTGTCTACTTTCGGCTCCAAGCGACCCGTTTGAAGCGCGCGCTAATTGTTGGAAAGCCGTAGCCTGAAATAGCACGCCATCTATTATTTTCTTCATTGAACATGTGATTTGTAGCGTAGAAGGAAATGCAATAGATAGCGCTAATAATTGAATACTAATTTCGTTGAAACTGCTTGAATTATTGGGTTTTTAGAATCAATCGATCCTTTATAATTAAAACTTAATTATCAATGTTAATATAGATATCCAAATAAATTCCTATACTTTTCGACGTCAGCACTACCAGTGCCATCTGCGTAGTGACGGCGAGAAATATGCTGCCATTTTCTTGTATGAGATGGTGCTATCTATTACACTATAAAATCAATGGTATTAGGTAGGTAAAAAAGAGGCACTTGTGTGCAGTTTTTAGATATGCTGTCCACTGATATGCTGATCACCATAAACTCAAGAACAGATTTTAATTTAGTTTTCATTGTTTGGTTAGGTTTTATTTCGGGAAAGTTAAACTGTAAAAAAAAACAATGTCTTAAAAAAGGGGACTGAGCAGAGACGGTCGGTGTCTCACTGAAGCATATTTCAAAGAGGTCCGATTTGTATTTCCCGATATATGAGTAAATTCCACAAAATCTTCAAAACAACTTTTAAAATCAGCTATTTTTATAGCAACCTATTAATTCCTAAATTGCCTAACACGTAAAACAGCCATTATAGTATAAAAAGTAATGTTATAAAACATCCACCAGAAAACCGTTAAAATTACTGGAATATTGCCAATGTTAAGACAAAAATGCTTAATTAAGTTAACCTATAAATTTGTAAGTAATAATTAGTGTATGCAAAGTTTTGGCCAGAAATTAAATCAAAATGCGGTTCGACATTGTAACTTCATCCCAAACAATAAAATTAAAACTCTTCCCGTGCGAAGCCAGGGAGGGCTTGTCTTTAATGTCATTGTAATTATAAGACGTGGGTTTATGTTGTGTTGATTTGTTGTATTGTCTGTGGGTTTATGTTGTGTGTTGTATAATGTATTTGTTGATTTTAGTTTATTGTTTAAATTAATTTTCTACTTTCCAAGCTAGAAAGGAGGTTTATGATTTTTTAAATAGAAGAAACGAACGTCGTGAAAATAAGTAGGTATATACTTAAAAATAGAATTAATCCTTTCAGACCTGAGATATTTTAAATACATAAGGTCTTTTGTGATCTTTTTCTTAAATGTATCGAAAATCGAGAAAAGCTACCCACTCAATTGTGCGAGTACCTCTATATATAATACATAATATAATAAATACTCGTATCTATGGTATAAATCGTACCCACACATTTATGTTGTTTAGGAACTAATGATCACTCACACAATTGTGTGGGCAGGGTCCGAAGAGCTAATTGAGATATTTGAGAAATTTTCAAACTTGTAATTTAACATTTTCTCAATAAGACGTTCAAACAATGATAAAGAATCGCCATCAACAATCCGGTCTAGACGTTTAGTTCAAATTGTCTATTTGTCAGCGCGACATGCGGTATTCAGCCGTACTAAATTGGGCTACACATTCGCGTTTAATCTGTCTAGACGTCTGTGTCTTCATCTTCGTTTTCGAGTCTGTCTTACTGAAAGTGAAGATCGACCAAATATAACCCTCTGTGAGTGCAGTCGGATCCGGGCTATGATTTATTTGAAAGATTCCTGAACGGCTTCAATGGATTAAATCTGCAGGAAGTTTTTCGTTTCTAAGTATATACTCAATTTGTAGAAATAAAGTACACACATAACCGGAAAGAAAAGTCGAATTTCCATATATGTCAGGCATCGGTGTACTGTGATACGCAATATAATGGTCGCAATGGCGTAATATAATGGTATGGAGATGCTGACGCTACGCGTTCGATTGTGAAGCAGTCTGACCATATGTTTCGAGTTCTTTATTGCATCCACTGTCTACTGAATTTTCAGCTTTACCAAAACTTTTTGGGTTACCTACCTACTAATCAAAATCACACCTTTCCTAGTACGCCAGCGCCAGGTACCCAGGAATCTGGCCTGCTGACTGTACCCCGGCATTCTATGGCCAAAATACTGTCTGATCTGAAAGTATCAGATTTTCCAAAACAATTACACTTTTTTGTCGCTGGCTCTTGACTATTTATTTTTGTGTTAAGCGGAATATCATAGAAGTAATTTTCAGTAGCTTTATCTAAGATCTCGCCATTCTGAACCAACTGCATCATTAGCAATATCGCTATTTCACATACCACGTATACTGAGATATTGTCAGATATCTACTTGTCTTATTTAGTGTGATGTTTATGTCAAGCTATACGGTTTCGGTCACAACGTACACAGCGTTTCGTAGTTCAGTTAGAGGTGAGTCACCCGCTTAAAAGTTTTCTGCAATTTTGTCACAAGAAACCTTAGTGTCTAGCCGTTAAAAAATCCACTATTAGTTTTATTTACCGTAAAAACCAACTAACCGACGCGCCGCCCGTTGGAACTTCTCTACTGTTTTATTATAAATTGACCATTTTTATGCTGACTACTGACCGATTAACATTTGCATACCTCGTCGCCAGTCCGAGTGGTAAAAATGTTAGTATCTGTTTTATTACCTCTGAATATCCCAAGAATTTTTGTATCTATTAATAACCATAGATAAGCGTAATAGTGACCGTCTTTAAAAATGTTATTACTTTTTATTGTGAAAGTTGACAATGAGCGGTTTATTATCTTACGATTATCTCTCACAACTAACCTTATTATGAAGTGTGTATATATATGTGTGAATGTAACATTTTATGTAGGTAAGTGCGTGTCTTGTTATTGCATTCGATCGATAGAATTCAAATGCAATTTCGTTATTTTTATCCTAACGGAAAATGGTTACCCAGCCGGGAATCGAACCCGGAACTTTACAATGTAAAATCAGGCCACCAGAGTTTCTGCATGAGTTTTGCTGGTCCTGGTCATTATTACCGCAACTCCTATTTTTTTACACTAGAGAACAAAAAAATAGAGCAGATACAAATTATAATATTGTGTGCCTTAAAGACCACATCTCAGACAAGTCTCTAATCTACGATTATGTCCTCAAGGAAGTGTTTATGTAGATCTCTGTATGAATTATTATTATCGTCAAAATAAAAAAAACTAATAGTAAGATGAAACCTACACGTTCTAAAAACAGTTGCCGAAAGATTGGCAAAAGAATTGGCGAAAGAATTGTTCAAGTCAGATAATTCCTTTAAAGTGACGGCCCCTTAAGAAATTTAGCGTTACATTTTGTAATTCAAGAATACACAGTCTGATTTTTAAAATTCTTTTGTATTCGATCGGATAGCTTATAAAAAGTTGCGACCGTACGGATGAGAATGTAATTTGACAGTCGTCCGTTTCTATGGCAGCTCCCCAATTCATTTCAGGTGCGGAACCCTAAAGCTTGTTGGCTTTTTTCCGCTGATGAATATCAACAAATAAATTGTCGAAATCGGGCAAAGCATTCTTGAAAGACCGATGAGCCAGACATACAGCCAAACGGAGAGCATTTAAAAAAAAATCTTATTCGAACTTTTCGTAGACGTGGGGGAATTTTGATTTTAACTAAAGCTAATTTTGTTTCTTTTAAATTAATGCAAGACGCTTCGCGCCAGCCTTGCATGCGTATCGGGCTGGCGCTGGCGTGACATTAACTAACACTTTCTCCTACAACATGTGATGAAGAGACAAGTGGAAAGAGGGCGTTCGCATAGCCGAAAATAGACGTTTCCTGCTTCTCGAGTTGAGGGGAACGTCGCACGAAAGACCGAAACTGCAACGAATATTCCAGGATCGGCGGAGATAGCGGCAATGACACAGAAAATGTGTTGTGATCATAAAATATGCAGTAAATGCAGTGCGCCGCGCGACCGCTCCTTTGTAGCTGCGCGAGGTAGTGGCCCCTTGTTGATTTATTGTGAGGCAGGCCAGCGGACCTAGTGACCATACCTTTTGGCTCGTAATGACAAAAAATAACTCCGATCCAAAATATCACTGGGATAATAATAATATGGTATTGCACAGTTAATTTATATAAAGGGGTTCGTTGATTCTAGATGGATCAGTAAATTTTGTGTCATTGGGAGTTCATGTTGTGAGAGGAGGTCATCTCAGGCGAGAGCACCGTCATTCGAATAACGAGAAATTGAGAGAGACGTAATTATGCTGCATGAAAGAGATGGTGATGTACCAAATTTCGAAATGCAATGTCGCTCAAACCCTCTATACGGGAGAACGTGTGAGTACGGAATATCGCTTCGATACTTTCTCGTGTAACGTGATCTCCTGGTACTCCGAATCGAAATTTTGTGACATTAGGAGTTCATGTTGTGAGAGGTCATCGTAGGCGAGAGCACTATCATTCGAATAAAAAGAAAGAAAGAAAGAGACGTAATTATGCAGCATGAAAGAGACAGTGATGTTCTAAATTTTAAAATGCTTCGTGGCTCAAACCCGCGATGAGTACGAAATGTTAACCCGTATGAGTACGAAATATCGCATCAATACCTCCTTGTGTAACGTGATCTCCTGGTACTACGAATCAATATTTTGTGACGTTAGAAGTTCATGTTGTGAGAGGAGGTCATCGCAGGCGAGAGCGCCTTCATTCGACTAAGGAGAGGAAGAGACGTAATTATGCTGCATGAAAGAGAAGGTGATGTACCAAATTTTTAAAAGCAATGAGAGCGTGTGAGAACAGAATATCGCATCGATACCTCCTCGTGTAACGTAATCTCCTGGTACTCCGAATCAGGTTTGAAGTAAATTTGATTGAACTGATTTATAGGGGTAAGTAAATTTCACGTGCCATAATGGATATCTCCAATTTTTCAACCATAAACTATCATATCTCCCATTTTACTAGCTTCATGATTATCATACAGTCCACTAAACTAATGGATTCGGCAAATCAGGCCGATATGCACGCCCCATCCTAGAACAAACCTAGAATATATTCAGCAGTATATATCAATCAATCTGTAAACATATCAACATAATATGTAATTATTTCGCCGCGGCACGCATTATCGCGTGAAACGGTGAAATGCTCACTTTTGCAGTCTCGACACTTTGATGTTTCGCTTGATGGACTGCAATAGCAGCAATAATCGCGATGCGCAATTATTTCGCTCGGTAAAATGCGTGAAATCTTTTAAGATGAAACTGCCAGCTAGAAATTTAAGGAATTTCTTAGCTGAACTGAGTTTATTGATATCAAAACATTTTATTATTTCATTATCATTATTATTTTCTAAATCGCTTCGTTATTTATATATTGCGTTAAGCAGACTTATTGAATCTCTCCCCAAGTAGTCGCCATTCCGACGTATTAATATGATATGAGACGGTTTTTTTTCGCTGCATAATTTTGAAATAAACAGCATTGTTGCATATTATTTTTGTGAAGAAAAAAATACAACAAAAAAAATACGTGTGGCACTCGGGGACTGCCGCGGTAAAGCTATTGCATAGCATTTTTAACAAGTTATGCAATTATAATTATTTATTTATTTTATTTATTTTATTTTTTCTGATATCAGATAACTGCGCTCTATCGGAAAACGTTGAAATTATTCCGAATCATTTGCGGCTGCGGTAGCAAATGATTCGGAATAATTTAAACGTCTTCCGATAGAGCGCCGCGCACGAATTTTTTATTCGATAAAGTAAAAAAAACGGATTATTCGAAAAAATCGCAGATAAAAAGATAGATAATTAAATTATCTTTAAAATGGTTCAGGTTTCATAATAATACGCCAGATAGTATTTGCGTAGTAGTCGTTATTGTGTTCGGTTAGACCTAATTTCACAAATTAATTACACTATGTAATATAAACAAAATCTAAAATATTCAAAGCTAAGAATATTAGGAAAGTGTTCCTATTTAACATATATTTTTTTCGAATCGTAAGAAGTACTCGTTTAGACATAATTATCAGTTTAAAATCATTCATTTTCGTTAAGAAATTTCTTCATTCGGTCGCCGCGCTGGCCAGGCCCGCGATAAAAGCTATGCAATAGCTTAAAAAATAACTTTCAACAAATCTATTTGCATGCACTTGCGCCTTTTGGGTGACGTTCACTTTTAACTGGGAAAAAAGTGTTGTTTTGACCAAATCTCCAACTTTTTGAGACGCTAAATATGAATGGCTTCCAAACGTCGACAGTGGATACAATAATAATAGGGTTTGCCATTAACTATTTTGTCTGAGATTTTTCTTTCTTGGCCCTCAAACCAACGAAAAGGAAAAGTAATATGAACGCGCATTTTTTTTTCGAGATGATGGGAATATCCATGTTGAGGGGTCATAACGCTCAAAATCCTTTCCTTCCTTCCCTTGGCTATTGGCGGTAAATTTTAGGGGTGACACAACCGATCTTTTTTAGTAGACTATTTATTGTATTCTAAAACTAAGGGGGAACGTCTGTAATTGACGTTTCTTTGGAGGATTAATAAATAAAATAACGGTATTTCGACTTCGTGAGCGATCAGATATTTAAAGCAGAATTAGACGCAGTGGCTGCCTGTATCCACTATTTATATTGCCAAGGGCAATGTTGTCGAAACATCATACAAATTCTTGTACCTTAATTCTTTTTTCAATTCGATTATATGCAAAAAAAAAAAAATATTTGTAACATACGTATCTTGTGTACAATTTTATCCTCTGCCTATTTGATTTAACTATTTATTGCAATGTTTGTTTCCGTCTATAATTATTATTTAACCTTTAATACATCTTATTGAAATTCCTTTAACTATTCATTTAATTATATTTTTTATGATGGGTATTTTTAAATATTATTCGCAGACTATATGCACAGTATACCAAATACTGTAATATACAGTAATTTATTTATTTATTTAAGAATTAATTACTATGAAACATTGATTAGCTTATAAAAATAACAGGAACCGAATGGCAAAACCTTAACCTTTTGCTTATTTGTTTCTGTCACCCAACTGGGACTAGCCCGTTCTAGGGTGGACAGGACTCCAATATTACAATCAAGTTTGCTTGATTGCTTGGTTGCTTACAAATATACAAGTTTTAGTAAAAAGCTAATGACACTTAATTGCCCTAAAATGTGGTCTTCAGAATAAAATAAAAAAATAATAATAATAAAAAAATATTAAAAGATAATATAATAAATAAAATGCAATTCCATTATTTAATCGGCAATAAATATCATATAAAATTCGATTAAATAAAATAAATAAAGTTATATGTGAGAAAAGGAAGAAACGGTCATTAATATTTATTAATATAAAATTACCTAGTCTAAAAAGTATACTTCATTGTCAAAGTCAAATAATTTTTGATAGTTAGTTCAATGTTAAAATATACTTAACATATATGTTTAAAAATATGTTAATAATTTGTGCACCTAAGTTTTATTATACTATTATTTCTAACATTTGATGTATGGTTAGTCTGTCATGATTCGATAACCATTTCTTTAGTTTATTTTTGAATTCCCTAAATGTCAAGTTCATTTTTATTTCCATATTGATCAGATTGTAAAATCTCGGCGCAATGAAAGAGTAATGTCTTTGTCCAAATGATGTTTTCCTTCTGGGTATTATTGAGCTATTTTCTAAAACTTGTCTCGTTGGTCGCCGGTTCTGAATTATTCCTAAATTTGAGTTACTGTCCAAAAATAGCCTTAAGAGGGAAGTAATATAGGTATGATTAACTTTTTAGCTTGATGAATAATTTGTATATTATTAAGTAATATTATTATTAACCTAGTTTATTATCGGTTTACTTTTAATATTATTAGATTTGAAAATGATGTAATTTCCCTTTGCACCAGCCATTGCTTACTTGGTACGCTTGGCTTAGTACGGGCCTATGCCAAGTTAAGCGGCGTTGATTTATTTAATATACTCGGCTGCGGTGCTCTATTTTTACACGAGTGCCCGACAAAAAAGTAGTGTTTAGGGTTCATCTATGTATATTTTCCATCTCTTTATTCGACCATAACATCTGAAAGCTTGAACCGATTTAGACGTATGTAGTATTGTTAGAATCGATATGTCATCCCGAGTCTCATAGTGTACACTTAAGTACAAATATCAAGTAAATAATTGTCTAAATGTCCAAATCTCCACATGTCAATAAATTTACATAAATATATCGTGTTTAGTGTCAAATGAATGGTATGATTGAGGACATTCCGAAATATATATGTATCTATATAAATAAATACCCAAACCACAATTATTTCATAAAAATACCGTAATAACAATATTTATAAATACAGTACTTCACTTTTTGTAACGGCAGTCGTGTTTTTTATACCTTTTAATACATTTACTTGTTTCCTACTGCTCAAAATGAAGACTCTAATAGTGCGAATGTACTGCAGATAATAATATTGTGCTTTCTTTAAATAAATGAATAAATAAATTTAATAACGTCGTCGGTGAGCCACGAAGTGTTCCGAGTTGTAGATTCCGGATCCTAGGATCGAATATAACGATTTCACTCCGCCTAGGTACTTATTAACTCAACTGCATGCGTGTCAACGTGCCTTTACGCCTTTAGCAGTGCGGGAGTGCCGTCCCGCTTCGACCGAAAAGGAACAAAGCCGCAAGTGCCAATTTTGCATACCAAAGCGATGGAAATGAGGTCTATCTAATCTGCAATTGTGTTCGCTCGAAAAGTACTCTCGCGAGTCGGAAGTCCACATACGGCGCTTTCAATGTCACTTGCTTTGCGGACACGATCGCGATGAGCGATGACAATGTCCCATTTACTCGCACTAGCAACTCCCAACAACTAAGTTTGTTTGTTTGTTTCTGCTCTTTATGGTGAAGTTTCGCAATGGGGGGGTTTATTATCAGTAGACAATATCTTACAGCCAACCCGACTATGAAGTGTATATGTATGTGTGCATGTAACATGTGTTTAAGTGTGTGTCTTGCATAAGGTCGACAGAATTGAAATGCAATTCCGTTAATTTTATCCTAACGGAAAATGGTGACACTGCCGGGAATCGAACCCGGAACCCAACAACTAAGTACTGTTATCAGTACTGATAACATATCTTAACACAGCATCATGGAAAGTGTGGTTAAATACTTTACTTTGTTATTTATTTGATGCTCGTACAAAAATAATGTCTCCTAGGTAAATAAATTATCATCATCATCGGTAAAAGCTCACTGTTGGACATATACCACCCCCAATAGAATGTCATGACGAACAGTTTTGAGCCACCTCCATCCACCTACTTGCTCCTACCGTGGTAATGCCGTCAGTTCCCAACATGAACCGGTATGGGCAACATAAGCATTTGACATGTATTTTATCTTACCCATGTTCATTTTTAGACCCACCTGTTGGTAGAAAAGAAATAGAATATTGAAGAACAACAGCTTAGGATCGACACAGCTTAAGTAACTAAAACGCTATCGACATCTAGCGGGGCTTCTTAGGCCTTTATGTAGAAGCACAATTGTGATGTAAAAACATAAAGTAATACTATTATATTAACATTACTCGAAAAATATGACCATAGAGGATATCATCTAAAGTGATGGAACCTGCACAAGTCCATGACTAGAAATAATATATGATGGAGTTCCCATATTATATATATTTCTCACAAATATGAAATCAGACAAATTATCATTTATGAAAATATTTAAAATCCGATCAATCCGAAAAATCCATCATTCAAAATAAGAAAATAAACATATTCGACGATTTCATTATTATAACACTTTTACATTTCACTGTTATAGCAGTGGATTGTGCGAGTTGATCGTCAATTGTAAATACTGTCTCACGCAATGTCTTCAAATGCCGTCCGCATTTACTGCACACTGTGCCGTTTTGATAGGTAGATGACTTTGAAAAGTTGACACGTTTTCACACCTGCATTGTCTAGCATAAATTTTGTTGTTGATAAATCATCTGATTTGCATTTATTGTTACTGCTTACTTTATGCAACACATTACAATAATTGACTACTGGACATGTCAACGCCAAGCAATTGCATAGTGACCCCGTTTATTTTAATATTTTCCTTGATCAATCGAAATATCATTTGAGCAGGAATCGGGAAAATTGGAGAATGCTGCTTAAAAGTTTAATTATTATTATTAAATAGGCTTTTCTTTCTTCTTCAAGTATCGTATCCTTTTCAGGTGATAGCTCTCTCGGGTTTTTATTAAACTGTCCAGAAATAATGAATCCATTCCATTGAAAAATTGTCTCAAAGTCTTCAGTCAAGAATTTTCACATCTTTCCTTGATTTTTCAGTAGGATATACCTAGGACTATCTCCGCTAGATCCGCTAGGACTCTATCTCAAGGTGGCCTAAGTAATTTTCGTTTCGGTTGGATTATCATCGTATACTGGTCAAATTATTTTTACATTATTCAGACCAAGTCATCATTTAATTACATAATGATTCTAGAGTCTACTCTTCTATGCCGTATATAAAAACTCATTCATTAAATTATGAGTAATAATGTGCCAAATTATATAGGTAGGTAGTTGTCTTCCAAACTAAAATGGCTTCTATATGAAAAACTTTAAAAACGAATTTACCGCGTGCATTTTGTAGCACCCGACGTTTCGGCAATGTGGCAACCGCCGTTGTCCAGGGTAGACTATCTTTCATAATGACAAACAACCGCGATAGTCTTCGATTTCATAAAATGGTCTCACCGCAATAGTCATTTGGCAATTATCCTGAAACACAAGACTTCTGCATATATGTATATACAAAGGCAGTTTTACATATGCAGCGGTAGCGATGTGGAAAGTCTAGAATAGTCTAAATCTAATAGACATTTAAGATCCAAATCCATCGGAACATTTAGCTCGTTATATTCAAAAGTTCTGCTCTAGGTATAGCGTTCCGACAGGTAATATACTTAAGGCGACTACCTCTCTCAATTAGTGAAAACTGACATTTTGCAATCAAATTTAATGGACTCCCGCGTGCATTTAATTAATTATAAAATAGGAATCTTGTAGCAAATTCCGTAATCTTTCGTACTGTGATGCAAAATTTCATTATATTGATTTATTTCCTAATAAAAAAACTGAAATCATCACTTTTTTGTAATTTAATTTTTCTTGCAATATATAAAGATAAACAACTTGAAACTACATTTTGTAATATGTACCAAGTAAATAATTTAAATGTAATATTGCTTTTTTTATTATTAATATTTTTTATTTCAATCATAACAATAATAACATCAAGTTATTAGTGTCAGCTATTGCATTTTTTATAAAGGCTGAATACATCACATAATTAATACAGAGATAGAATCCCATATATCAGTTTATATGAACATTAAATAGCTTAATTATGACATATTTAAACCTGTATACCAAATAAAAAAATGACATTGCAATATTTTTAAAAAAAGCCCTAACTATACGAACGTACGTGATACGGCCTCTATATTATCGCCCGAACGCAACAACCCGTATCACGTACGTCCAAGTACGCTCGAGTACAAAAACAACCAAAAAATAAACTAAAAACCCCGAAACCTACAACGCGTACGTGATACATCCCTACCTTATCGATTATTTACCTACTTTTTGAATAATAATCCAAAGGTAGAGCCGCTAAAATTGTAATTTCAATGATAACAATAATAGCATTCAATTATTAGTGATAGCTATCGCATTTCTTATATAGGCTGAGTACCTACATCACAGAAATAATACAGAAAGATAGCCACAGCTATACTCGTATAATAAATTTTTGTACCCAACATTGTGCAAATGATGTATCTCCATAGCATTTTCGATAAAAATCAATAAAATAAAAAATATATATAAGAAAAATAAATAAAAGGTTGAGATAGATAAGAGAAAATAAATAGGCAAAGAAGAAACTGCGCCATCAAACCTCACGCCACACACATCAAGAATGCTTTAATTTATATTGACACAAGACGCAGCGATCACGATGCCATCAATAAACCAGTTTTTTGAAGCGATAAGTACATCCAGGTCGACTAGGATCGTCACGAGACCGGAAACTAAAGCCGGTTGAGTTTTCACAGCCATACTGGTGCGCTGGTGACAGCTTTCATTTATAGATTCCTACATCTGCATCCGCTATGACTGGCCTTCTATTCTCTAAGAGTAGGTACACAGTATACTAATATTTTAATTGATAAAGCGATTATCATTTCTTTACTTGGTGCGAACCTGTAACTCTAGTAGTCGCCGCAGCCCACGTTCCATCTCTCAAGTCAGTCCGCAATTTATACCAACGCATTATGAGCAATCTGCTTTCTATGACTGTCACTGTTTCCTATAGGAATTCCCTGAAAGACCTGGGCATACTTATCGCCGAGAATCTATGCTGGCATCCTCAGGTATAAGAAGTTAGTTGCAAGATCTTCGAAGGTCTTCATTCCTCTATAGCGTTTCCAATATTTTATATTTATTTATATTAAAAGTCAAAAGTTGTAGTCGTTCCTTCAACTCGTTGTTAATTAAGCTGCTGTAGCTTATTTGGACCCAAACGAGGAACTTTTAGACAATCTTGAAACTATTCAAAATGCTTGCTCACTAAAAAAGTTTGATCACATCACATCTCCACCTTTCGCAAACAAATCGAACGGCTTCCCATTAGAGACTCTAGAACTCTTCGTATTCTTACTTTGCTGTCCTCTCACGCCTTCCCACTGTGCTCACAGTAAAACTTTAGTTTGCAATAATACGTGATCGTGAAAACCTTCATACTCTGTTATTATTGTCCATTACTGCACAGCTCTGCTTCACCTGAAAGAAAGATTCTCTCTACTCTAAAGTTATGGTTTCCCAAGACGCTGAGGTCAGTATAACTCACTCTTTTAGCGTTCATTCACCCCGACCATGGAAATAACTTTCATGGTCGCGGTGCATCTCTCTATTAGTGGCTTCTAAGTATCTTTGAAAAATCACTTCATTTCTATTTACACTTCGTAATATTGCCTCTCCTTTTTCGTTGCTTCTTATCCCTTCCTTTATCCATTTACTTTTAAGCCAATCGCATTTACCAATCGCTCTCCCGCCAAACCGAAAATTTTGAAAGGGGCGGTCGGCCGCGGCGTATGAGGCCTCGGCAATCCGCTGCGGGAACCGGGCAAATAGGACAAGACTAATTGAGTACCCGGTTGTCGCACACACCCGAAAATTTTAGCGGTTTTCTTTTTTTAGCTTAGCTAATTTAGCTCCCGTGAATTAAAGAGGGCTTAATTAGCTAGCGTTTACTTAATACATTTACATATACATGACCACGATACTCGGAAGATACGATACTAATTGGAAATAAAATGTGCTTTCCATTGAACGTGTCTTACTACTAGTATCGTATCGAATTTTCGCAATAAATATAAACTAGCCTGGTTAAACATAAAAGAAGTTTGCTCATGTTGTTTTAATTAATTATAATAAGGATTTTTTACATTGTGTAGATTGAACAATTATTGCCTCTTTTATTTTTAATAACTTATTGGTAAAAACAAATTGATTGGTTTTTTAATGGTCTGAACAGTTTACTATGTAGAACGGGGGCATTTGGGCAGCTATCCATTTCTAACCGCTTCTCCCCTTTCCCTGCAATCGCGCACTGCGGTGCATCTTTGTCTCATCCAAAAAGGAAAATCTGTGATATTCCTGTACTAAACCGTTTCCGGTGCACATGATTGGCCCACAGATGAGATACCGTGATGCCGGCAGTCCATTCGGAACGTCCGTCTATCCAGGCGAGACGCGACGCTCTTTTCAGTTCGGTCTTTTGCTTCGGCTGCGTCGCAAAGTCGCATTGAAGTTCGCAACTTGATTGCTCGGTCCGGGAACTTGTTGACTGGACATGTTGACTGTAAAATAAATGTGATAGTCCAAGAGGCAGCGACAACAAAGTGCAAGAGTTTTGTAAAAGCTTATACTTTCAGATCAGACAGTATTTTAGGCCATGGAATGCTACTCAGCACGCCAGACTCCGGGACACCTGGCGCAGGCGTATAGGAAATGGTTAATTTAAGCTGAAAATTCATCAGTAGACAGTGGATACATTACACAACTCGAAACTAACGGTCAGACTGCGTAACAATGAAATGCGTGGCGTCAGCATTACTCCATACATGTCACAAACATTGTCCTTTATATTGCGCAGCTCATTAGACCGATGCGTAATAGTTATCGACAAATACGTAAAGCTGAATGAATTTTCAGCTTTTCCAAAACACTTTGGGGCTACTAATTAAAAATACACATTTCAGGTACGCCAGCGCCAGGTGTCTCGGAATCTGGCCTGCTGACTTCTATGGTCAAACTACCGTCTGATCTGAAAGTATCAGCTTTTACAAAACTTGAACTTTTTTGTCGCTTGCTATGATAACCTAATTCGATGATAACTGTGATGATAACTATGATGACTATGATAACTATGATAACCTGATTCGCATTCCCAATTAGGGTACTATTTCTAATACTTTCTGATAATCTCGAGATTTTCTGATAATCATAAGACGAGTCAGATTTTCGAAACTATTGTCTAATTAGGTACGTAATTTACGTTCAATTGAATGGCTTCACACAGACGACAAATTCAAATTATTTTTTTTTAATATTACGGAAAGGGTTATTTTTGTCATCCAAATTTGATCGTTATTTTCTACCAATGGAGCATTTGCTCCAGGCTAATTATCTTTTTTCATTAGGTCATATTCATTTTTCTTGAGACATTGCTTTTAATCATATCTAGCGATAACACGTATATAAATATATCTTGCATCACATCTAACATGTGCATATCATCTCACTTGATATGTAGATAAACTGGCATATTTATGAATCACTGTCGGAAAAATCCAATAAAGTCGAATGAGATCGATAAAAGAAAATGAAAAGTATTGAGATAAATTTAGAAAATGGTGTATTATCACATTGTTTTTGGTATGAATGCTCGTGCTCAGTGATTGTGTGTAATAAGTGTAATAAGATTTAATAAGCGTAATCACATTTTGTGCAATAAGTGTAACTGATGCCGCTTTCTGTTTTCAAAAAGATGAGATCGATATGTAACATGCGCCGGAGTTACGCATTTGGTAAGTGGATTTTAATCTGTGTCTGATATGGAGATTTTTCATCTATGCATAAATTAAAGTCCATAGAGTATGAACTAGTGTTCCCAATTTACTATGTTTTGCAAGCTGGCTTTATTAAAGGCATATATAGATAGATACATCGTGAAAGCCTATCACAAGTCGTACCGAATTACGTATGCACTGACGTCGACATGACGCAGTTTTCACATACGCACGTGACTAACGCTAGCTATGTATCAATTCAATACAGAATCGCCATAAGTGAACCTTTCTGTATTATTTATAGTCCTAAATCAGTTAAACCTTTCTGTAGTCCCATTCAGGTCCTAAATCGACACACTACGGGTTATAGGCATAGAAGAAATAGGTAATTATATTAAAAAGAATAAAAAACACGACTGCCGTTACAGATAGTAAACTATTGTATTTATAATTATTTTTATGACTGTTTTTTAATGAAATTTGTGTGGTTTGTGTATTTATTCATATAGATACATGTATTTTTCCGTAATGTACTCAATCAGACATTTCATTTGACACTAACCACGTTATATTTATGTATTTTTTTTGACATTTGGACATTTAGACAACTACTTACTTGATATTCAGACAGTTAAGGTACCCTATGACACTCGGGATGACATAACGATTGTATCAATACCACACACCTAAATTGGTTCAAGCGTTTAGAAGTTATGGTGGAATAAAGAAATGGAAAACATACATAGATGAACCCTGAACACAATACACCCCTTTTTTGTTGGAAAGTCGGCGCATTGTTGCCTTACTTATAACAAAAGTTGACAGATATTTTAAAAAGAACTCATACTTTAGAGTTATTTTCAACCCCTTGACTCTGAGACTATCGAAAGATTTTTAAAATATAATATATCTACTAGAAAATAAGCGAGTCCATATCTGGATGATTGCTTTAACAATTGCAAACAGGGTACTTTGCAATTGTTAAAGCAATCATCCAGATATGGATGTTGCAAACAGAACACTTTTTGAAGTGAATTGTGCGAAGAATTGATTGCACGGTACTAACATTGCCGGTGATAGTAAAACCAATCACCAATCGGAACCGTATTAAAAATAAGTGACGACGCTTTCGTCTGGACTTGACTGGTGCTTGTCGACGCCACTGATCAGATAACCGGGTCAGCAAGGCGCGTGGCAGTTAACTGACGACTGACAATGCAGACTGCTGACTGCGACAGGTAGCTCCACCCTTTCCGTGACAAAGCGTTGCCAGTCAGGATTTTTTAAACAGCTTCTGTCAAATGCTTCTTTCGTTTTTAACAGCTCAATTTACAATTTTACGTCTCTTTCGTGTACCTATATAACTCTGAGAGGTATGTGGGCACTAGAAAGATAACGTGGCGTTTATTTTCGTTTTCAGAACTATGGCACGTGTAAAATTTGAGTCGGTGGATTAAATGTTTTATGCGTTTTAAACGCTGAAATGTAAACTGGCAACGTTAGTAAAGCCGATGGGACCGGAACCCGTGAGTTTGGCCGACCCTAACCACATGGGTCTTAGTGGACTAACAGTAACTGCTCATTAACTCCCTAAATATACCTGACTTGCGGACAGATACATAAGTAAATGGCCATTTTAATACATTTCATCCCCTCACACTTCATCCAACCATCTCTTAAACTAAGCAACCATCCTTCCTGAGATATAAAATCGCTCGATTAGATCTTAATTCAAGCAAAATAACGATGAAAGTCTATTATTTTATTTACCTAAATCAGCAAATGGATGTGCGTCTCTGACATTGTTTTTGTTTTGTTACAGAGGGCGAGCACGAGGCTCTGTGGCTGCAGGCTGCCGGTCTCGGGGAGCTCGCGGTGCCGTGGCAGTGCGGGCGGGAAGTGGCTGACGCTCAGCTGTCGGACGCGTTGCGGCGGTTACCGCGCGAGCAAGCCGCTGCGGTCAGACGCCGCGTTCACCTACTGAACCGCACCGCGCGACGCCGGCGCCGCAAGCCCAACGGATCGTCCGCCAGACCTGACATACGCGATCTCTTCCGAGATCAAGAGGTAATTACACTATTTTATAAATAACGAATACGCCCGAGAATAGGAAAGTATCGGTTGTGTCACCTAAAGATTTTCTCGGCAAGTAGACAAGGACTGATTCCATTTATATATAAATTTCATAATAAAATCGTCGAGCGCTCTCTCTCGGTCGGCGGTGAACCCGTTTGAGTATAAATAACAAATACGCCCGAGAATAGGAAAGTATCGGTTGTGTCACCCCAAGATTTTCCCGGCAAGTAGACAAGGACTAATTCCATTTATATATAAATTTCATAAATAAAATCGACGAGTGCCCTCTCTCGGTCGGCGGCTAACCCGTTTGGGTTCCAGTTTAGAGGCGCCTCAGGGGACGCGGTTCGTTTCTCAGCTAGAATCGGGCGGCGCGGCGGTAATATTTGATTATTATGTATGGCGGAATTTTAATATTGGGTCCTTACCTATGAAGTTTCTGTTCTATAAAAAAAAATCATGCCAAAAAAATCTGTGAAAAATATATATTAAATTAATAGAAATATTGACCCCTATTATCTATGCAGATTTGTCATTTCTATATGAGTTTCTTAATTCCTCAGCTGTAAAACTCTCGTGGACAGGGACCAATGCATGCTTTGAAGGCGTTTTTCACCGACTCTTCAAAGTTCATTTTTTCCCATTTTTCATTTTTGTAAAAAGTTGTCTAAATTTTGAAAGAAAATAAAACTTTTGGAGCAAGGTCTGGCAAGTACGGTGGGTACCCAAGAGTCTCCAGCCGCAACTCCTGCTACTTTGGGACTGTTTGCACTAAAATATGTGGTTATACGTTGTCATGCAGAAGCAAAGGCGATGAGCGATTGATCAGGCTCGGTTATTTAATAACGAGCTTCTCCATCATTGTTTGCAGTTCTTAAAAGTACACATTTACGGTAACTGTGTAAACAGACTTCAAGAAGCTGTAATAGAAAGCACTGGTTCAGGAACTCATATTTCAAAATAATACAAGAGACTAAGCGTACAGCGTAATCTTATTCTTGCTAAGAATTTTTATTTATGTGTGTTTTTTTACAATTGCTTATGTATTATGTATTTATTTACGTATATATTTATTTATTTATGTATGTATTTAGGCCTTATTAAAAAATGCGATAGATGGCACTAATAATTGAATGTTATTATTGTTATCATTGATTAATCAGTCTTTTATAAAAAACATACATTATCAATTTTATTATAGATGGTCAAAAAATTGCTTTTAGTTTCGCCGTCAATGCTATCAGCGATATAAGGGCTGTAGCAATATAGTGCCGGTATATACTATAATGCTATAGTATATACCGGCACTATCAGCTGTAGGTCATTTTTTGTAGCTGTAGATTTATTTTTAGTTTATTTGTCGTGTGTGGCTTTTCTAGGGTCTTTATGAGCCTTGTAACACTGCGACCATTGCTGATCTATTGTGTTCGCCACCTACTATAGTTCTGCGTTAAGTTCGTGTCATTTAAGAACATCAACAGGCTTTTGGCGCCAGATTGTTTTACCTCCTCAGGTTGGAGGTAATGATCCCCCAAGTGGGTGTATCTTTTACGCATCAGCAGGCCACACTCGTACATGAGGTGCAGGAGAGTTTCCTCTGCCCTCTGACAAAACCTGCACATTTTCGTGTCTTTGAGCTTGAGGTTGTACATGTGTTTGTTCAGGCCACAATGCCCCGAGAGCGCCCTCACCAGTATGCGTAGATTGTTTCTATTTCGCGATAAGGCCTCGCAGACAGTCTTACGGTCTTAAGCCTAATCATAAGCGCAATTAGCGCTTTGGGATGATTCGACCCTGGCGTGTTGTTCCAGTGGTTGACGGATTGTTCCAAACATATTTGTTTGAACATTAGGTTTGCAAGGCTTTTTGGTACGCCACAGCAAGGTTCAGGGCCGTATAACTTTCTCTTTGCTCCCGTCTTAGCAAGTTCGTCGGCTTTTTCATTTCCCTCGATTCCTGCATGGCCGGGAACCCATCTTATAATTACCCTGTTCCTTTCGCCCAGGGAATTCAGTAGTGATACGCAGTTTTGAATTAATGGTATTCGATGCTAGTGCCATAAGAGCTGCCTTGCTATCCGAGTGGTTATAGATACGGTGGTTGGCAAAGTTCTTATGGAGGTTGATATCCGCACATTATCATATTATTTAGATTCGATTTCGTAAGAAGATCAAATGAGAATCTCAAACCAACTCCTTTTCGATTTTTTGTTCTTTTAGATTACATAATTTCTCGCAGGTAACAGGTCTTTTATGACTGAAAGATTTAAATGCCTAGCCATTTCGACAGAAAAATACCGCCACGGTATTTTTTTGAAGTTCTGACGAAAAGGTCGATTAAATTGCTCCTTAAAAATTTGCCCTAATTTCTTTCGTGACTATTGCCTCCGCATTGATAACGAAAGACACCTCGACATTTTTCACGCATCCGTGATTGAGCAGCATTTTTGTTTATGATTGCAATAAATAAACAATAAAAAGACACGCAATGATTGATGGAATCCAATAATGGCCTCGGCAACCTTGTTGAAAATTATATCAAGCCGTATGTAATCCAATTAGTAATAAGTAAACTGCGGGGTTTTCGCAATGATATCGTTTTCGACATTACCTAATAACCTGTGCGGAGTGTTTTACATCATTCTATTATGCACCTATAAAAATGATAGCGAAACCCAATTAATGAACCGATAGGTACCTATGCCATTAGTCGAAGAGCCAACGACAAAAAGGTGCAAGGCTTTTGGAACAGCTGATTTTTTCAAATCAGACAGTATTTTGGCCATAGAATGTCGGGGTACAGTCAGCAGGCCAGATACCGGGACACCTGGCGCTGGTGTACTAGGAAAGGTGTAATTGTAATTATTGCCCCCAAAGTGTTATTGGAACCAACTCAGCGAGAGTAACAATCGCCAGACCTTGTTTTCCTAGCATTATAGTAAATTCTTCGTCCATTTCTTTAGTTTCTTCAGCTCAAAACCTAGTAGTTTATTTTGACTGGAATCTTCGATTTTAGGATCGTATTAGCGAAAGAGTCAATAGGGGCTTTTCTCGCCTCATGACATTAAAGGGAGAATTATGGACTCTTTCGGCGCCAGGGTTCAAATCCCAGCAGTCAATGCATTCACTGACTATGGCGACTGCATATAGGGCCCATCACCGAGCGAAGACTACAAAGAATTCGTTTCACTATATCAAGATTATAGACAAGTTGTTGTTTCACTATATCTATACTAATATTATAAAGAGGTAAAGTTTGTGACGTTGTAGGAAGTAATCTCTGGATCTACTGAACCGATTTAAAAAATTCTTTTACCAATAGAAAGCCACGTTTGTGAGTGTCATAGGCTAATATTAATCCGAAAAATAAAAAG
>OX155952.1:33147056-33519556 GCA_944548615.1 Micropterix aruncella | reverse complement strand
TTGAGCGGGTAAAAATAATGAGTTTTATTTCTTGTAATGTAATGTCCTGTAATGTAATAACCTGTAATGTAATGTCTTGTGATGTAATGTAACCGATTGTAATGTCCATAATTGTGTTTCATTTCTTGTTATGTGATTTATATATTTTTTCCTGTAATGTTTAACTGCCAATAAAACTGATTAATATTATTACTATTCGATTAACCGACTGTGTATAATTCATTTTAATTAGATGCCCACAAAATCCAATTAGCAATTTCTCATCTACCGTTTACGCAATAAAGGCCACCGCCCACGAATTCAGAATGAATGTATACCAATATACGAAGTGTCGAGGCAGGTGTTTGTAATGCCGTCATTACGAAAGTGCGGACATGCCTACTTATTAAAAATCACATTAGCGTTAGGAAATTGTCGTTTCTCGGTCGGAAGTTTTCGGTTATCGCGCGCGCTCAGTTTCGGCCTGCTTGTGACCCAGCGCTATCGTTCTGAACGCGTTCTAGTTTGTCCATATCGTCTCTTGTGCATGTGTTTATGTTGTGTGTGGTTTAAGTCTGATAGTGCATGTGATTCAAATGTTAAAATGATTTTGAGTACCATCGGTTTGATTTTACCGGAGAAGCTATATGATTTGGTACGTAAATCTAATATGAAAAAAAAACCAATGTTTCGATTGTGAAAATTTGATATTCTTCAGTTGTTTTAACTTAGGCACTGGTACGATTTGCTCAAATTTAGTTATATTATTCAGGAGAATCATCAGAATCGTTACGAAATCACTAAGTGTAAGACTATTATTGTTAGAAGGGGGCCAAGATGCATAGAAACTTCCTAAGAAGGGAGCCAATATGCCCTGTGATAACCTTAACCATTCTGTAAGGTTACTAGAAGCCGCACTGCGGAACAACTCCTTTGACTGCTAATAGTTCTCGTGCATTTGGGCGACTAAGACCCGTTTGTTAATCTGGTTCGGCTCAACTGACGTTTCAGCCCCCTTCCGGTAGCCTCCACGTAGAAGTTCGAACCTGGTAAGACCTCTTGTTTCCCTTGCCACGGCAGGTAGAACAGTTTCGGCCGGGTGATGTCCTTCGGGCGCAGTTGGGCGAGTTGCGCATCGTGCGGCGACAGCCAGTCGTCTTTGCACTCCGGCGAATAATCAGGGGATCAGGACACGATATACTGTTTTTTAACAAGCGGCTGTTGTTTTTGACCTAATCTTAGCTACTCTTAAATTGGACTAGAAACCAATATAAATAACAATTCAACATTTCATCTGGAAATAATAATTAAAAATCATCTCTTATTGTTTTTCTCGAAGTCGTCGACGTCATATTATTATGGCGATCTTTCGGTTCGCTTTTTTTGACAGTGATTTTGAAAGATAATATATCTTCTAGGCACCTGATTGGAGGTGGCAGCATTCGTAGCATTTTATTTTGGTACCAAGTTGGGCGTACTTTTAGTAGGACCATGTCAGTTTTATGCTGAGTGGTGGGAATGCCTGTCCGTTTTTATGCTGCACTTTGACATATTATTGTATGCTTGCCATTATGAACTCGACTGCCACAGTTAGGACTTAAAGTTGTGGAATGTTGATGCGCAGCATGTTATTCGTTTCACTTGGAGCAATTCCAAGATCTCCGAAATTGGAATAGCACCGCCGTCGATTATTGCGTTTACTGTACTTGTATGGCTTCTTATTAAGAACTGAATTTTGGTCGACTTAATGGATTTCGCGCCAATGTATTTACATCGCGCTATTTCTTGGCGATGCTGAGGATCTCGTTTATATTTCAGTGGAAGCTCTTTTTTGTGCTGCCCATGAAGATTAGAAAAGCCTGGAGGTTCGGCAGTCTGCAGCTCTTTCCCTATTCTAAAACGGGGTTGTACACGTTGGAAAACGGGCATAACTTCATTGAGGGGGGGGGGGGCAGGGGTGAATGAAGGAGAGTGGATATTTTTTAGAGTAGTTTATGTATTTTATTTTATATAATTAGACCACATTAAGCAAATAGAATCCAAGCCACAATAAAAATTATCGTTTTTTTTTTGTTTTATGATTAAAAAAATAATCTTTTCAATCCGAAGAGGTCTACTTTAGTTTTATATATATATATATATATATATATATATATATATATATATATATATATATATATATATATATATATATATATATATATATATATATATATATATATATATATATATATATATATATATATATATATATATATATATATATATATATATATATATATATATATATTTGATAAGGTTTGTAAAGAAATCCGTTTATAGGATGATGTTTTTATCAATATGGCCAAATGATGCCTGCCTGCCAAATTTCAGCTCAATCGGATAAAGCGTTTGGGCACTATCGGTTGGTAGGCTGGTAAAGTCATTACACTTGTTATGTATTAATTTGTCAACATAAACATTCAACCTTGTATGACATAAGCATACACAATAGCCCTGGCACTATGGTCAGAAGATATTGCCACTTAGTACTCTATTGTATCTTGTGGTACTCTATTGTATTTAAAAAAAAACTAAAAAAAGCAGAAAACATCAAAACAACAAAAATCAATTAAATACAAATTAATCATAAAAAATTGTTACATCTTACTAATAATAAAGCTGAATAGTTTTTTTTTTTTTTGTTTAAACGCGCTAATCTCTGGAACTACCCGTCGAATTTGAAAAAATTCTTCTTGCATTTGATAGCCTAATTCTTCAGGAAGGTTATAGGATATTTAAATTAGGCTATTAAAATTAAATTATTTTATTACGACAATTTAATTTTTTTTTTTTTGTTACAAAAATATTTTGTTTTTGTAATAATCACAATTATGAACAAGCACGCACAAAATTAAACGTTCACCTTAGAACAGGTCCCGGCCTAGTTAGGTGGCGTTGTCACTGGACTTTGCTATGTATTCATTTTCTGCTATTTATTCAATGTTTAAAATATTTAATGCATAGTTCCTAAGATAAAATTGTTTTAAATTATTCTTGAATTACTTAAATAAATAAATAAATAAATAAATTTAACATCACGTTATGTCACTTAGGAGCCAAGCAAAAAGGACGCAAAGCGAAAACGAAATAACAGCGCGGGCAGGCGATGCGACGCAGTGGACAATGGCCGAATGCGGCCGTCCGATGAGAACCGAGCATTACCGAGAAGAGCCGAACTGTGCATGCCGTATCTAGTGCCGTATCTCGCGGCGAAAATCAGTATATACGAATTATGAAAGAATTGTCTGCCGAAGTGCTCTAAATTATTAATAAATAATCCGATTGCATTTAAATTAAACAGCGGGTGAAACCGTGGTGCACAGCTAGTCTACAAATAAAAGGAATCCCGAGTAGACAGGAAATAATAGGCACATACGAGGCAGCTATATAACTGATGTGTACGGCTTCCGTAAGTAGGGTACGGCAAAAATAGCTCTATAACTAGAACAATTGCGGGGGTACCTAGCAGAGTCATCGCACCCTCTCCCCCTTCCCTCTCATTCCCTTTTCGTCATCACCTCTACTCGTTAGTTATCTATCATTATTAAGTTTTAGTATGTTGAGCTACATCGGCTAAAAGTATTGTTTTCTAGACTCACTTTAAACTAAGTAATCAGCTTTACTAATGGCGGCCTAATGGAGGTCTTTATCAATTGTGTCATAAGCAAAAAATACAATGTTTGTTGTTTCTCATATTTCAGAACTCGAGCGGAAGTGAACCTCGCTCTCGCAGCGCCACTCCCGATTCGCTCGACTCTCTACCGAGCGGCGGTTCCAGCAGTCCTCCCGCAGAATGGGCTGATCCTTTACCAAATAATTATGCGTAAGTGTCAAAGTAAATCCTTAGGCCTCTTGTCCACGCCACATTTTTGTCAACGTACGGCTCGTTAGCCGCGGCGTAGAAAAAACGTGAGCCCGTACGACCCGTTAGGTACATACATTTTGTAAATAATATACAAGGTTGAAATAATCGTCCGCCGTGAAAACGTCCAGTAGACACGCTCTCATACGCTGCCATACAACACTGATAGAAGGCTAAAACACGGTGCATATGGCGTCGACGCCGTGCCGTTTTTCCGAAGCGTCTGTGGCCAAGCTTCCATAGTGTTCCATACCCCACTGATGACCGCGCCTAGAAACGGCGAATTAACCGTGGATTTTCGCCGTGAAAAAAAACATGTGTGGACAATAGGCCCTAAATAGAAGTAATTAGCAATTTTTGCTATCTGAAACTATCTCCAGTGGCGGTCGGCGGCAGCTCGACTGCTCATCGACATATATGTATGTATGTCCTATACTGGTCGCGCTAGTTTTCTCGGTCCCATCGCCCACATGCTCAGATCTCACATATTGCATTTATTGAACACCAATGCACCGAAACCAAAAAGGGATAGAAATCCTAATCCTTTAAAGGATTTCTATTCCTTTTAACACGCTTTTAACTATGTAATGGAATCTAAGGTAACTAATTTCAAGGTTTCAAGGTCTGATGATGTGGTTTTTACGTGCATTTATAAAAGCGTGTTTTTAGTGTTTTTTTTAAACTATTAATTTTTTGATACAGCGCATTGGTGTTCTATAAATGCAATACGTGTGATCTGAGCATGTGGCCGAGGGAGCTAGAAATTTGGCGCTGTCTATACGTTTTTTTTTCATGTCGTAATACCGCGGGAAAGTTGCGAATTGGGAAGACTAAAAATGGGGGAATAAGAAATAAAATCGGTTTATATCTGCCGGTCGCGCATGTGCTCTAAAATTTTCCGACCTTTGAAAAAAAAACACATTTTTATGTTAATTTTATTTTTATTTTTAATTCGCCTCTTCTCGAATGTAATAATTCGAATTTTACATATTATAACTATAGAAAATAGTGTTTAAATAAAATTTAAATCTTTTACCACGAAACTTCTAGAAGTAACTGTATGCTAGTCCTGCGGGAGTTTCTGGTAAATCGGGGTTCAAAACCCAACTAATAGTTTGAAAGTCCAAGAACCTCAAAGTACTCGAAGAACCGCTTTATGAGTTTGTACAATATTATCGGTGTTCTTCTTCTTTACCCTCAAGATTTGCATTTTTACTGCATTTGGGTTAATGTTTGGGTAACCCGGTTCACTGTTTCACTGACATAATTCACTATTTTATAGTGAAAATTGGCCGTCTAATGGAAGTAGTTGGAATCTTTAACGATGACAGATATTTGATTGAGTTCTAGAGAAAAGTTGTAGATCTGAGTAATGCCTACAAAAAAGTAAGGGAAATCATATGTCTAAACTTTGTATTTAATTCACAAAAAGTAGTTTTTTTATATTTAAAAAATAATTTTAATCGTTAGGTCATGTTTATTGGTCATATTATCAACAATTATGAATTCATATCAAAATAAGTAAGTTTATCGTCTCGAGTGACAAAAGACTTTTCCCTTTTACTGCATATAATTTCCCTCTTACTGCATAAATGGTTAAAGAGATAAGACACTCACAAATAAGACACTCACAAGAAGACACTCACAAATAACGGTAATATATTCAAATTGGCATGCAAATACATACATACATATGCAGTAAAAATATAACCCTTCTTTTGGCAGTCAGGAAATAAATCATAGCACTCAGTACTAACCGAACCACACTCATAATTTCATCACAAGTAAAAATTTTTACCGCCCAACGAAGTGGGCACGGGTCAGCTAGTATATATATAAAAAAAGTGATCAATAGTTTAATTTTTTATTTTTTCGCTTAATTCGTCTCAATTGAAGGCATTTTGTGTTGCATAAGGATAAGCCCTATTTATGAGATATATGGATGAATAGTGATCGTTAGTCGACTGCAAAAGGACCTTTAAACTTACATTGCACCGTCGAAAGTCTTGCAAATCCGTAAGTATATCTCATTCAAACAAAAGCATTTCCCAATACAAGCTGGGATTTCCTTCGCTACTTTTTAAGTAGCTTTTACTAATTTTATTTTAAATAAAAACATCATCCTATAAACGGATTTCTTTACAAACCTTATCAAATATACTCTGAAAATCATTAATATCCCATTATTTTTTTTTCTTTCTTTACAGAGATAATTTTCCAGTTGCCAAACACGCCGCCCTCTGCCGTACACCTTCAGCGCCCCCATCCACATTTTCGAGAAACTCCACCTTCACACCACCAACTCGGTCTCCCTCAGAAGTTGATGCATTCCATCGGATACCTGTGCACGAACTATTCAAGGCGTCCGAATTGCATTGGGCGGATGTGGCTTCTAATACAGGTAAAAAATCATGAAATTTTCTAACGCTTTATGCTTAATGGAATGTACATCTCGGAAGGTCAGAATACTAGCTTATTCAATAATAGCCACATTATTAACGAATATTGAGTACCAGGAGCGCTTCAACTCCAGTGATCAAGCGATCAAAAAACTTCTGTATTGTGCCGTTGAAGCAATAAGTTGCTTATGGTGGATCGGTTGGTTTTTTTCTTATACGGAACCCAAACACCTTCTCTGCTTCTTGACCAATCTACTGAAAAATTCTTGGATAGTCGACCACAGTTGATTGAGAGTGTTTGATAGTTCTTGACTGTCTAACGCTGATTTTCTTCCACTTCTACCCTTAACACGTGTTACTATGATATACCTACATATAACGGAAAATTCATCACTTTCCATACTGTGCAAAGACATAATGTAACTATTTTTTGTTTCAGAGGGAATTGAACTTCTCGGATATCAACGATTTGGCACAGTGCATGGGCCAAGATTGGGCAGAGAAAGAATAGATCTTCACAGCTTCCAAGAGAATCAAACTCTCGGGTATTTATTTTATATTAAGTTTTTGTATTGCTTTTCATTTTATTTCCAATTTTGATTTTTTATTGACATAACTTTTTTATTTAGATTTTTATCAATGCCTTTCTTTGAGCAAATTTACAATTTATACCGCTTGTTTTTCTACAGAAGGCGAAAACATGCAATCACCAGAGCCAATAGTGACGCCAAACACTTATCCAGCGCCGACAAACTCAGGATTGCCAAATCATCAACTGAGGTAACACAATAAATCCACTTTTCTGTTATAGTCTTACGATATATAGTTAACCATGTTGATGTGTTTTGTTGATCATTCCAGGAATGGATGTCGGATAAAAGGAAACACATAGATGAATTCACGGAGAGTCAGTCGAGAAAGTTGACACCGCTGCTATGGCTCGAACTGACCGCTTTGTTCGATCGATACGACCTGCCGGTTCAGAAGAAAATTGCGCACAAGAAGAAAAAGAAAGATCCTTCGGAGGGAAGCGTGTTTGGTCTGTCGCTGCTTACCCTCCTGAGGAAAGACCACCTCGTGATGGGGGATACCGACTCGATAGTGCCTAAGGTCCTCACATGCATGACTACCGTCATTAAGACCAGATCGAAGGAGGAAGGAATTCTAAGAATACCAGGAAACAAAGCTAAGGTATGTTATGTATATTTTAATGACTTTGATAAGATGGGATACATTTACCAATTGTGATATCCACGTCGGTTGTAATGTTTGATCTCGATCTGTTGATCTTTATAATCAAACAAGCTGCCTCCGGTGGCTTCACACGGTAAGAGTTTTAAATTTAGTATTTGGTATGAGTATGTAGTAGTAGTAAGTAGTAGTAAACGGAGTAGGGGCTTGTTTCCAGCCCTTGATGTTACCTGGATCTATAAGATCTTTTGTAACTACCCACTTTGTGGTTAGGTCAGTGGTCAGCTAATAGCCTAGTGTTTCTTACCAGTTCAAGTAGATCACTGACCTTCAAGTTGGGCAGATCGCTGGGTTCGAGAAATACTCGTCCCAGTAAACTGTGTCTTTTTGCCGCGAGGCCTGGGCAGCGACCAACGATGTGTGAGCTGTCTTCAAGTTCGTCGCCACATATTCGGCAGTCCTTGCTGTCGGTCAAGCCAAGGTTGAATAGATGTACTCTAAGGGCCGTATGTCCGGTGAGGAGATCGATAGTGGTTCTAAGGTTCTTCTTGCTCATGTCAAGTAGGGCCTTGGTTTTCTTTTGTAGTGGTTGCTCCATCGTGGCTTTTGCCTGGCGACATCCCTGGCTCTGTTTCCAGGATGTCCGATGTTCCTGCTCCAAGCAGTCCCTGATGATTTTCTCACCTGTAGCGAAGGGGATCCCAACAACTGGCTCCATCGGGCATTCCAGTGTGCCCAGTTTTGCCAGTCTGTCGGCCTCTTCGTTGCCGGGTATGCCTTGATGACCCGGTATCCATATTAGTATGAGGATACAATATCGAACAAAATTTTAGAGGACATCCTGGTCAAGATTTTGTATACTTATCTAATTAACCCTTAGAAAGCTAGCCATGGAAATCAAATTCACGACGGCATGTTTTCAACCCTCGAAAATTTGTTTGTAGGGGGTGTTAGTTCATGAATACTAATGTATAATGTTGGCTTTTTCAATGAAGGTGACTTTTTTCGTATATAATTACATAATTGCATAAATACAGAGATTGGCCACCCGCGA
Organism: Micropterix aruncella; assembly: GCA_944548615.1. Classification (NCBI taxonomy): domain Eukaryota; kingdom Metazoa; phylum Arthropoda; class Insecta; order Lepidoptera; family Micropterigidae; genus Micropterix; species Micropterix aruncella. Next base: position 33,511,029 of record OX155952.1, on the reverse strand, counting down.
GTTGTCGCAACCGAAAAGCCACGGACCGGTGGTATTAGCATTCCACCAGCTAAGGAATACGAACAAATTTACTTGTTAACTCATTTATTTTTTGTCTTAATATTGGCAATATTCTAATGATTTCATCGAATTTTCAGCGGATGATGAGAGAAACATTTACAATATGCCGATTCCCACTGCTTTATATAGTCTCATAGGCACCAGTCCTAAACGCATTGCTGCAAAAGCTTTCAACTCTATTTACTCCACAACCACTGATGATAACTACATACTATAAATGACATATTCATTCTGCATTAGATGCCTGAGCTAATTAAAAGATGCATTTTTGTTAAGATTAATAGGTTACTATGAAAAATAGTTACGGTTTTAAACATTGTTTTCAAGATGTTGTGGTTTTTGCTTACATCTGGGGAAATACCAAATGCACCACTTTGAAATAAGCGCTAGTCGGCTTACCGATATCTATTTCCAGATAGACCAATATTGAATTACAGAGTTTGGTGTTCTTTACATTTTAACCTTCCTTAAAAGATCACTTCCTTCCTTAATCAACAGTGAAAACTAAATTAGAATCTGTCTAGCAGTTCTTGATTTTATCGCAACCGCAAGACAAACGATTTTTGGGGGCTTTGTTTTTTTTTTTTATTATTCAATTCAATTCTTTATTTCGGAAATCTCACTGTATTACAGTGAATAATTACAGTAAAAATACAGTTTATTAAAACAATAAAACCTGTTATGGATTTCAACAAAATTACAGAAATCACATTGACAACTACTTAATAAAATAAAATTAACTAAAATTTTACTGGTACGTAAGAGGCTTGTGTTTAGGGTTGTATGTGTGTGTGTGTGTGTGTGTTGAGTGTGTGGGTGTGCAGTGTGAGCGTCAGCGTTAGTCTGAGTGCAAGGGTTGAGTAACTAGAATGTCCGACAATTGTGTAACCGTTCTTTAAATATATCAATAATAATATTATTTCTTTCATAGATCGAGACACTTTATAATGACGTCGAGAAAAACTTCTACAGCGAAGAGCGATCTGGGGAAAAGGCTATTCTGTCAGCTCCGGTTCACGATGTGTCAGCGTTGCTGAAGAGATTCCTGCGAGAACTACCACAGCCGATCTTTACTGCGGAACTTCTTCACTTCTTCTACCAAACTCACGGTACGATATTACACGCTTTTAAAATTCGTCCGTCGCCTTTAAAAATAAATCACTTCTAGTAGCTTTTACACAATAACCCAGTCCATATATAAAACCGATCTTGTAGACAGTATTTCGAGTTTTTCGTGTTATTAGGACCTTTGCCAGTAAAGTACCTGTGTGCAGTGCCTGGCTAACCCATGTAGAGGCCCTTAGGCCGTCGAAATCTCGGAGCCTCAACCATTCTGATGACAATATTGTGTAGAATGACGCATATATAAACAAAACAAGATCGCAGCAACAAAAATAAAAAAAATGCTTATTCTCAATACTTCCCTTGTCGGTTGGTTGGCCTGGAAAGTAAAATTATAACGATATGACCTTTTGCAAGGTCGCGAGATCTTTTCACGTACAAATTCACTGGCCTTACAATCCATGTTATTTATTTTATACTCGACATATCAAAAATATTTTTTGTTGCAGTTTTGGAAGGTGCCGACCTTGGAAAAGCGCTAAATTATCTAATTTTGCTGCTGCCGTTTGAGCACAGAGCGACGTTATTCGAGCTCGTCGACACGATGATAAAAATCAGCGAGAAGCACGATTCTAATAAGATGTGTACAAACAACGTCGCAATGATTATGGCGCCTACATTTTTCCCTCCAAAGTAAGCCCTTCTTTATTACACGACTGCCCAACAAAAAAGGCTTTTCATAGATGAAACCTGAACACATTACGCTTTTCTGGGCTTTTCCCCGCACTTGGCCTCTTGATTGGGCCGTTGTGCATGGCTCATGTTTCTATTTATGTTACTCCAGCCAACCCAGGCTATCCCAGAAGGTTAGCAGCCTGTTTGGGTTGCTACAGGCCTCCGGGACAGATGCTGGAGATTGTAGTGTTTTTGCCCGTTGCTCTGCCACGCTCCTGCTGCCACGCACATGCTGTGGCGTTTCTTTTTCCTCTATGCATCCTCTGCATAGAGGTCCGTCTGTCACACCTATGGTAAACAGGTGTTTGTTTAGGGGACAGTGGCCTGTCATAGTACCTATGACTTTACGGATTTTGTCCCTTTTTAATCTGGTGAGGTTGCGGGCAAGTTTTTTAGATGCTTCCGGAACCGCGTTTTTTGTTTGCTACATCCTGCATTTTTTCCCTTCTGTAAGGTGGGTTTCATCGGTGTTCCTGCGTAGCCATGTTTTTATTTGGACCTGGGGTATGGGCATCAAGGGTTCCGGTCCATATAGTATTTTCTTTGATCCCCTTTTGGCCAGTTCGTCTGCCGCGTCGTTGCCCAGTGAGTCGCTGTGGCCTTTAATCCATTGCAGGGTCACTCTATTTGACCTTGCAATGGATTGAAGCGCATTGTGGCATTCCAGTACAAGGACAGAGGTTATAGTATTTTTTGCTAGCGCTTGTAGCACGGAGGCACTATCGGAGACAAATTTCAAACTTAGGTCTCCGACATCTTTGGCTGCAACTGCCTGTGCTGCTCTGGTGATGCCAATGCATTCTGCTTGGAAGATCGTATTTAAGTTGCCTAGGGTAGTTGATATTTTGATGTTTAGATCATTTGAGAAGACGTAATGTGATGTAAAAAAGGAGTGTAATGTGTTCAGGTTTTATCTATGTATTTTTTCCGCTTTTTTATTCCACCATAACTTCTACACACTCCGACCGATTTAGAAGTATGTGGTATTTTTAGAATCGCCCGAGTGTTATAGGGTACTTTAGCTGTCCAAATATCTAGTAAATAGTTATCTAAATGTCCAAATCTCCAAATACCAATAAATTAACATAAATATATCGTGTTTCGTGTCAAATAAAAGGTCTGATTTGAGTAGGTACATAACGAAAATATACATATGTATCTATATGGATAAATACATAAACCACAAATATTTTATTAAAAAAACGTAATTAAAATAATTATAAATACAGTAGCTCACTTTTTGTAATGGCAGTCGTGTTTTTATTCCTTTTAATATATTTACTTGTTCCAGACTTTCATGTTCATTAATTTAATTTCAACAAGACTTCAATTATTTCCCTATTTTACAGCCACATCTTGAAAGCGAGCGATGGTCTGGATGCACAACTGAAAATTGCTTCAAACAGCACATATGTCACGGAGGCGATAATCAAATTCGGCAAGACATTGTGGGAGGTTCAGCCATCACTTTACAATCAAATGGACAGAAAAAATTGCCACCTTCACAGCAAGAAGACATAGGCACCGCCCTTTCCTCGTTTGTGTTACCAATTATATGAAAAATATTCGCTTGTAGTTTTCTATACCAAATATTTAAATGTAATAATAGATAAATATTAGGAAACGTTTCAAAATTGGCTTCAGAAACATGTTTACAAACTTTGCAATTTATTATTGCATATTATTCGTTTTATTTATTTTATTTTGGGTGCCTCCGTATAGTCGCTTTTCGTTTTAGCTTAGGTAAATAAATGATGATAATTAAATTATAATGTATTTTCTAGATTGTACATTTCTAGATTGTATGGATTGAAGACTGATTAATAAAATTGATGCTGATATTACTATTACTTGGTTTTCAATATTCACGGTGAATTTGAATTGCGCGTGCTGGAAATGCCATATTTGAGGTTTATTCCTTTGTAAGGGAATCGCACAGAACAAAACCAGGCGGAGGTTTCCAATTTGGCCGCAGCTAAAGCTAAAGGATACAATTTTAGAAGAGCTTAAAAATAAATGATGTATTTCGATAATGGATATACTGCCGTGTTATGACTATACCACGTAACCCGCGAAACACTGAACTGAGATAATCGCTCTTAAAGTTTTTAACAGATCTATCCGTTTTATTCCTAAACTACACCATAAATTTTCTTGGGGTATTTTTCATATCATAGATCATTTAAAGTTCTTCAAATCCTACCTACAAAAAAATACTCTATATTCAGTATAAGTATTTTTAAATGATAAATATCTCTTTTTTCCCACAAATTCAATAGCAAACAGTGTACTTTATGATGACAATACCACGTATTATTGGGTTACGTGGTTTTGTAATTATAATATTAGAGTTTATTTTATTATTTATGGATATTAAAACCTGTGTAGTCAATGGAAAAAAATCTTAGGTGTCTTTAGATTACTTAATATATATATATATAATTTTCATATTAAAATTTTGTAAGAGTTTTTTATATTACCAAATATAAAAAAATAAGCAGACAGGCAATAAAATTAAGTAAAATTGCATAAAAACACTTAGAAAGGTATGTGAAATATACATAAATTGTTTTTATTAAGTATAATAAATTATACAGTCATTTATAATATTATTACTTACTTACTATGCAGTTACAAGTTACAGATTAGATTTAGTTTATTTTTTTTTACTTCTCGACCTCCTTCCAAACTATAATCATCTGGAAGGTTTTCATTAACTTCGAGGTTTTCAAAAAACTCCCTACGTGAAGCGGGCATACATTTAGCCAACTTTAGGAGGTCTTCTTTTTTTTCTTATTTATCCCTGAACACGAGTCCTGGTGATCCAGATCTGTTAAAGTGTGAACACTGATATGATTGCCTTTGGAGATTGCGTTCTGAAGTTTAATCTGCAGAGATTTTTTGTATACATTTAACTCTATAAACTCTGCTTGCTCGTAAGCGTTCTTAGCGAATAGTTTTGTAGAACCTCTTCTAAATTCAACCACTTTTAGGTTTGAAATGTTGTATGACTTAGGGAACTTGACTGTCATCTCATCTTAAAATTTCACGAAGTCTATATATCGGAGACTTTGCACCTCCAAATTGCGCCTAGAAGCTTTTATTTTCATCTGAAAATCTTCGTAGTCATACAGATCACCAGCAGTGTTGATTTTTCGCGCAATACACGCATGAACGCTGTCGGCAGCCATAAAAGTATGACCTGGTTCCAAGTATGTAATTTTGATGGTTTCTACCTCAACGCCAGAGTCATTGACTATTCTTAGTAATGCTGAGTACAGCGTTTTGTTTTTATTTTGCGAGGTACAATTGTCCATGTAAAATATAACCTTAGTTAGGTTATATTCCAATTAGCCTGACTAACAGTGGGAATATTCAAAGTAATTGAATTGCCTCGGCGGGCTGCTGAGGCCCGCGCCGCGACCGAGCCGCGGCACGTGGTTTAGTCGTAATACGCTAGTACTATGGGTTGCGATATTTATTGCGATAAAACCCTATAATAGTGGTTTACGTATTTTAGTCATAATAATTTTAAAAAAAATTGGGTTACGTGGTTTGTCCACCACGTATATCTCGGGAATGAAACGTCATAATGAAAAAGTAATAATACAGTTATATAGTATTCGAAGAATAGAGTTGAATAAGCCTTATTCCGACAAAACCACGTAACCCGGGTTGCGTGGTTTTGTTGGAACACGGCAGTATAAATGAATACAAACGGAGCTGCCATGGAATTCACCGACCGGAGTCGGGCCCATCATAATACTATATTTTTTTTCACTTCTGGGGTGAGCAGTGGATTCCGGACTTACAAACCGGCTGTGGTAGGTTTAGGACAGCTGTCTTGCCACATGTGAGCGTTCACCTTACCACCCATTCACTCCCCCTTCGAAGCCAGAGAATTTGAGATGCGCAAATCGCAGTTTTAGATAATTTTTTTAAGAAAGAGTTGATTATTTTTCTGGAAAGGCCAAGATCTTTAAAGAGGTGAAATAGAGATTTAGCTGGCAGGCCACGAGCGCCAACTTCCACCGCGTGAAGGTGAACAGTGAAGCCGTTCCGGGTTACGGCATTTGCAAGATCATGGTATTTATTTAATTTGTACTCGTGGTCTTTTGGGATATTTGATTCCCATGGAACAGTTAATTCTACAATAAGAGCCACCTTCCGAGATAGAGAGTAAAGAGTTATATCTGGACGGAGGGCTGTGCATCCGAGACTTTCAGGGAACTTATACTGCTTAGAGACCGAATCAACCTGCAGAATCCAATCTGTAGCTTTCTCAATTATTGAGAAAGGTTTTGTAGTTAAATGTTTTTTGCCTTTAGAGCCATCCCGCACAAACTGTATTGGGGGTTTGGAGGATACTGTCAAACCCTTGTTGGCACGAGCCACTAAAAGACTAATTACCTCGCGAATAACAGCGAGAACTTTGTCATGGCGGTAAGTGTACCGTCCTTGATCTAAGGCCACCTTGCAGCCAGCTAGAATGTGTCTAGCTGTGCAAGGGGTATTGCTACAGAGGGGACAAGAACTATCCTCGGCAAAGCTCCAACGAGCGAGGTTACTGGGGTCTGGAAGTGTGTGCTGAAAGGCATTCAAATAAAATTTCAGCATCTCTGGCGTCCAGTCATAGAGCATTACCTTCCAGTGCATTGGAGGCGGAGTTCAAAAGTCCCCAATTGTTGTCCAATCATTCTGGCATTGAAGGCCAATAGCATGAGCGATACTGTTGCTGTCGTAATGTCCCCGCAAAAGAGACTTCTTCAAGTCCATGTCGCTCGTGGTTGTACTGCCATACCCCAGACCAGTGCCATTCTGGCTGATTCCAGTAAGGAACTTTTTGTGGACGTCTACGCGGGCTTGTAGAGCATTTGAATCACTACGGGCACTTATTACCTGCTTCGATATTGCCGGATCTTTGGAATTGCACAGAATCAAATTTTTGGTTATTCTGGAGTTGGCGTAGAGCAGAGAGGGCAGTTTTAGCGCTAGCCCAATATTTTGTTTGGACCTGAAGAGAGTCGAGGGGTCAGCTGGTTTGGCTAAGGACAGCCAGGATTTTAAACTAGCTGTCACCAGCGCATCTAGACGGGACAGTTGGGTTTTGGTAAAATCGTAAATAAGAAAGGGCCATGACAAATGTGACGTTAGATAATTGTCATAGATCCAAGCCTTATGAGGGCCAGAAATTAGCAAGGCATCTATTTTTGCCAGGCAACTTTTGAAATGCTCTATAACATGATCGCCCGAGACGTCTTTTCCCTGATGGGTGATTTTTCTGCCGAGGAATTTGAAATGATTGTTTGGGTCTATAAGGGAGATATTAGAGCCCTTATAGACCAATTTGGGGTCATAGGATGTAAATTTTGTGTCTATGCGGGCGAGTCCAAGGCAAAAACATTTGGAGGGCTTCACTTTTATACAGCCTGACCAGTCGCAGAATAGCTCCACTTTCTGTAATAGCAGGGAAATCTGCTTGGGGCTTCTGGTGATGAAAGTTAGGTCGTCGGCAAAAGCGAGCCACGACGAGGTGTATTAGCCGTCTGTTTTAAAACGGTAGCCCCACTTCCTGTCAAACTGGGTCAGGCTTTCCAGTAGTATATTAAAAACTATATTAAAAATCGTCGGGGAGAGGCAACAGCCCTGAAATAGTCCAATTGAATATGGTATAGAGCGGGTAGTCCATTCTTGCGTTTTAACATGGAACGTCAGACAGTTGTAGTAGGAGGCTACAATGTCACGCACGACTGGTGGGAAGTTGTACCAGCGGAGTGCAAAGTGGAGGAGACTGTGTCGGACTGACCCAAAGGCATTCTCTAGGTCGAGCCAGCATACATTGATTTGGCGTTCGTGCTGTTTCGCATCCTTGATGGCAGCAGCCAGGAGAGAATTGTGCTCGAGGCATCCCGAGACACCACGCATGAAGCCTTTTTGAACTGATACTCCAAGGTACTCATTCCGGTGCATGAATTCGCTCATCCTCATGTGGACTAGGCTAAAAAAGATTTTGGCCACAGTGTCTGTCAGAGCAATGGGCCGAGCGTCCTTTGGTCCGGTGCAAACTGGGACCTTCGGAATTAAGATGACTGTCGCTCGGCCAAAATTCTGTGGGACTACACCGCTATTCCATATATTTCGGAAGATGGATCCTAAATATTGCAGAAGGCATGGGCATTTCTTGTATACTAAATAGGGAATACCATCGGGACCCGGAGTAGAGCCTGACGGCTTCCTCTTTACTTGATTAAGAATCTCATCTAGAGATGGAGGTTGAGAAGCTAAAGCTACCGTAGGCAGGTGCGGAGGTGTAATGCCCGGTGGAGGGCTGTAATTATGGAGCCGCATTGGGTCCTCATACGTGGTCGTAAAAGTATTCCGAGGCCATTTTTTCCGGGATTTGGATTTTTCCCTTGGCGGCAGACAAAACCTTTTTGCTGTAGTTAAAACGGTTTTTGTCGAACCGGACTTCCTCTTTGGTTTTGAGAAATGCTGCCTTGCGCTTGTCGTTTTGCGTTGCTACGCTCTGTATGAGTTTTAGTATAGAGCGGTACGCGCGCGAGAAGTTGTGGCAGAGGGCTTTATCCCCGGCTTTCTTGGCTTCACGTAACTGGCGACGAAGTAGCCGCTTTTGCCTACGGAGCTTTGCCTTAAATGCGTTTTCTCTGTGAACCGGGTCGACATAGGTAGATTTTGGGTAAACACCCGAGAAGTATTCATAGAGCACCACCTGGAAGGACGACAGCTGGACGCTGGCAGGGGCATTACGGTTCACAGAGTGGTCAAGAATAGAAGTTACATTATTATTATGAAATTCCCAGTTCTCTTTCGCAAGTTAAGGGAATTTTAGAGGAGGGAAGGATACGATTTGCGCGGGTAAAGGAGACCGGTCGGGTGACAAACTGCGGGCAGATGTGGAGTCAAGGGACATGTGAGGTTCAACTCTGTCCGTGACTCCTTCTCCGATATGTGTGCTGGAAAGTCAGAAAAATTACAAAAAAAATATTTTCTCCGTAAACCAACATTTTAACTTCTGCACTGCACATTATACCAAACAGTAGGTTTACTCTCAAGCTACAGGGCATTGCGGGAAGAGGATGCGAGGAATGTGGGCAGAGGGGTATGTCTCGACGAACGCCTTTGGTTAGCGTTACGCTCAGGTAAAGGCTGGCGAATTTTTTGAACGTTTTCATATCCTTGTTCGCCTTTTCTTAAGAATAAAGCGTTTTGCGTTTTATTATTATTATTATTATATACGCATGGGCCGAGTAGCGGACATCTGGCGGCAATATCCGAGCCCTTACGACTCGTGATGTTTTCACTTCGATTTCAATTTTGTTCTAAGAGAAGCTACTGTCTGGTATACTGTGCACTGTGTACACTGGTAGGAGAGTGTTGTCGACTACAAGGGGCAAATCTGCCTGGGGGAACAGGTTCGCTTGTTCGGGGGGCGAGGGCGCCGGGGGGGAGAAGTTCACCTGTTCGCCCCCTCCCCCTCCCCCCCAGGAAGGTATAAAGATATTGATCTTTCTTTCAATCTGGGGTGAAATGTAGACTTAAGGACGAATACATTCCACCATCTAGCTATGGTAACTAGCCCCTGAGGGACCAACACTTTATCGAGTGGCACAAGTAGTTAAAACAATACCAGCCTCGCGCCCTCACTACCAGTCATGGCCAAATTTCTCAGTCCTAGCCATTGAAATAACTCTATTTCTGTAACCACAGAGTTACAGAAATAGAGAATGGAAGTGTGAAGGTGGGCTGTGAGTGAATGCATTCACTGGATAGAAAGAGATAGCTGCATAGGAGGCCCCCTCCATCCTTGTCTCATTGCGCATGCGCGTTTATCCATAGCATAGCAGACTTATGGCGTCGAAGCTTTGCCATAGTGATATGTGTACGTGGCTTAACCCCTCAGGCCCCGATTGGCCGATATCGGCCACAACACGATTCAGAGTGACGGCCCCGTTTTAATTTAATTTTAATTTAATTTGTTTTATTTTATTATGTTTTATTATATTAATATGTTTCATTTTAATTATGGGTACCGTGGTTTGGCAGTAATTAATGTTTTGGTGAGACAGTGTCGTTATTCATTTTTTTTACTAATTTTTACTAAATTTTTTTGGGACAGCAACTTGTCAATCGGCTGAGGGACCGAGGCCTGAAGGGTTAATGCATGCACGACTAGACAAGGATGGAGGGGGTACTATATATCCTGCTGTCTCTTTCTATTCGGCTGATGCATTCCCAAGCTGGTCACGCGATCTAGTTACTTTTATATATCTCTAGGTCCTACTGACTGGTTAGGGGCCCATTGTAAGGGGCTCCCTAGACGATCAAGCATGCTTGACAAGCATCGCGTCGCGGGCTGGGAGGTGATCGTAAACCGTAGAAAAAACGCAAATATTTTTTTAAAACATTCACCAAAAATGCCTAATTTTGCAGTTTATACCAGGGAGTGAATCAATCATCAATCATTTGCGTCTAATTAATATTAATATTATTCAGTCTAATTGCATTTTTCCTGCAGTTTACGATCCCCTCCCAGCCCGCGACACGATGCTTGACAAGCATGCTTGATCGTCTAGAGAGCCCCTAAATGGTGATGCCATCAATAAAAATAATGAATAAATATTATTAGGCGGGATTCACACGGCTTCTCTACAATAATCGTGGTTTTCTCATAGCTCATTTACGCTCTCGCGAGAGTGGCGAGGCGAGGCGCGAGACGAGAGTGTGAACGGGCGCTCACGACTCGCTTGCCTCGCCAATCGCAGCGCTCGCGTCGTGAGCGGTTTTTTTGGGCAACGAGTCATAGGACCTCGCGACGAACAGTCGGCGAGCCAGAGACAAAAAAGCGCAAGAGTTTTGGAAAAGCTGATACTTTCAGGTCAGACAGTATTTTGGCCATCGCTTATAAATTACACAGCAAAGCATCAATCTTCACCGCTGAAAGTGTTGCCCTCCTGAAAGCCCTCGAGTACATCCTGACTAACCATATTTCCCCATGTGCCATTTTTAGCGACTCCCTAAGTCTGGTAGAGAAATTAAACAATCCGGCCATCTCACATCGCCCTTCTCACCTGGAAAACCAGATCCGATCCCTGTTCCGCACTGTCAGAGAGAGAGGGGATGAAGTAGTACTCACGTGGATTCCAGGCCACTCAGGAATAGCCGGTAACGAATCGGCGGATATGTTGGCTAATGAGGCCCGCTCCAGGGGAGCCCTCCTCCGTATCAAAATCCCTGCGTCGGACATCCTCCCCCAAATAGAAGAAGAAACGAAGGACTGCTGGAAGAAGAGTTATCTTTCTTCTTGCAAGTCTAAAGGTCAACATTATTTTCTTATAAATCCCCACCTTCACAACAAACCTTGGTATTTTAAAAAACCTTTCAGGCGGAAAGAGATCTCCACAATTTGCAGAATGCGCATAGGCCACTGCTCAACGCCCGCACACCTATATCGTATAAAAGTAATTCCGTCCCCACAGTGTGATTGTGGATTTGATATCTGCACCGTGGATCACCTCTTCTTTAATTGCCCTCTCCTTAACAACTTTCCTTCGTTCATTCCTAATCTCATTCAATTGAAAATCGAACTCCCTACCAAAATCGATATCCTTCTGGCGTCCAATTCCATTAAAATTTATCGAGTCATCGCTAAATTCGTTAACCTAAATCATTTAGCCATTTAACCCATATTCCGAAATGCCTTCTGGGGGTGGCCGCTTCCGTTCGCTGCTCCGGGATCGGACCCGCCTTGTGACGACAGGCCGATGGAAATGTGGCCCCGTTGTCGAGGTTGGCTGTGGAAAAAGTCGCTGAATAGGGCGAGTTTTTGGCAGTAGCTTGCGGTCAATGGACGACACATTCCCGGTGCGGCCGATGCCGGGGGGGGGGGGGGGGCTGCTCTCGGGGGGCGGTGGGGAGCGGCGCTGCCCCCAGAAGCACTTCTCTATTACCTTGACCCTTCTCCTTTTTCTTCCTCCAAAATATTCCCCTAATATTCTGTTATGTTTTTAGTCTCTATGTTGTCTTCTGTGTATGCAATTGTGATGTCCCTTCCTTTTTGTTTTTTTTTTGTAGGTACTAACATTAACAGTAGTCATCCTCCCGTCAACAATACATACAAACTGGCACAAAATCACCAGCACCCTAGCTGCGTGGAATTGCCACAAGGAAAAGAAAGAAAGAAGAAGTATTTTGGCCATACAAACACCGGGTCACAGTGGTATGGAGATGCTGATGCCACGCGTTCGATTATGAAGCAGTCTAACCATATGTTTCGAGTTCTTTATTGCAATATACAACTAAAAAAACATTTCGTGAATGAAGTTACTCAGTTTTTCCATGCTCTGGAAAGTTGCTTATTGGTGTATATATATATTAAAGTGAAAAGTTTTAAAACTTTCCAGTCTGAATCCTGCTTAACTTTTTTGACATTCGCTTACTTTACGTTTGCTGATCAGTGACGTTCGATTCGATCCGAGCGAAAATGGCGCCGGTGCGGTGGATAGTCGCATTATTTCCGTTCTTTTTATGTTATTTAAATAAGAATACGGTCTCCGCTAACGATATTTTAGGCTGCGGAGGTTTCATCAAAAGTCATGTCCAGTTAGATTTCTCTAAAATTTCTGTTCAGCTGTAAGTATTTTTAGGTTAGAATTTTGCTAATCAAGTTTAATATTCTTCATCATGATAATGTCCGTTTTAGACTGACGAAGCAGGATATTTTGAAGGAGAAAACGGAGTGCGCGCCCACGAATGGATATTATTTTCTTCCGCTGTATGAGAAGGGCGATTACATTTTACGTGTGCAGCCTCCAGCAGGATGGAGCATAGAACCTGCAGAGGTGGCGCTGTCGATCGATGGTGCGACGGATCCTTGTTCGAACGGGCAGGATATCAACTTTTCTTTCAACGGGTTCGGTATCACTGGTAAAGTGACAACTGCCGGTCAGGTGACGGGGCCCAAAGGAGTCGTTGTGAATCTGGTCGACGGCAAAGGGGAAGTTAGGAGTACAGAGACAAGAGAGAATGGCGAATTTCATTTCACGCCTGTCATTCCTGGGAAGTATACTGTCAGAGCACAGCATCCCAAGTAAGTTTTTTAAATGTTTACTTTGTAAAATTACTAATTTGGTGTAATGGTGTAACGCTATTGGCCTTCAATGCCAGAATGATTGGACAACAATTGGAGACTTTTGCAGGACCTCCAATGCACTGGAAAGTAATGTTGTATGACTGGACGCCAGAGATGCTGAAATATTATTTAAATGCCTTTCAGCATACACTTCCAGACCCCAGTAACCTCGCTCGTTGGAGCTATGCCGAGGATAGTTCATGTCCCCTTTGTAGCAACACCCTTTGCACAGCTAGACATATTCTAGCTGGCTGCAAGATGGCCTTGGAGCAAGGACGGTACACTTACCGCCACGACAAAGTCCTTGCTGTTATTCGCGAGGTACTTAGCCTCTCAGTGGCTCGTGCCAACAAGGGTTCCACAGTATCCTCCAAACCCCCAATACAGTTTGTGCGGGTTGGCTCTAAAGGCAAAAAACATCTCACTGCAAAACCTTTCTCAATAATCGAGAAAGCTTCAGATTGGATTATGGAGGTCGATTCGGTCTCTAAGCAGTATAAATTCCCTGAAAGTCTCGGATGCACAGCCCTGCGCCCAGATATAACTCTTTACTCTGTATCTCGGAAGATAATCCTTATCGTAGAATTAACTGTTCCATGGGAATCAAATATCCCAAAAGACCACGAGTACAAATTAAATAAATACCATGACCTCGCAAATGCCGTCACCCGGAACGGCTTCACTGTTCACCTTCACGCGGTAGAAGTTGGCGCTCGTGGCCTGCCAGCTAAATCTTTGTTTCACCTTTTTAAAGATATTGGTCTCTCCAGGAAAATAATCAACTCCTTTCTAGAAAAATTATCTAAAACCGCGATTTCCGCATCTCCAATTCTATGGCTTCGAAGGGGGAGTGAATGGGGGGTAAGGTGAACGCTCACATGTGGCAAGACAGCTGTCCTAAACCTACCACAGCCGGTCGTTAGTCCGGAATCCAACGTTCACCTCCCAGAAGTGTAATAATTGTATATGATGGGCCCGATTTCGGTCGGTGAATTCCATGGCAGCTCCGTTTGTATTTTATTTTATTTATTTATATTATCTATACTTATATACTAATATTATAAAGAAGTAATGTTTGTTACTTTGTATGTAGGGGGTTATCTCCGAAACTAATCTGATTTCAAAAATTCTTTCATTAATGGAAAGCTCCATTATCGACAATCCTGTATAAAGGTTGTATATAAACTTTTAAAGTCAAAATGAAGACAATATATAGACACCTCGGATTTACATATATTTTCAGATTTACATTATTTTATTACAAAATATGATTGTCTATTGATGTTATGGCATATTTTAGATAAATCTGTGAGGGACCACCCCTCACAAGACTCCAAATTGTTCGTTGTGAGGTGGTGGTGTCAACTTACTAGTTATCTCCGTAATGAAAGGCGGTCTTGAATGAAGTAGAAGGAATTTATTGATCGAAGATTTGAATATTGCCAGTTATAACGCTTGCCGAATGTGTGCTCCTAGTATCTTATACTGGGCACGGCTCGAGTCTGTGGGATTACAGACTGATGTGTCGAGACTCAGGGAGAATAAGGAAAGGAAACCAAGGAGCCGGATTCGTTGACCTAACTCATGAGAGAGAGTGCCGAATATGCCGTCGCAACCTTGGGGGAAGGTGATCACTCGGGGAATGATAATTTGGTTGCTTTTTCGCCGGTTTATATAGGCCGTGAAATGATGCAATCCGAAAATATTCCGAGCAAAAGTATTGTTTCATCGTGCTGATTCATAGCTACACGAGTCAAAATAATAGCTGAATTGTGTCATTGGATTTCACTGGAAATCGATGCATTTGTTGATCGCATGTAATGGACTTAAGGTCTGTTACAAATCCAAGACAGCAGACATTTATTCAAAATTTAAGGATGTTCCCCATGCAGGGTTTTTTGGTTTTTTTCTAAGTAAAAACAGGGAGGACCTAAAGAACATGTTTCACAAAAATCTAATAATTATTTACATCTCCATTTTAATTTGCCTATACTATATTGGAAAGGGTTTATTTTGTTCCGATTTTCTGGACTCGCTCTTTAAATGTATCAACTATTAATATATAATTATTTTGAGTTCTTTTAAGAATTAAATTCGACATTACACATTTTTTGAATTTCACTTGCAGATGGAAATTAGACCCTTCAAGCTCTATCGTTCAAGTATCGACTGGGAATACTGTCCTACCTGTGAGTGCATTGTCTGTGAAAGGGTACGATGTACGCGGTACAGTTACATCGGATGGAAAAGGTATCGCCGGTATATACGTCGTTCTCTATTCATCAAACGTAAGAGTTTTCTTGGCCTGTAGAGTTCAGTGTTCAAGCAAGTCTGTCATCACAATTTCTTTTTATTTCAGCCTGACATTACGCAAATGCGCGTAGAAGGCTGCAACACAGCTCTTTTGTCGGACGTTCCTGGTAACCCGATATGCCATGTCGTAACGGATTCGAAAGGAGAATTTACTTTTGGATTAGTACCAGCAGGATCTTACTATTTTATGCCGCTTACAAAATCACCGGATCAACCGAAAGTTACCTACAACATCCAACCATCTAAGCATAACTTTGTAGTTGCACACGACAGCCTTGCGTTGGATAACATATTTGAAGTAAATATGAAATTTAATTGGTTTGAGGAATTCTGTAATTATGCTGTTTTCATTTTAACCACTTCCAGGATTTGCCCGAGTTATTTTGTTTGCAAAAATTAGAGATGCAACTTATTTCAAGAAATAATCTCCGATTACAATTTCGGTTATTGTCTCGGTTCTGATATGATTCATTCATCATTCATTTTCTTGTCGTAATATTCATACCTAAATAGGGAATCTAATTATACAGGATGAGTTTTTAATTATGACATCCTTGTAGTGGGTGAATCAGTACGACGATGTAAGCGCAGATACTTGAGCGCGCTGCGCCATCTATCTGTCGGTAAAATATTGCTAATTAACATTATTAGCGATATTTTACTTACCACTAAATAGCGTGCTCATAGCTTTTTATACTATTTTTAAATAAAAATAAACTAACCTTTTTTTTTTCTTTTTTTTATTTTTTTTAATACAAATTGTTTAGTTTATCGAACTGATTCACCTACTACAAGGATGTCACTAATTAAAAACTCACCTGTATGTATATATGTAGTCGCATACATAGTCGTATGGACTATCATATATAGTCGCATACTGTATATAGGGTATGTTGTTAACCTATTTATTAAGAAATTTAAGTATTTTATTTATTCAAGTTTTAAAAAAAAAATACAAACGGAGCTGCCATGGAATTCACCGACCAAAAATTCGGTCCATCATATATAATTATTACAATTCTGGGAGGTGAACGGTGGATTCCGGACTAACATGTTTAAGAGTTACGTACATGTTTAAATTTAACAATATGCTTTTTTTTTAAAAACATGACATTTGTAAGTTATCTGGTGATACCTATTGAAAATGATCTATCAGATGCTTGTTTGTTTGTTTAATATTGTGAAATTTCACCATGGGCGGGTTTATTGTCCTACAATAATTTCTTCCAACCAACCCTACTGTGAGGTATTTATATGTTTGTGTGTGTGTGTTTGTAATATGTGTGTAAATGTGTGTCTTGTTATTGCATTCGATTGACAACATTGAAATGCAATTACGTTAATTTTATCTCAACGGAAAATAGTAATCCATTCGGGAATCGAACCCGGGACCTTACAAAGTAATATCAGGCCTAGCCGTGTGCTACTGAACTTAATTAGAAAAACTAATAGTATTGCGCAATTTTCTTGACAATCGAGTAATGGTTATTATTGTGGCAATATTGTATATGTCAGTTTCGCATAAAAAGACTACTTAGTCTTGAGCAAAGTTACATGCATTATTGGACAAATGCTAAAGTAAAGTAAAAGTAAAAGGTATTTATTTCCAATACAACCATACAATTGTGTAGGAATGACAGTAATTAATCTTAAATTAGTTACTCAATTTAGACAAGAGATGATATACAATATATAGTTTTAAACTTACCAATTTACGAAAACATAGACTATATGATAACAGTTTACAACAAAACAATTAACGGTAAATAATATGTATTAGATTAAATGGGTAGATACGATGCTATGTATTTTCAAAATATTTTAAGACGTCGTTATGGGCATACATGTTGATTTTAAGCAGATAGACTCGGATGGATCTCTTGAAAATATCGATGTTTTTAATTTCTTTTAATCTTTCGTCTTTAATTCTTTAATCTTTCTTTTAATGCTCCTGATCCTCTGCTGCCCGAATATTTATTTTTGTAATCACTCCAATTGCCATCGCCTAGTAGTTTGGAGAAAACTTCAGAATTTCTCTGTGCAGATATAACTCTTTACTCTCTATCTTAGAAGATACTGTTTCGTTGACGGCCTTACTGTTTACCTTCACGCGGTGGAAGGTGACGCTCATGACCTGCCAGCCAAATCTCTGTTTCACCTCTTTAAAGATCTAGGTCTCTCCAGGAAAATAATCAACTCCTTCCTAGAAAAATTGAAGGGGGAGAGAATGGGTGGTAAGGTGTACGCTCACATGTGACAAGACATCTGTCCTTAACCTACCACAGCCCATCGTTAGTCCGGAGTCCACCGCTCACCCCCAGAAGCGTATTAATAGTATTATGATGAGCCCGACTCCGGTCAGTGAATTCCATGGCAGCTCCGTTTGTGTTTTATTTATTTATTCAACGTTTCTGGTATTTTAATTTTTATAAGATTTACCACTGTTTTCTTAGCTTGTTGCTTGCATAATCGGTAATTGTTAAATAATCATGGCAACAATCGACGATTCCAATTAATCGGGAAAACACCAATCCATTAATTGTACGATTAATTTTGTAGAAAACTTTAAATAAAAAATAAAAAAC
Source organism: Micropterix aruncella (assembly GCA_944548615.1). NCBI lineage: Eukaryota > Metazoa > Arthropoda > Insecta > Lepidoptera > Micropterigidae > Micropterix > Micropterix aruncella. Next base: position 33,493,125 of record OX155952.1, on the reverse strand, counting down.
TTTCTTTAATTACATTTAAATAACATAGCCACAATTTAAACATTTGCTTTTATTAACAGTGGCATTCATATTTTTGCAGGTCACAGGTTTCACCTTAAGTGGTAAAGTCCTAAATTACGCCGGCGGAAAAGGGATGAGCAGTGTCAGAGTGTTGCTTGATGGCCAGGCAGTTGGCACCACCGACGGTCAAGGATTCTACATCCTTAAAAATGTTAAATCGAAATCGTACATCCTTAATTTTGAAGGAGGTATAAAATAATGAAACCCTAGTTACAACGCAATGTTTAAAGTTGCACGGGTGTAATAATAATAATTATTACTTTAATTTTCAGAAAACTGTCAATTCGCTGAAACCACAGTAAACTTATCGCCGGGAAAAGTGGCTCTCCCTGACGCGTGGCCTATCAGCTGGCGAGTGTGCGGATATGTAACTCACGCCGGAGAGTCCAGCGGAGAGAAGATAATCCAAATCCATCCGGAACAACCCTCGCAAATACCGTCCATCACCGTCACTTCTAATCCGACCAATAAAGGTAGGTAATCAAGAAGTCCATTTATCATTTAAATTCACTTAGAGACCTTCCGTATGGTTCACAAGGAGTTTGTTATACTCATTATCACTTATTTGTTTTTGAACGCCCGTCGTATTTTATTTTAATGAAATCCATACATTTTGTTTTAAGGACACACTAACTAAGCAATTGCTCTAAGGGTGGCCTCAGATTAAAGTACACACAGTTGACTATTATAGTAATGCAAATAAATAAGATAGTATTTAGCAATACTTACAATATGATTTTAAATAGTGTACGGGGGTAGGTTGAAAAGTTTCAGGAATGGGTAAGAGATGGCGCGTGTATCGCGAAATGGTTGTGATGGTTGGCAACAACAATCTATTTTAGGAAAGCTGTCAAATTTTCAGACAAATACGTTGCACAGTTCTTGTTTCCCAAGCAGTTTTGTAAAGCAAGTCAGAAACTTGTGATTAAAAAGCAGCGGAAAAAAGTGCTCTTCCTCCACGACAACGCTCCGGCCCATTCATCCAATAAAATTGGTTGAATTGGACTACGAGATGATGCCGCATCCCCCATACTCTCCAGACCTCGCCCCGCGCGACTTCTTTTTATTCTGAAATAAGAAGACTTGGCTTGGGGGCAAGCGCTTCATGTCAAATGAGAGGTCATCGCCGGCACAAATGCCTATTTTGCAGAGTTCCCGAAATAGTATTATTCTGAGGGCTTAATAAAGTTGGAGTACTGCTGGGAAAAGTGTATCTCCCTGGAAGGAGACTATGTCGAAAAATAAAAACAAAAACCTCTTCAATTATTGCGATTTCTTGCCCATTTTGGAAACTTTTCAATCTACCCTCGTATTAATGGTGTATCACTCTATATATATATTTAAACTCATGTGTCTGTGATCTGTTTGAATACAAACCAATTTGTGATGAATTTAGATCATACTTTACTGGACTCGGTTGGAAGCACCACATCTCGACCATTGCAAAAAGGGTCAACTCATATTTGTACATCATCCGTAAAGCACTGAAGTCCCGGATTGTTCTTGAAAATAGTCAAGATGTATTTGAGACCGCTGCTTGAATATGGTTACTAAATTTGGAGTCCCTATTTCTCCAAGGTTATAGATCTCCTTGGGAAGGTACAAAGAGTGACCTGTATGCCAATCCCAATGAACAGACTGAGCTATGAGGAAAGACTATAAATCTTCAGACTGAGACCGAGATGGGACAGAGGTGATCAAAACATTTAAGATTGTAACTAGACACCGACGATGCAGTAAACGTACAGCTGTTATAAAGGATGAAGGCCAACACTCCCTCAGAGGATATTCCTTAAAGCTCGCGCGTACCTTTTTTTAAGAGCAACCCAATGAAACACTTCATTTCAAACCAAGTATTGAAGACATGGAACAACGGTTTGCTAAGAAAAGTGTTAACCGGTTGAGTATGAGTCAACCAAATCTGGTCGCGAAACAATTATCCGTTGGAGTACGAGTCGACCAAATCTGGTCGCGCGTTTTTTTCACTTCTTTGACGTTCTCATATTTATTCATAATTATCTAATTGTTTTACAAAATGATATTTCAATATTCTATATTCGAAATTTCAATGCAATCATTGTGCAGTTGTTCTTTTTATGATTGGTGTAGTAGTTTCGTAGTTATAGTACTTTAAGTCGATGTCGCCGAAAATCCTGCAAAAGAGACAGATGCATCCATGAAAATACCCATTTACTCCAAGGGTTAAGTTTCACCATAGTAAATGCATTTAAAACAGACTCACTAAACGCATGTACAGTCAGCAAAACATGGATTTGAGCTAATCACCTTGAGCTCAGTAACTAATAATAATAATCATCTGGGTAATATAGTATAATATAATAGAACCTGTAAATCAGCTATCTTTCATCATAGTTAACAGAATTCACAGATATAACGATTGTTTGAAGGATTTGGTTATCTTTCTTGGAGAGACCCAAGATTTTTTGGATATGGGCACTACTACCCAGCATTTGCCGATATATTGTTGTGTCTCGATTTACAGGTCGATGGTGTGCAAATCTTAATCCCGGAGTGTATTTGTTGAGCGTCACCGTTTCTGAAAATGAACGACGAGATGGATTACAGTAAGTTGTATTTTATTTAACAACTAGAATTTAAACCCGTTCATAATGGGTTGTTTGCTATGCATAGTAGCCGGATTGATTTAGTTTTATTGGCCGATCCCAAAATGAAAAAAGAACTTTAAGTGCAAAAAATTGATCGCTATGGCTGAAAATTGATCGCTTTTTTAAGTGCAGAAAAGACACCTATGGTTATTTCATATAAATGATTGTGAGTCGACTGCCAGTGAAAAAAATAAGGGTCTAACGCAGAGGTGCCAAACCTTTTTTGTCCCGTAGACCATGCTGTTTTTTTTTTTTTTCGTTGACCCCCTTGCCTACTTAATACTGAATTTTCTGCCTACCTAAAATTAAACTTTAAATGCGTTTTGGACAGCTGGGACAGTACTAATCACTTACGTAGGTTTTTTGGGAAAGTGGAAAGATGTAAAAAATTAAAAACATGTATAATTTTTATTCATAGCTTTATTGAAAAGTACTTAAATTTTGCATGCTGCTCATTTATTTCTAAGCGACTACGACCTAGAAGTGCGAAACATTTGAGAAAGCCACATATAACTGCACATGTAGCACTATCTTGCTTGCTCATTCATGACATGTCTATTCTACTCGCTCGCACAAATACCCGTTGAAGAGCAATTGATTCACATATCTCACTTGTACCTTTGCTCGTTCGTCATGCGCATTGGTCTTTCCAATCGGCTAGTGTTGCAATTTGAGTTGAATGTTGATTTCCTTCCGTGACACTTGTGACTCGCGTCACGCTTTTGTTTTTTTTTGCGATTAATACAAGTCTAAAATACTATGCTTAAAAATAAATACAAGTTTAAAATACGTTTTATGTGTAATAAGACATTCATGGATTGCCTAAATGTTTACGATGACCTGCCTAAATGGGGTCCGCTAACTTGGACCCCTATTTACATCTCATGCACCCTCATTTTTTTTCTCACTGACATGGATACCCTGCAATTCGAAATCAACTCCTGGGGGTCTATATAGACCACTTTGGGAATAACTGGTCTAACGGATATATAGATGGATAACACGTCAGAACCTCCCTGTCTGAGTATTGAGACTGCTAGCTGACCTGAGTGACTGGCATTAGAAGCTAGATGATTCCACCGAGGCCACGTCCACGACCCGGTCGGACGTTGCCAACCTTCAATTTTGGCATGACGCTATCAGAGATTTCATTCATTTTAATAGCTTAGCTTGTGGGGCGCCAAAAAGGTCGATCGGCCTTTTGCAGTGGTTGACAGATCCATACGTAACTGTTTTGGTTGACCTGGCATAAATACGTAATATACATGACTAACAAGATTAATTACTAGGTAACAAAAAAGAATTTATAAAAAATCCATATTGTTAGTATTTGTATACAAAATCGACCAAAAAAGTTGTGGTGCCATTTTTGTGCGCAAAGGCTGGCTTCCGAAAGGATAATGTTGGTAACTTTACCAATATTAGCAACGGTGTGGCATGGCGGCATTTGACATAATCTATATGTCTCCTTCGGGCACCAACGTACTTCATTATGCTAGGAAGAGAACATGTCCCTAGCAGTGGAGTTTATTACTATTTTACAAATGTTGCTAACTTTAAGATTTTAAACGCTGTGAATTACTTCTTACGTTTTAATTGCAATTGGCAATGTCAATAATCCGGCAGCTGGGTATAACACAGAATATTATTTATTTCTTTTCCTCGCCAACTTTCTTATACTATTTTATCTTGCCAAATTATTAATATGAAATACTAATGAATCTAGGATGTGTCGTTGTTGTGATCCGTATTTAATTTCATCTTGGTTTTTACAATACGTCCAAAAATAACTGAGTTTTGGGTGCCAAAAGAAATCTCTGTTCTCATTATTCATTATCTTTATAGGATGTTCTGCGACAGGCCGACATTCCATTTAAGGAGGAACTTACTTCCATTAAGGAGTAAAAAATCTGGAAAAACATGTTTTTGGATATTAGGATTTTTTTTGGACAGGAGATTATTTTAAATGAAAAACTGAATTGAAAGTCTTGTATAACTGAATTTAGGCCTTTATTACTGAAGAATAAAAACTGAATATCTGAAAATTGAACATAAAAAACGCTTTTCTTAGTAACCAAGGTACAAATGAAAGTGTAATGTCTTTTCATGTAGGATAAACATGTCTTTTTTCAAATACATTTCTTTTTCAATAAAAAAAAAAAAAAATGCACAGTTAACCCTTAAAAGAAATGTCACCCTGTCACAAACTGCCTATATGTACAGGATATATCAGTAGGTGTTCTACTATGCAAGATTCATTACTTCGTCCCAATGATTAATATTTATTTTTGTTTCATTTCAGATATTTTCCTCTGACTCACAAAGTTACAGTGTTCCGTGGGCCCATCGATGATATAATTTTCTCCCAGTTAAAAGCCAAATTGCGTGGCAGTATTAAATGTTTTGACGGTAGGCAGAAGAATGAATGTCTGCATACGACAGTTTCGCTGAAATCACTATCGCCTGAAGGAAACTACATCGGACTACCATTAGAGATTAATGCTAAAGGTACCATTTAAAAATACACTCCTTCGATCTTGTGACTTAGCTATCATCTAGAAACCTGCATCCCTATTTTGAACACTCTTGCAAACCAATCACTCTTGAAATTGCTCCATTTGGTTTATTGTTGCTCCTATAGGAGAGGCACACGAAAGGTTTAAACGATTCTCGCTTTTCAATTGCTAAAAGCGATTAGATTGCAAACGTTTTAGTAATAGGGCTGAAAGTCTTTTTTTTGGGGACTAACTCAAGTGTCAAATGCATTTTTTTACTTTAGATGGAGAATATGTCTTCAGCGAAATATTACCTGGAAGCTATGAGGTGTCTGTATCGCCGACAAAACTGTGCTGGCTATCTCACGCTCATAACGTAGCGGTGTCATCCGCTGAGGCCATCGTACCGGATTTCAAACAGACTGGTTACACGCTCACTCTGCAGCTTACCCATCCAACTGAGGTTAGCATCACTAAAATAATATGTTTTGAGATTTATTTATAGTTTAAAATTGAAAATTCAAAGTTTATTTTATCCAAAAAAAAACCCATAAGAGTGTAGAACCTAAAATTATATATATATATAATTCTGATAGTTTAATGTTATCTTTCATCTAGGTACATACCAATTCTGATTATCGCAACGATAATAACCATAAAATTCGGTAATATTCCGTTAAAGGCCCGTTCGATAAAGGCTCGTTTTTTATAAGCGACAAATACCTGCCGGTATTTGTCGCTTTTAAAAAACTGTTGGTTTGTGCAATATATAATACATTTTGCGTTTCAATATGTAACCAATACGGGTGGATCGAACCGATCGGTTACAACTTACCGACAATATACACCATACAAAATGTGATATAAATGTAATCGGTCGAATTCGGCCATTTACTGGGGGGGGGGGGGGGGTTATAGGGGTCACTAGAGGGATTCCTAGCTGTCATTAGAAGGCTGACACCTGTATGCTGACACCTTAAGAGGCGGGCAAAGGAAGCCTTGGTCCGCGAAGATTCGGTGCACTCCGTTTCACCGCTTCATAAGGGAGAGGACCGCGCAAGCGACCTCGAACTCGGAACCAATCGAGAGACCGGAGAAATCTGGTCACAATTGGAAGTGAGGGCGCGAGTTCTCGAGCCCGCCGGGTTTACTCCTGGCTTACTCGCGGTAAGGCGTTGGACTCTCACGGGTTGTGACGTAGCTGGACGTAGAATGTACTGTCCAAAGTCTCTACGTTCACTGCAGGGCGATAGAACGACTAATCGTTAAAACGTCCTGTGGTGACGGGCTCGCCCGTTGTAGTTGACACCGCAAGATGTATGCTGGCATCAGGCTACCTCCAGGATTCCGGTACCATGTTGACACCAGGATGCCGGCACCGGGCTGACACCAGGATGAAGGTTAGCCATCACCAAGGTGGCCATCGGGATACTGGTAAAAGGCAGAATAAGGATGGCGGTACCATTCTGACACCGGGATGCTGGCACCAGCCTGGCACCATGAAGGCGTCACCAGGTTAGCATCATTACACCAGGATGCTGGCACTAGTTTCTCTCCAGGATGCTCCAGGATGATGGCACCAGGTTAACACCAGGATGCTGGTGTCAGGGGTGGGTTGCCGGAAGGGGGGGGGGGGGGAAAGGTTTTAGGGGGGAGTTTGGGGAGGCATTATTTAGCCATGGCAAGAGTTGAAAAGGTTGTGGTTGAAATCAGTCCACCATGGAAAGCCCTTGTCGCAATTCGATCTCGAAATATTGAACTTGGGACTTGAAATTTTGGTGATAAAGGGCCTTGATGGACAGAAATCGCATTGTGAATTGGACTGGAATATCTCATATGCAAGCTACACTAATAATATTTAAATTCCGCCATACATTTTAAACAAATATTTACGCCATCTGGATTCGGTTTGCGTTTGGCAAAACCACACCTTTAGCCGAGAAAGTATTTAACTGAGCCGCCGCAAAGGAACCCAACCGGGTTTGTCGGCCTACCGAGAGACGGCACTCATTTTTGGAAGTTCTAAAAATTTCATTTATTGAAAAAAGTAAAAAAAGCGTTTAGCGCACTTCGTTACTTAACAGTATTTTACCTACCGCTAGATAACGTGCAGCGCGCTCAATGTTTGTCAAACTTGTATGCAATAGTTAAATTGTTCAAATAAAAAAATAAAAAATATTTTTTTATTTTCTACAAATTTTTTAGGACGATACTGTGATTTATGACTATTGACTTGTGCCTTATATTGTGATAAAGAATAAATGCATCTTGGTTTCTTTTAGGTTCATTACACTTCTGGTGATCTCAAAGGAGTAATAATTGCACAAGAAGGTTTGACAAGATACTGTTTACCAAGCGATGGAATGTATCAACTGGAAGCGAAGGGGTGCCATACATTTGAGCCGAAAAAAGTGGACTACAACACTAAAGACCAATCTACTGTAATTTTTTAGTGATATTTTTTTACATTTTAATAATATCATTGATTATATAGGGTATTAGATTGCTCAACGCCGTACTACGTTTTGGCAGCTAAGATTTTACTATGAAATGCAATATGCAGATGGTACTGAATGTTCAGAACATTGTTTAATCTTCTCATATGTTCAGTAGCCCAATAGATCGCGTTCATGCCTATACGGTATCATTTATGGTAAAACATGCCTATACGGTATCCTATTTCAAAATAAAACAACAAACAAATTTTTAAACTTAGCTCTTATGATTTTAATATTATTTACATCAGGATGTCAATTTTTATTTTGCTTTGCAGGTTCCAATTTTTAGAAATTAGGCGCTTTAATGTTCAAATAGTCTAATAGATGGCTTTATAATTTCAACGTATTATTTCTGTGATATAATATTAATAATAATAATATGATATTTCTCGAATAATAATAATAATTATTATTATATAATCAGCCTATATAAAAATGAGATAGATGGCACTAATAATTTTATGTTATTATAGTTATCATTGGTTAAATAATGAGTTTTTATAATTAATCAGTCCTGTTATCAATTAGTAGTAGCAAACGGTTTCGTGCAGCTTGGGCCACAAGATTCATTTTGTTCTCGGGTCGGCTCAACTCATGATTCAGCTCCTATTCAGAAGCCTCCTTGTGCGGAAGGCTACCCCGGGTAAGACTCTTGCGTCTCAGGCCTCACAAGCTGGTGGACCGGTTTGCATCCCGGTGCTACTGGACGGTTTGCGCACCATTCGGCGACGCCAATCGGTTGTGCACTCTGACTAATTGCTGAAGAAATCTGGAGTCTGAAAATATACTGTCTCCTGAGCAGCGGGGGTGGATGTTGACCTGCTGTCATGTCACTCTTGAAATTACCTTGAGCCACCCGATTCCGTGTGGCACAACGAGCAAAGGACGCCCAGGTCCGCGATAAATTCAAACTGAATTACCGCTGCAATACAGAAGGTAGAGGCCGCGTAAGCGATTTCGGACTCGTAACCCAGCGACCATGACGGAGGTATCCTTCAAGATACCTCCGTCCGACGGTAACTCTAGATGGAGCTATTCTACCAAATCTTAACTCTAGACAGAGATATCCTACCAAAACTGGTAGTTAGGGGGCGAGGCTGCCCGCTGGTTACCTTTCCCGGTGTCTCGCCGTAAGGCGTTAGCCTCTAACGGGCTTGTTGACGGAGCTAGACAGTAGATTGTCTTATCTCTAAGTCTTCTACGTTCATCCCACAGCTGAAGGAACGATCACATATTGTTATACCAGCCTGGGGTGTCGGGTTCGCCCGCTGTAGTCGAAACCGCCCTTGGGCAATCTAATACTCTATATAATCAGTTATAATATCTACAGTTTAGCTCTCTTCTCTAAATGTTTTAAAAGCGCTCCAGGTGCTACAAGTGTCTGTACATTTTTATTTTTTAGACTATAATCATCAATGCAGTGAAGCACTCAGTTGGAATTCGTGTCTTAACAGCGGAGAAAATGGACGACTTGAAAATGAAAGTTGAAAACGACATTGGGGAGTTTATTCAAGAAATTACATTTTCTCAGCCATCAACGGAAAAAGAAAATGGATTATTTGTATATAAGTTCTCCTATCAACTAGGGATGGTAAGTAAATGTTTTTTTATTTTTTAAGAGTCGACGTTTCTTGAAAAGGGATGCAATCCAATCGGTTACAATACGATTAACCCCTAAGAGGAGAAAAACGCCAAACGGTGGTTGCAGTGGTTAACAGATCTGCGCTTAGCCATTTTGGCCGGCCTCCATATATATTACCTAAATATATGATATACATGGCTAACAAGATTAAATATTAGGTAACAAAAGATAATTCATAAAAAAATGATATTATTTGTGCACTAGAACCTCCGGTTAACTGAACTCAATTTAACCAAAACCCGGTTTATCCGAAATGCCTCCGAAAAAATGTGCAAATGTAAAACTTTGAATTCAGTTTTCTCAGAACTCGAAAAATGTTACATATCACCTTTATCCGCTCTACCCTTCAAGTCCAGTTTAAATAGAATCTAAACTTTTTTTATCTTTTTAAAACTTAATGGGTATAGTATACACACATATTATAGTACATGTGTTGTTGTTATTATAGGTTGCCATAAGTTTTGTTGAAAAATGCCAACACCGGCTGACGTCCTAATGAAAAGAAAATGAAAATGTTTCGAATATGCCTAAAAATGTTTCAAGCTATGCAAGAAACAAACGAAAATTAGTTTGACAATGAGTTTTTAAACGAGTAATTCATATGCTACAAATTATTAAGTACAGTTGCTGTATAATGATTTACTGTTATCCTAAAAATTAAAATTACATTATTACAATTACATTACGAACTTTAACAGAGGACATCAAACCAATGCACTTTTGAATTTGTTTGACCTTCATAACCTCTCAAAAATATGTACCGTAATTACAATACAAAATTCTGTATTATTAGAACTTCATGGTTTAACTGAAAAAATCGTTATCTGAATTGGCTTGCCACCCTGAAGTTCGGTTATCCCCCGTTGTATTGTATTTATATACAAAATTGACCAAAAATGTGTGGCGCCGTTTTTGCTTGCGAAAGGCTGGCTTCCGAAAGGTTAACCTTTCGGTTGGTGGTGTTGTCTCGAATAATAGGAATCTTAGGTTATTGTCCAGATTATTTAACCTAACTATTTAACCTATCTTGTTTCCTTCAATCATTCATTTTTTTTTCTAGGGTGCCTCAATATTAATTACTCCATCATCCGGAACGTTCCTATTCAAACCAGAAGGTCGACAGGCAGTGGTAGGAGGATCAGATTGTGTCGCCGATGCCCTTACCTTGCAAGCCATAAAAGGAAACATCATCAAAGGATCTATTAAGCCGCCCATCGATGGAGTAATCGTGACTTTGATCGGTGGTAAGTTCGATACTTTTTGTTTTTATGAAAATATTGCTCTTAAATTGTTACCTATTTATTTTTATCATTTTTGCTTTGTTTCTTTATCAGGTGATTCAGTATTAAAACAAGTAACAGGATCTGATGGCAAATACCACTTTGGTCCGTTGGATGCATCGATTGAATATTCCGTAAAGGCTGAAAAGGAGTCGTACGTAATAACCGGTCCTGATGATAAAGGCACAATTATAGCTCATAAACTCGCCGAAATTGTCGTTGAAGTCGACGATCAAATTACCAAAGAGCCCTTACAGGTTAGCATTAATGGAATCTGTTAATAGACTGCAGTATGAAATGAAATACTATCACGGGTGTTTGACATTATTAATAGGATAAAAACGAATTGACAGCGTGAAGTTTGTAGCACCCGATGTGACGATTCGGCGATTTTGCAACCGCCATTGTCAAGGTAGGTAATTGTATTGGTAGGTCTACCCTGGACAACGGCGGTTGCAACATCTACGAAACGTCCAGTGCTACAAACTTCATGTGGTAAATTCGTTTTTATCCTATTTATAAAACTGCAGTAGTCTTAATACATGTAAAGATGTGATTTTAATGGTGATGGTCACTGCCTTTTCTCCTGCTAGAGGGCACAACGGCGACTTAGCTCCTGAAAGGTGCAAATGAGATATGCACCGCATAAGCAAGCCTTAAGTAAAAGCCATTGCAGTTGCGCAAGACTGCTGCAATGCTGCCAGATGATTGGCATATTTTCCAGGCACATCAAAAACGGAAAAGAAATCTATCCTTATAAGTTATCCGCTCGGCCGCAGACGACTCTTCGAAGAGTTTTTGCAAAAAGTGCGTTCGTTGCGGATGACCGTCCAAAGGCTTTCATACAACGTTTACAAAGATGGCAATTAATAGAAATTATTTTACTAAAGACACGTTTTTTTAGGTCGGTAAACACAGAATATACAGACAGCCAACATGCCACAATAAAATCTTGTCCCTAGTCGCTCCGTTGTTTTCTTTAGTAGCTTGGACTTGGCACTAGCTAGATGGTGGGTATTGTTTTACCATTGCCACATTTATCACTTTTGGCTGCTTATTTTACAAGAAATTTATTTCAACCTGTCCCTAATTAATATTTAGCTTATATTACTTTGATTTTTTGATGAAATATGTGTTTCGTATTGTGTGTTTAAAATATGTGAAATTTTGCTGTTAAAATATGCATACCGTTGCATAAAAGTGAGCAATGGCGGCCAATGAGCAATAGCTTAAATCTGTCGGATTTCTTATGTTTTGAATTCATATTTTCAAATTGCATTATTTTGTAGTATATTTTATAGGAATTTTGTTTATGTAGTTAGTAATTGATTGATGTAACTTGAAGGTCATGCTGCTTGCAGGCGAGCAACTTCATCTTTCTACATTTTCTGCAAAGAGTATTGATCCTCTTTCTGTTAATTGTTAGGCGTTTGTTAAGGGCAGTATGTCCTGTCATTAGTCTTGACACTGTTCTTTTTTGGGGTTTGCCCAGTTTGACAAACTTCAGATATATTTGCGAAAGGCGGATTTATGGAGACTTTGTATTGCCTCGTTCTGGGCTCGACTCTCCAGTAGAATCCCTGTTGTCTTCCAGGCACTTAAGGCCTGTTTTATAAGACAGTCTGATATGCCTATAGCCAGTTCTGTACCCAGGAAGGTTTTCACAGATCTTCCGTGGCCAGGCAGGGCATCTGCCTCCTCAATTCCTTGTATGTTACTGTATCCTGGTACCCACGTCAGGGTTACCATTTTCATAGTAGATAGTTAGTTCAATGAGGATTTTGTGGGTATCCGAGACTATTTTTGAATTACGTTATAATAATTCAGCCATATTTCCGGGCACAGGGAAAGTATAGTGAACGCACTTCTGTGTGTTTGTATGTGTGTATTCCTCTACGATAGCGCCCAAACGCTTCATCCGATTGAGCTGAAATTAGGCATGCTCGCATCATTTGATTATGGCAAGACTTGAAAAAATTGTGGTTGAAATCGGTCCACAGGGGGGGCGTGCTGGTCATACATCAATCTCGAAATATTGGACTTGCAGACTTGAAATACACTGGTACACAGATGAGTCGTTGGGCGGAATCCATATTGTTAAATTTTGGTTGGAATATCTCTTATACAAGCGACACAAATATTTTTTAAATTCCGCTGTATTAAGGAAAGTAACCATTGTAATATCACAGAAATACTACAAATATACTACATTTGCGATCATAGTCATTTCACACAATCGCTATTAAGGGGTTAGCAGTGGGTAGGGGGGGGGGGGGTTGTCTGCTTACCGGGAAAGTCTTAGGGTGACCCAACCGATTTTTTTTCCATACACATCTTTATTCTCTTGATGTATTTTTAATTTCAGAGTTGCTTAATATCCATGAGCGGCGGATCGTACCGGCGAAACATGGCTACCGGCGATGATGGCAGTCTCCGTTTCAGTTCTTTGGCCCCGGACGACTATTACATCAAGCCTCTGATGAAGGAATATGTATTTAAACCGCCATTCACTATTCTCAGCATCAAGGAGGGTGAGACTAAGAAGATAAAAATGTCGTAAGTGTTTGTATGAAATTGTTGTTTGTAGTAGTAATTAATGAATGAATGAGTTGTGCCACCCCAACCTGCACCCTAGACAGTAAACCGAATACACCAGGTGGCACATTTTGAGGGTTGAGGAGCACCATTTTTAATGTTTAAATGCGGGTGCCTTTTAGGAAGGGAGGGAAAGGTAAATCAATCGACCAGTATACTAGCGACTTGGAGCCAATAAGGAAAGTAGGAAGGTGAGGGCAGTAAATCTAGGATTGTAAGGGCAGTAAATTGTATGTCTTTGTGTCTATATTTCTCACTTTTTGTGTCCATAATATTTATTTTATTCTGGATCTTTTTTGTTTTGCCGTTTGTTTGGTGTTTCCTTGTATCGTTGATCTATTTATTTATTCCTTTTTGCTGGTTTCCGTATCCGTTTTATAATACTTGCTGCACTGCTTGGCTTTGTCTTATGCCAATTCTTGCCATTCCTCTTTCTTCTTACTTGACTGCCTAACAAAAAGGAGTGTAATGTGTTCAGGATTCATGTATGTATGTTTTCCGTTTCTTACTTACTTTATCTTGGCACAAATCTTTCTTATGCCCAAATCTTGAGCCATATTCTGGTAAATGATAAAACGATTCGATTTTAACTCTATACTCAGCAGCCTGAATGTCGACGGTCTGATATCATAAGAGCCCTAATTCATTACACATTTTACTCAGTTTTTAATGTGGAAGGCTTCCCTGAACAAAGTTTGTTTTCCATTGTTTCTCGGCTCTCCAAAAATGCTTTATATCACCAAAAAACTCTTGCTTTTGGTAAGGAATGTTCCCCATAGGCTCGTTGCAACTTTTTAAAAGTGAAACTCGTGGATTCATCAAGCTTAAAACAAAATGTTATGGTACATCTTCACTCCAAACTTCTTTTCCATTTTTCATAACGCACTATAAAAACAACTTTACTTATCGCGCTCTCTACGGTCGCCTAATTACTGCACTAGTTCACTTACTAATTACTGCACTTACTAATTATGTGAAAGGGAAGCTCACAGCGTCGTCAGAACGCTCTTAGCAATGCCAGTCTCATTACTTTTCTGTCACAACTTGTACGTGGTAGTAAGTCACAATCACCCTAAAATTATGACTAAGTGCGGGTAGCCTTTTGATCGACTATTCCCCCATTTCATCATCATCATGCGGTGTTTTCAGGGGCGAGCGAGTTGCGGCCTCTTGTCGCGGTGTGGTGGCCTGGGCGGGCGGAGGAGGCGCCTCAGGGGCCGATCTGAGCGCAGAAGCCATCGGCGGTGATGGCTGCGAATCAGAGGCGGGCAAAAGCGGTGCGGACGGGTCGTTTCGCCTGCGCGGCCTGCGCCCTCACTGCCAGTACGCCTTACGCGTTTTACCCGATCCGCGCAGACCGCATCTCAGAGTTACACCACAACGCTTCGTGCTTACGGTCAGTATCTAATAATAATAGCGACGCTGCACGTCAGTGTCTTAAACCGTCGCAAGGAGTCACGGACAGAGTTGAACCTCACATGTCCCTTGACTCCACATCTGCCCGCAGTTTGTCACCCGACCGGTCTCCTCTACCCGCGCAAATCGTATCCTTCCCTCCTCTAAAATTCCCTTCACTTGCGAAAGAGGACTGGGAATTTCATAATAATAATTTAACTTCTATTCTTGACCACTCTGTGAACCGTAATGCCCCTGCCAGCGTCCAGCTGTCGTCCTTCCAGGTGGCGGTCCATGAATACTTCTCGGGTGTTTACCCAAAATCTACCCATGTCGACCCGGTTCACAGAGAAAACGCATTTAAGGCAAAGCTCCGTAGGCAAAAGCGGCTACTTCGTCGCCAGTTACGTGAAGCCAAGAAAGCCGGGGATAAAGCCCTCTGCCACAACTTCTCGCGCGCGTACCGCTCTATACTAAAACTCATACAGAGCGTAGCAACGCAAAACGACAAGCGCAAGGCAGCATTTCTCAAATCCAAAGAGGAAGCCCGGTTCGACAAAAACCGTTTTAACTACAGCAAAACGGTTTTGTCTGCCGCCAAGGGAAAAATCCAAATCCCGGAAGAAATGGCCACGGAATATTTTTCGACCACGTATGAGGACCCAATGCGGCTCCATAATTACAGCCCTCCGCCGGGCATTACACCTCCGCCCCTGCCTACGGTAGCTTTTGCTTCTCAACCTCCATCTCTAGATGAGATTCTTAATCAAGTAAAGAGGAAGCCGTCGGGCTCTACTCCGGGTCCCGATGGTATTCCCTATTTAGTATACAAAAAATGCCCCTGCCTTCTGCAATATTTAGGATCCATCTTCCGAAATATATGGAATAGCGGTGTAGTCCCACAGAATTTTGGCCAAGCGACAGTCATCTTAATTCCGAAGGTCCCAGTTTGCAACGGACCAAAGGACGCTCGGCCCATTGCTCTCACAGACACTGTGGCCAAAATCTTTTTTAGCATAGTCCACACGAGGATGAGCGAATTCATGCACCGGAATGAGTACCTTGGAGTATCAGTTCAAAAAGGCTTCATGCGTGGCGTCTCGGGCTGCCTCGAGCACAATTCTCTCCTGGCTGCTGCCATCAAGGATGCGAGACAGCACGAACGCCAAATCAATGTATGCTGGCTCGACCTAGAGAATGCCTTTGGGTCAGTCCGACACAGTCTCCTCCACTTTGCACTCCGCTGGTACAACTTCCCACCAGTCGTGCGTGACATTGTAGCCTCCTACTACAACTGTCTGACTTTCCATGTTAAAACGCAAGAATGGACTACCCGCTCTATACCATATTCAATTGGACTATTTCAGGGCTGTTGCCTCTCCCCAACGATTTTTAATATAGTTTTTAATATACTGCTGGAAAGCCTGACCCAGTTTGACAAGAAGTGGGGCTACCGTTTTAAAACAGACGGCCAATACACCTCGTCGTGCCTCGCTTTTGCCGACGACCTAACTTTCATCACCAGAAGCCCCAAGCAGCTTTCCCTGCTATTACAGAAAGTGGAGCTTTTCTGCGACTGGTCAGGCTGTATAAAAGTGAAGCCCTCCAAATGTTTTTGCCTTGGACTCGCCCGCATGGGCACAAAATTTACATCCTATGACCCCAAATTGGTCTATAAGGGCTCTAATATCTCCCTTATAGACCCAAACAATCATTTCAAATTCCTCGGCAGAAAAATCACCCATCAGGGAAAAGACGTCTCGGGCGATCATGTTATAGAGCATTTCAAAAGTTGCCTGGCGAAAATAGATGCCTTGCTAATTTCTGGCCCTCGTAAGGCCTGGATCTATGACAATTATCTAACGTCACATTTGTCATGGCCCTTTCTTATTTACGATTTTACCAAAACCCAACTGTCCCGTCTAGATGCGCTGGTGACAGCTAGTTTAAAATCCTGGCTGTCCTTAGCCAAACCAGCTGACCCCTCGACTCTCTTCAGGTCCAAACAAAATTTTGGGCTAGCGCTTAAACTGCCCTCTCTGCTCTACGCCAACTCCAGAATAACCAAAAATTCGATTCTGTGCAATTCCAAAGATCCGGCAATATCGAAGCACGTAATAAGTGGCCGTAGTGATTCAAATGATCTACAAGCCCGCGTAGACTTCCACAAAAAGTTCCTTACTGGAATCAGCCAGAATGGCACTGGTCTGGGGTATGGCAGTACAACCACGAGCGACGTGGACTTGAAGAAGTCTCTTTTGCGGGGAGATTACGACAGCAAGAGTATGGCTCATGCTATTGGCCTTCAATGCCAGAATGATTGGACAACAATTGGGGACTTTTGCATTCCGCCTCCAATGCACTGGAAGGTAATGCTCTATGACTGGACGCCAGAGATGCTGAAATTTTATTTGAATGCCTTTCAGCATACACTTCCAGACCCCAGTAACCTCGCTCGTTGGAGCTTTGCCGAGGATAGTTCTTGTCCCCTCTGTAGCAATACCCCTTGCACAGCTAGACACATTCTAGCTGGCTGCAAGGTGGCCTTAGATCAAGGACGGTACACTTACCGCCATGACAAAGTTCTCGCTGTTATTCGCGAGGTAATTAGTCTCTCAGTGGCTCGTGCCAACAAGGGTTTGACAGTATCCTCCAAACCCCCAATACAGTTTGTGCGGGATGGCTCTAAAGGCAAAAAACATTTAACTACAAAACCTTTCTCAATAATCGAGAAAGCTACAGATTGGATTCTGGAGGTTGATTCGGTCTCTAAGCAGTATAAATTCCCTGAAAGTCTCGGATGCACAGCCCTCCGTCCAGATATAACTCTTTACTCTCTATCTCGGAAGGTGGCTCTTATTGTAGAATTAACTGTTCCATGGGAATCCCAAAAGACCACGAGTACAAATTAAATAAATACTATGATCTTGCAAATGTCGTAACCCGGAACGGCTTCACTGTTCACCTTCACGCGGTGGAAGTTGGCGCTCGTGGCCTGCCAGCTAAATCTCTATTTCACCTCTTTAAAGATCTTGGCCTTTCCAGAAAAATAATCAACTCTTTCTTAGAAAAATTATCTAAAACTGCGATTTGCGCATCTCAAATTCTATGGCTTCGAAGGGGGAGTGAATGGGTGGCAAGGTGAATGTGGCAAGACAGCTGTCCTAAACCTACCACAGCCGGTTCGTAAGTCCGGAATCCACTGCTCACCCCCCAGAAGTGTAAAAATAGTATTATGATGGGCCCGACTCCGGTCGGTGAATTCCATGGCAGCTCCGTTTGTATTTATTTATTGTAATATAAGCCCTTTATTAAACGATTGAATTGGGTATTATTAAAAAACTATTATGTGAGTTTTTTTTACAGGAGAGCCAAAATATTGTTTTATGAGATCAAAATGTTAAGACAAACAAACAAAAGACTTTACAAAATCGAAGACATATCGCAGTTGTTTGACATTATAAATACGATAGAAAACGAATTTACCGCGTGAAATTTGTAGCACCCTACAATACCTCTGGGTGCTACAAACTTCACGCGGTAAATTCGTTTTCTATCCTATTTATAAAAGACTTTACTTCCAGTTTAATAGAAAGTTGTAGAGCTTAATTAGATAGATTTAAAGACGATTTGACTTTTAAGTTTAGTGAATAAGGACTTGAAACGCTCTTTCAAAATACTATTGCTGGACTTGTGAAGTTTGATATTTCTCTAAATTGTAAACGCCCACTACTCTTATCCAAAACTATAGCTTATCCAAAACTTAAAATTGTACTTTGCTAAACTACTAACTACATTAACCCTTCAAGCCCTGCGACTTCGATATCGAAGTCAACTGAACGCATCCAGGAAAAGTGATTTGATTGGGTTTTTCGTGTCATTCCGTATGCAGTTGTATTTTATTTAAATGCACGATGATACAAATATCACGATGATACAACTGCATACGGAATGACACGAAAAACCCAATCAAATCACTTTTTCTGGACGCGTTCAGTTGACTTCGATATCGAAGTCGCGGGGCTTGAAGGGTTAAATGTCTAAACGCTAAACTAAGCTTAAGGCGCGGTCTTATCGCAAATCACCAAATAGTACCATTTTTGAACGTCTAGTGCGACGTGACAAAGTTAAAATACAACGCTGAAAAAAATACTGTAGATAGATAAAGAAACTAAAAAGACTTATAAATGAAAAGAATTTTGAAAAGAAGTCTAGTTTTTCAACAAAAAAACGCACAAATAATCCCTCTATAAAAACTTTGACATCGAAATTCTCCCAATTTTTAAAGGCGACAACATTTTTTTTTTTACGAAATAAATAGCCTGACTGGAGTTCTAAACGTATCTGAAGCCACTTTTTTAATTTGGTTTGTAAATTTTGAAATACACCAAAAATTGTCGTTATATAAGGTGCTCGCATCGCGTCGTCTCTTCAAACACCGAGCAACGCTCGGATGGGACGGTCGTCTCGGCCGCTCTGCATTAGCGTATTCTGGTCGCAATTCAGCGTATTTAATGGAAATAAAATCGCAAGCTGACGTGCACCTGGGCTTTTAAATAGTGCATATATTGTAAATAGTGACGCTGTATCAGAATAAATAATGGGGTATAAAAATAAAAAACTACAAAAATCCTTCGTGAGAAAACGACATGGACCTAAGAAAAATGATAGATCGTTTGGGTAAGTAAAGCATGATAGTATACCTTAATCATATGAAATCAAAATTCTTTATTACATTTTCAATAAGTACATTATTTATGTTAATAAGCCATCCTAACTAGGCCTCGCCTGTACTAAGGTAGGTTTAAAGTTATTTATGTGGTGTAGTTTACGGTATAAAGAAGTCAATTTTTATTGATTATTGTATTGTAAAATCAATGTGAATTTACTCAGCATCTACTAAATTGAAAAAATGACTAGTTGCACTTTAATTTGCTATAGATAGTCTACATTACACCGAGAACTAAAGGTTGACTGGCACTAGTAAATGCAAAACTTGCAGATAAATTATTGTATGATACCGCATTTTTGTCATTTACCCATTTTATATTTCTCTTAGATCAAAGAAGCGCAAAGTCAGTGATACTGATATTGGCCAACCGAGTACCTCAGCGGAACTAGTGCACGGAGAGTAAGTATCAATCATTTTGTGAGATACCATATTATGTTTAGTCTTTTTAGTAAGATTCATCAAAATCGGTTTAGTAGTTTCAAAGATATGAACTATTATGTGTATTACCGGACATACTAGACAAGTGCCTAGTCAATCCATGGCGTATTTATGAGCAAATAACGACAAAATATGATTGTGATGTGATGTGATGTTGGTTCCCAAAAATATCGGAACCAGTTGGATCACCACTTCAAATCAGAAATCCGGCAAGTTGTTGAGACCGTACGTGGTGCCGTACTTGGCGGATATTTTTATATATTTGCGTATATTTACTTGAATCATGGCTTGGCTGGCTGACGAAAAGACGGCTGCTTGTATTCTATGGTTTATTGTAATTGCCTAGCACATGTTTTCCTTGACTATTATCGTCAGGATGGTGGTATACGTTATTTTTAAATTATCATATCTGTCAGTTTGTCTTTCTATGTTTTTTTTTCATAATTTCCTCAAGCAGAAAATCCTTTTTTATAGAAATCCGGCTGGTGAAACATATTACGGGATTGAACCAGAACAAGAACATGACTACACATCTGTTGACGGAAGGAGAATCGTAAATATATTGTACTTTTTTACTAAGCTTAAAGATATTTCAAAACACAGCAGTCTTTTTAACTGTGGTATTCAATGTCTGAGTTTTGTGGGAGAAAATTTAGCCTGAAAATTTAGCTGTGTTGACCAGCGATAAAGAACGAATTGAAAAGGAAACCAAGTTACAACGCGACTGCAGTGAATGGTTGGAGTTACGAAA
Source organism: Micropterix aruncella (assembly GCA_944548615.1). Lineage (NCBI taxonomy): Eukaryota > Metazoa > Arthropoda > Insecta > Lepidoptera > Micropterigidae > Micropterix > Micropterix aruncella. Next base: position 33,472,612 of record OX155952.1, on the reverse strand, counting down.
AAATATGGTCACTGCGTCTAATTTCGGAAAAATCATAAAAAAGCGCCAAAATACGAGTAGTGCCAATCTAGTAAAAAATGTATTATACTCTGAAAATATTTCGCACGTAGCATCTATTGCTCACGGTGTAGAAAACGAAAAATTAGCCTTGCAACAGTTAGAGCAGCAAGAAAAAATTATAATTGAACCCTGTGGGCTATTCGTTGACAGAAAGTATGCATTTATTGGAGCAACACCGGACGGAATTATCGGAGAGGATACAATTGTTGAGGTTAATGGTCCTGTAATGGCATTTAAAAAAGGCATAGAACAGGCGATTAAAGAAAACAAAATTCAAATATACAAATATGATAAAAAAAAGGATACATACAAATTAAATCGTAACAGCAACTGGTTTTACCAAGTCCAAGGCCAACTCCATGTCTCAAATAGACAAAAATGTCTTTTTGCAATATGGGGTGGCCAAGGCCAAGAATTGAAAACAGAGTACATTGAAAGGGAGGACGATATCTGGACAGAAAAAATGGAAAAAAAAAATGTCGACTTTTATATGCAAAGTATTCTCCCAGAAATATTGGACTCCAGGCATATGCGTGGAATGCCGATACGCAACTGTTTCAGTATACCAACAGCGGCACCGCTACCACTTCTATCACCAATGCGATCAGCACAATCACCACCGCTAGCACCACTAAATAATTCGCCGCATACGCCGACACAATTTAAGAACATCCAGCCAAGAGTTTTAGATTATTCCGAGTTTTAAAAAAATCTCCACAAAATAAGCAATAAAAAAATATCAATAGTGCATGATAATATGTGTATAGTGTATGATAGTGCTATGTGAATACTGTTACGTGTATTGCTATGTGCTATGTGAATAGTGCTATGTGCTTTGTGAATAGTGTATGGTGCTATGTGAATAGTGATATGTGAATAGTGCATGATAGTGCTATGTGAATGTGTGAATAGTGCTACGATAGTTGTATGTGAATTTTAGGCGAAAAAGTGCTACGATAGGCAATAGTTTTTGGGAAACTAAGATGAAGCAACGGCTTGTGGATTTCTATCAAACATGCCTTTTACCCGGAATAGTCGGTTAAAGAAAATCCCGTTTCATGCCCCAGAGAGATACCACATTATAAATTCTTACGAATATCTTAACCAGCGCCGCAATAAGTATTTTCGATATTTTCTGTTTTTAACATTCTTTTTTCACATTTTTTCCATATACCTACCGACATACCACTCGGGCGGGGTGCATGGCCAAGCTGATTTCTGGACGGTGTTTTTCATCTGATTCATCATATTTTTTTTATGTATATGCTTATGACATACTTATGTAAATTAGGATGTTATTAAAGATAATATTATAATTACGGTATCGCCGGTCGTTTTTTGGAGGTTTCCTATCCGGACTTAAACGCTCTCATTGATCAGTGATTTCGTGTGACTTTATATTGCTTAAAATTCTTAGTTTACGGATTTTATATATTGTTGTTTTTAAATATGCATCACAAATTAAGTGTAAGCGTTTAAGGCAATGGATACCGTTATTTCCTCCTCAATGAGTCATATTAACGTATACAATAAAGAAAAACTGACTCTTTTGCTGTTATTTTACTGATCCTTCTACTGTCTTGTACATTGTGTTAACAGTCTTTTTCAAGTCTTTTTTGATGCCCGGGCTAGAAGATAATCTTTTGGCACTAATAGTCACCTTATGTGATATTTTTAACTCATAATATATCCATACTAGGAAGGTGCCCCTTAAAAACCGCTGTAATTCAAGTGCGACACTAATGGAGTGACTGTCCTTTCGATGATCGTTAAACAAACAAAAAAGAGGCACGGTAATTATTTATACAAGATTGTGAGCAAAAACAATTAGAACCGTCAACTATGTCTATGTACAGGAAAATTTTCTGTACGGAGTTCAACTACTCGTTCTTTACCCCTAAAAAATACCAATATGATTTCTGCTTAAATTATGAATCAAGTACCATGGATGAAAAAGCAAATATGAAGCCCCAGTATAAAAGTCACATAAAAAACAAAGAAATCAGCAGAAATATTAAACAATCCAACAAGGAAAGGGCAAAAACAGACAAAACTTTCTGCGCAGCTGTGTACGATTTACAACAAGTACTCCAATGCCCTAAATCAGAAGCGTCTCAGCTTTACTACAAGCGAAAGTACTCTGTCTACAACTTCACGATATATGAGCTACCCAATAAGGCTACTGTTATATGTAGCATGAGTCTATCGCCCTGAGAGGATCATGCGAAGTCGGAAGCTGCGTGTTGTCCTTCATCCGACAAAAGGCGTCGGAAGGCGTGTCACAATTCACATTTTATTCGGATAACTGCGCTGGACAAAACCGGAACCGGATTATATACTGCCTGTATATGTTCTGTGCATACTACAATCTCCAGCATCTGTCCCGGAGGCCTGTAGCAACCCAAACAGGCTGCTAACCTTCTGGGACAGCTTGGGTTGGCTGGAGTAACATAAATAAAACATGAGCCACGCACAGCGGCCCAATCAAGAGGCCAAGTGCGGGAAAAAGCCCAGATAAACTAAACTAAACTAAACTATGTTTTGTGCAGCAACAATGAACTACAAGATACGTCATGTGTTTTTAGAAAAGGGACACACACAAAATGAGGGTGACTCAGTCCACAGCGTGATTGTAAAAGCAGCAAGGAAAATTCCAGTATTCACGCCTAGCTAATGGTACTCCATTGTTAGAACTGCCTGTAGAAAAAAGCATATATAGTAAAGGAAATGGGAAATGAAGACATCTTTGACTTGAAAGATTTGTTAAAAAACACAATAAAAAACTGGGACAAAGATGAAAATGGATGTAAAGTATCCTGGAATAAAACAAAACAGCTGAAGATAAATCCAGAAAACCCAAACAAAATACAAATAAACTATGATCTGGAACATGTCTATAACGCTATCAAAGTTAACACAGTAGAACGTTGTCGGAGGCTGATCCAGAAATTAACAGATGCGCAATTGAAGCAATTAAAAATGACGGCTTTACCGGGTATCAAAAGACAAACTAGCCGATTTGATGTATCTTTGCCGGGAAAAGATAATTCCTGCTGAATATCATACATTCTATGAAGGACTACATACCACATCTCTGGAAGCGCAAAACGATATTTAGGCTTTTATCTTTATTAGTAAATGTTTTATATGTCATTTAAAACAGAATATTATTTAAGAATTCGAATGTGTAATATTACAATAATATTTTTTATATTGCATTTTTTTTATAATTTATCATAATTCGATATTATCCTAACTGAGAAATCAACAAAAAAATATTTTCAATAGATAAATTTTCTATAAGCAGAATGAATGATGAGGTAGGATAGCTGTTATTTGAAAATTTCATCTAAAATAATTTCTATTTCTGTGCAGAACAACAGATAAGATGGTACTGATATCAGTTATAATAAAGCAGAATTATCCTAACTACCCAAAATGCTATTTAAAATAAACATTTTGCATATTAAATTTCATAAAAATAAAGCTTTTAATAAACTATTCAAACTATAAAAAAATCAACTCTTAAGAATTATTCATATTAAAGATAAAAAGAAAATAGAAGAATAGAGAAGGAGAATAAAGTTTAAAAGTGCTCTCCTGACAAATTTGAATAAATCGAGTTAGGCTAGTTCTGCAATTATGGGACGAATATATGTATGTGCATAAGGTCCTATCTATGCGTTTTATAAATGATGATGTTTCCCGAGCTCCCAGGCGCCGGCCTGCGGCCGCGCAGCGATTGCCCGTTGCGCGCAGTAGCATTCCAAACGGACAAAAATTGTACTATTTTGTGATGTTTCTGATTATTTATTGCGGTCAGGCCGCGTCTTAACATTGTATATTTTCTAAAAAGTTTTACATTAATTGGATTTTTTTCGGACAAATATTGTAATGGATGTAGTTTTACTAGCAATGCCACAAGCACAAGGCATGTCATTATATTACTCTATATGTCTACTCCTTCTGTGTTATTGTCATCGGTATAAATTCGGAGGCATTTATAAATAACCACTAGTCCAGGACTAGTGTAGACATAACCTCTGGGTTTTTGAAATAGTACGGAGGGAGTGGACTAGTGTTGATATAATTTGAGTATAACATGCGCTTTAGCATTGCTAGTAATACTGCATTAATAACTGAATATGAACAAGAAAGTGGACAACATGATTGAATTGGGTATTTCATGTCCAATTTACTCATGTTGAACAATAGCAGGCATATCACATTAACCTCTGGGTGGCCACGCACGCCGATCGGCGTTTTTCGTATTATCCGTATTATGTCCGTATTTATTCAATTATCGGCTTTATTTCTCCCCTACCGCTGTAAAAGCCTGTCATTGAATAATCCACCTTTATATATTAGTATGCTTGCAGACACCTACAAACAAATTTTCGAGGGCTTCGAAAATTAAGCGGGGAATGACTGGGCTTCCGAAAGGTTAAAGTTTTTCATTTTACAGTGACCATAGGAGTCTCGTTTTTATACAACAGGGGATTTATATATTTGATTTAACCTGTCGGAACCAGCCTTCGCGTACAAAAAACGAAGCTGCAATAGTGACAATCGTTTTTTACACGCTTTTATTAGGTCGACCTGTATGTAACTATGTAATGGAATCTAAGGTAACTAATTTAACCATCTTCCAAGGATCGTAGCGTCATGAAAATTGGCAGCTGTATGTAGTTCTGATGACAATACAATAATATGGTACTGTCGAACTGATCTGATGATGGAGTTGGAAGATATAACTGTGTTTGGACTTATTAGAAAAGTCTTGGAATGAACTTTGACCACGATTAGGTTTTAAGGTCTGATGATGAAGCCGAAAGATAGGCACTGGCATTCCATGATGGAATATCGTATCATAGCCTGTGTATGTGAATATCGTATCATAGCCCAGAAGCGTGTTTTTAGTGTTTTTTTTTAAACTATTAATTTATTAATGTTTAAATGCGGATGCCTTTTAGGAAGGGAGGGAAAGGTAAATCAATCGACCAGTATACTAGCAACTTAGAGCCAATAAGGAAAGTAGGAAGGTGAGGGCAGTAAATCTAGGATTGTTAGGGCAGTAAATTGTATATCTTTGTGTCTATATTTCTCACTTCTTGTGTCCACTATTAATTTATTTATGAATTCCCTCTTGGTACCTAATAATGTTGTATATGGGGGCCGGCAAAACGGCTACTCGCAGACCTGTCAACCACTGCAAAAATGCCTATAGGCATTTTTGGCACCCCAGTGGTTAATAGATGATAGAGAAAAAAAATTCACCGTAGAAAGCAAAAGTAATATAGTGATGGATTCAAAATCACGAAATCTTTTGCCTTGAAAACTGAAATAATATTCCATATTTTTCTTCCCTCACCGAAATAACTTGTCACTAATCCTGATTTACAAAGGTACCTATAATAATTTACAATAATATTGTTCGCTTTACAGGTTGGAACTGATATGAAAGACTTAGAGGGCTATAGATTTGTCATAATTGAACCTCTCCAAGTGACCGACATCAACGTTCTGGTCTACACTCCTTTAGTAGATCATTATAAAACTCTTAAACTGACTTTAGCCACCGAATTACAGTCATCAACGAAACTGTTTAATTCAAAATTAGACGCTTCCGGTTATGCTCCAGGTATTAACCCGGGTATGTATGCACCAAATAATATGTTGGAAAAAAATAACCTTTTTTTAATTTATTTTCCAGAATTCATGGTCTGATTTTAAAATTATTTTTTTTCCAGGAATAATGCTAACGATGCCGCGACTGTCGGCCGACAACAAATCCTACATTTTACAACTCGATTCCACTCTATCCAAATCGACACACACATACAACATCAACCCGATTTATTTTCAATCAGATGGAAAATACAAACATTTCTCGATTAAGTTCGAGCCAAAGGTCAGAGCAGCTGAGCAGGATCTCAACCGTTCATCTATCCTCGTTCTCCCACTCCTCGGCTTAATCATTTTAGCAGTTCTCAACAAAGAAAAGGTCATAAACGTAGCAACTGATTTGATACGGCAGCTTACAGATAAAGTCGTTAGCGTCAAGATGGCCTCACAGGCTAGCCAGGCAAATGTCCAGAGCTCTCAAATGTCGCTGGATGATAGTCAAATCGATCAAATTGTTCAAAATATAAACGCTGTTAAAAAAAGACCAAAGCCTAAGAAAGTGTAGGCAATTGTCATTCCTTTTAATTTCTATATTATCGGTTGTATTGTTTTCTATTTTTTAATTTATTGTGATTTATAAATTATATTGAAATGTATGGTAATTAAAGTAATTTACCGATATGTTTGAGAATTTACATGGAAATGTATGGAAGTAATAAAATGTGTTTCAAAAAATCTTTTTATTACTCTTGAATGGCTATCACAACAGAAATCACATTGGAAATGAAGTGGAGACCCATGAAATACACTCACCCAGGAGATACACTCATGAAAATGGAGACCCAGTTTCAACTGAATAGAGAAAAAAAAACATTCATATTATTTTAAAATTTAAATTGGACTACCCTCAGTTGTGTGTGAAAACACACTTTCCGGCTTCCAGGAATACTTACATCCAACTGCGGCAGGGAAGAACTCCAAGAGGCTCCACAAGTCCTCTGAGTGGGCCCTTGCAGCTAAGATAGTTTACCCCAAAGCAGTAGAATGGGCAGTGAACACCTCCGACCCCTACAAATCACCTGGACCGGATGGACTATACCCAATCCTACTACAAAAAGGGCTAAGCCAGCTGCTGGGCCCCTCTAACAAAGGTACTCAGAGCGAGCATAGCCCTCAGACACGTCCCTCATGCCTGGAGCAGTGCAAGAGCCACTTTCAACCCAAAGGCAGGCAGGAACAAACACATCTCTATTATTATTATTTATTCTGGACAGGCGGCTTTGCTGATACGTCCAGATCAGATCTTGTAAAGCTAAACAATATTAACAATATAATGTAAACAATATTAACAATATGATGTAAACAATATTAACAAGTTTTTAGGTACAAATCGAGTCTGTTTTTAAATTGATTGACAGAGATTGCACTAATCACTTCAAATGGTAGTTTATTCCACATGTCCACCACTCTATTTGGCAGAACGTTCCTAAGAGGATTAGATTTAAATTTTGTACCGTTGAGTTTTTTGTTGTGACCTTAGAAGATTTGTGTTGACATTGAATTTGTAAATATTCTTCAGTGCAGGTACATCGTAATAATGTATTAGAATGTTTAAGTCTCAATCAGGTCCCCTCTTTGTCTTCTTTGTTTAAGTGTAGTAATTCCAAGTAATTTCAAGCGATCTTCATAATTCCTATTCTTCAGGCCCACTGGCATTATGGTTGCCCTTCGCTGAACCTTTTCCAGAATATCTACATCTTTGCAAAAAAAAGGGTTCCAGAACTGATAGCCATACTCAAGAATAGGTCTCACAATGCCTTGTAGGTCTTGATAAAAACCTCTATTGACAAATGTTGGAAAACCTTCCTTATTAGATAGAGAGTAGAGTTGGCTCTTTTAGCAATTGCAAGTATGTGTTTCTCCCATTTGAGATCATCAGTAATTGTTATTCCAAGATCTTTTTGTTGCTTGACTGCTTCTAGTTGGGCGTTTGCCAGAAAATATTGTTTGTTGGGGTTGCTTTTCCCGATATGAAGCACTACACATTTCTCAACGTTTAAGGTAAGCAACCAATCTTCCGTCCACGCTTTGATCTTGTCAAGATCTTGCTGAAGCTGTCCACTGCATAGAATAGGATTGGCGAAGAATTTTGTGTCATCGGCAAAGTAGCTGCTCTGCGATGTGATTGAGGCTTGAAGATCCGTAATATACAAGGTGAACAAAACTGGAGCCAGCACTGAACCCTTGGGGTACACCACTGGATACAGGGAAATATTCAGATTTGAAGTCACCTACTTTCAATCTTTGCCAAGGATTACAGACGTATTAGCCTCACCTCCTTTCTTCTGAAATTGCTGAAGAGACTGGTTGACGGCTACCTGAAAACCAACCACCTAGCCCTTCAACTGCTTGCTGATGCTCAGTATGGCTATAGGCAGGGGCGGATCCAAAAGCTACCAACAAAAGCCTTATTTTGGACGAACTGCCTCGGCAGCTGTGGTTCAGATTGAATCGATTTCGCACTGAACAGGATATACAGATGAGTTTTTAATTAGTGTCATTGTTAAAGTGGGTGAATCAGTACGAGCAAATAAGCAACTTTTGGAAAAAAACGAAATTTTTTTTTTTATTTTTAAATTAAAATTTTTAATTAGAGTTATAGAGTTCTTTATTGTGGGAATTATTAAAAAACATACAATGTTTAATTAACAAACTGCCCAGAGAGCACACAACATTTTGTTTCAGAAGAAAATTCATAAAGAAGAAGCTATATAAGGCGCAATCAGTAAAACTAAAACTATCAACAATTAAAATATTCAATATCAGAAATGATCAAACACAAGCAATAATCATCAATAATCACATAATCAATCAAACTGATGTTTATAACGTTTTGTCCAAGAAGAATCTAAATACATTGTAATTACATTTAAATATAAGATACCATATAACTAAAACAATCAATAAAATTATTAATTCAAGTTAAAACAATCAACAAATGAAATAATCAGTATACGCATTACATTAAAATAAAGGGGCTGTAAAAAAAGTCATTTTGTAAAATTTATAAATTCCTCAATAGAGTAAAACGTATTGGTTGTAAAAAAATCCTTTAAAAGTTTTTGGAACGTTCTGAGATTGCTATTGTCTTTTATGCCAACTGGTAGGCGGTTAAAATAATAAGGCCCTGAGAATTGGGTACTTTGCCTAGCAGCGTTTAAAACCACGCATGGTAGAATGAAATTATTCTTGTATCTGGTGTTTTTATTATGTGTATCTTTAAATTTTACGTACCTAACTTTCCTTTTCGGTGTAAAAATCTAATAATAGCCTATATAAGTAAAGTGATGTGAGAGTCATGATTTTCAATCTTTTAAAAATAGGTCTACATGTTTCTATATGTTTAGCTCTAGCAATAATCCGTAATGCTCTTTTCTGAAGGATAAATAAGGGTTCCTTATGACAAGCGTAACAGTTTCCCCAGATCGTAATGGCATAGCTCAGTATCGATTCAAAGTAGGAAAAATAAATACTCCTCGTTTCTAATTCACTCAGTGTTTTCCTAACTATACGCAATGCATAACAAGCTCTACTTAATTTAATCTCTAGTGCCTCGCAGTGTCTATTCCATTTCAAGTTATCGTCGACGTGTACACCTAGGAATTTGACGCATTTAGTCTGGGGAATGACGTTTTTATTGATGTGCAAGGTTACTTGAGTGCCCGTATTGGAATTTTGTGTGCTTGAAAATACCATAAAGTTACTCTTTGTTGCGTTAAGAAGAAGGTTGTTTGAATGAAACCACGTGTGTAGCTTATTTAGAGTAATATTAGCATTAATCATTAGTTTTTCCTCACTTTTATCTGTTAAGATTAGACTAGTATCATCTGCGAACATTATGATTTTTTTGTCCTCGAAATTATTAGGCAAGTCATTGACATATATTAAGAACAAAATGGGTCCTAATATAGAACCCTGTGGAACTCCAATAGTGATGTTTAATGGAGCAGAATGGTGTTTCTGTGATGTACCATTTAAGTAATGCGTTATTTCCACTAGTTAATGTCGATTCCTTAGATAAGTCTCCATCCATCTTAAGCTATTTCCCCTAACTCCGTAGTGTTCTAGCTTTTGGAGTAAAATATCGTGGTTGACACAATCAAATGCCTTTGTTAAATCGCAGAAAATGCCTAAAGTATAAAATTTTTCCATCATTTTTTCGCTAATGAAAGATATGAAGTCCTTGATTGCCTTATTAGTCGACATTTTTTGTCTGTAACCAAATTGTCTATAGCTTAACACATTATAAGAATCAAAAAAAAGTATGAGTCTTTTTTTTACTACCGTTTCTATTATTTTGGAAAAAGTTGATAAGATTGAAATTGGCCTATAATTACCTAGTTCGGTTTTTGGTCCTTTTTTATGAAGAGGAATTATTTTAGAGAGCTTCTAGTCTTCTGGAAATACTCCACTTTCCATTGATAACCTGTGCAAGTGGATCTTTCAGGAACACAATTGCCTTTTTTATCACCGATATTGGAATTTCATCCATTCCGGCTGATTGACTATTTTTGAGATTGTTTACTAGCTTTTCTATTTCGTCGCTGGTAGTTGGCTTTAAGAATATAGAATCAATTACTTTGCATGTCTTATTCAAGTATCGCCGATATTCTTTGTTGTTTTTTGGAATGCTATTAACTTTCGTAGTACTATTTATAAAATATTCGTTGAATATAGTTCCTACTGTCTTAGGATTGTCTATCTTTTTATCATCGGAAATTATTTCTAAGTTGGCTTTAAAACTGTTGTCTCTATTAGTTTTGTCCTTCACTACTTCCCAAATTGCTTTTATTTTATTGTTTTGATTATCTATGTAATGTTTGGTTGATATTCTCCGTGCCTGTTTGATAACCATTTTTAGTCTAGAGGTATAATTCCTATAGAAAACTCTAAGATGTTGATCCCTTTTATTTTGCTGTGACTTGAGGTATAAATGTCTTTTTTTTCTGCACGACACCCTGATACCCTTTGATATCCATTGAACTCCTTTACTCCTTTATCTTCACATATTTATATGGAAATGAGATATTGAATTTATCTTTTATATTATTTAGAAAAATTGTAAACCATTTGGAGTTATCCTTTTTATACTAGGGTGCAAAAAATGTTTTGAAACCTAGTATAAAAAGAGTTAAGCGCGTTGCGCCATCTAGCAGTAGGTAAAATATCGCTAATATTGTTTATTCGCGATATTTTACCCATTGCTAGATGACACAGCACGCTCAACACTTGTGAAATTTTGATTTATCAGTCAAATTTACCAAATTTACCAAAAAAAAAATACATTTTTTAAAATCAAAAGTTGCTTATTTGTTCGTACTGATTCGCCCACTACAAGAATGACACTAATAAAAAACTTTATGTACTTTTCAGGTGGTATGGAACCTGGATGCCTTATGCAATTATGGAATTCTGCCTTATACTTTGGAAAACTTTTTTCAGTGGAACTGCCGCCCAGAGACGACTGGCTAAAAAGCCAACTGCACTGGGAGGCAGGTAGCCTTAAATGGTATACTAATGTGTCCAAATCGGGACTTGACGTAGGCTGCGGTATATTTGGAGAGCGACCAAACTTCGAAAAAGGTGTAAACTTGTGGAAATACGCCTCCATATTCCAAGCGTAGGTATACACCTTTATTGAATGTGCGGATATCAACCTCCATAAGAACCACGCCAACCACCGTATCTATATCCACTTGGATAGCAAGGCAGCTATGACACTAGCCTCGAATACCATTAATTTAAAGCTAGTGCAAAACTGCATATCACTACTGAATTCCCTGGACAAAAAGAACAGGGTAATTCTAAAATGGGTTCCCAGTCATGCAGGAATCGAGGGAAATGAAAAAGCTGATGAACTTGCTAGGATGGGAGCAAAGGGAACGTTATAAGGTACATAAATATTTTCGGAATGTACTCAATCAGACCTTTCATTTAATACTATACGCGATATATTTATCTTAATTTATTGATATTTGGACATTTAGATAATTATATATTTGACATTTGGACGGTTTAGGTACCTATGACACTCGGTATGATAAAAATATTTTTTATAAAAAATAAAACCATTTTTAATAAAAAATATGTTTACATGTCACATTACAAAATACACATTTTAAACATCTAAAAAAATAACCAAAAAAATGGATTATGCCTTTATTACCAATTCTTCTTCTTAAAGTGCCATCTCCTATTGGAGGTCGGCGGTCATTATGGACACTTGGGCCCGTGTTGTTGCGGCGCGGACAACTTGGTGTTGCTTGAGTTGAGACATTCAACGAGTATTGTGAATTCTTTCAATTAAATTAATTAATTTTACTGAAACATTTATTAATATTTGAAACTATTTATTACCTAAAATTATGACCTAAAATTATCATGATTAACACTTTATTGGGCCCGATTGCGTTTCTTCGTGAACTAAAATAGGAACTTGTTCAACCGATTGAGACAGAGCAATACATTAGAAAGGTATATGAAATGAACTGTCGTCGATTTTCCCGCACAAAAACTACATGTTATATGCTATAATTTCAAATTTAATTTTAGGCTATAATTTGTTGCCTACTCTTCTTTTCACACCAGCATGTTGGTTGACTGGAAGATATTGCTGTAGTGTAGCAATAAGTCCGCCATTGTACCTTATTTTATTGTGCAATAAAGAGATTTTCATTCATTCATTCATTCATTCATTTTTCATTCATTCATACATGTCGAACTTATAGACGCCCGAATAAGTTTGAACACATTTCGTGCGGTGGTAGATTTAGATGCTTTCTCTTCGGTGGGTAGTTTTAATGCGAAAAGTGACAACCGTTTATTTCCCATTCCGCTCTGACATATTGCTCTGTATCGTTCACGTGAATTAATTTCCGATTTTAACTTAAGAGAAACGCAATCGAGCCCATTTTATGACATCCTGACTAGACATGTTTATAACATTTATTTTTTACAAGTATAGTTTCTAAGCACACCGGTGCTCGTAGACATTCGTCAAACTTATGGCGATCTCAAGTTATAAAAAATGTACCCTCTTTGTCGGGACACTCTTTAAGTTAATTTCTGCGTCTTGGCTGTATTTTAATTGCAAATCTAGTAAAGTATTTTGTAGTATTTCCGTGGTATTAAAATGGCTATTTTCCAATATGGTTCTTTTCTCGGCTAGCCTCGGACGGTTCGACTTTATTATTTCATTAAATTGTATGGCGGAAGTAAAAATACTGTAAAAAGAATTTAGACATATAAAGTTAGAGTCAGACACATTAGCAATTACGCTGCCTGTCTGTACAACTAATGATGATAATAATAATAATAGTAAGATAACGCTCTTCTTTCCACCCTTGTTTTAAAAAGGCCGACAATATTCGTGATTTTAATTTTTACATAAACTTAAAAGCACGAGAATACTCATCGAAAGTCGTTGCGTCTAAGTTAGTTACGAATAAGGCCACAAGAAATCACAAGAATGCTACTTTGGTCAGTTTTACACTTTTACAAAATAATTGATGAGGTAAGTGGTTAAATTAATGTCTTTATTTACAACCAACAGCATCGTTAATCTTTCAATATGAAACATAATGAGTAGTTTCAATATGGAAACCCCGCCTTCTTAGGAAAATCTTTAATATCTTCACTCTTCAAAAAGCTTCAGTTCAATCATTTTTCTTCTACTCACGAACAGCACTCTAGTATGATGTTCAATAATCGCCATATGTATCATATTCGTTAAATGTGCTCTGTTTTTCTTCCAAGTTGACATGGTGACTGGCAGGAACTTGTTCTTTCGATTCTTCTATACTATTTTCTTTTCCTTCGTGACCGCAATGCGCAAACAACTTCTCGCAGTCTTGAATGCTTCGACCCTCCACGTGGTCCCATTCGCTAGCCGTTTCCTTCCTATAAAGTAAATGAATAATTAAAATCATTGCCGCAATAATAATAAATAAATACAAACGGAGCTGTCATGGAATTCACCGACCGGAGTCGGGCCCATCATAATACTATTTTTTACACTTCTGGGGGGTGAGCAGTGGATTCCGGACTTACGAACCGGCTGTGGTAGGTTTAGGACAGCTGTCTTGCCACATGTGAGCGTTCACCTTGCCACCCATTCACTCCCCCTTCGAAGCCATAGAATTTGAGATGCGCAAATCGCGGTTTTAGATAATTTTTCTAAGAAAGAGTTGATTATTTTTCTGGAAAGGCCAAGATCTTTAAAGAGGTGAAATAGAGAGTTAGCTGGCAGGCCACGAGCGCCAACTTCCACCGCGTGAAGGTGAACAGTGAAGCCGTTCCGGGTTACGGCATTTGCAAGATCATGGTATTTATTTAATTTGTACTCGTGGTCTTTTGGGATATTTGATTCCCATGGAACAGTTAATTCTACAATAAGAGCCACCTTCCGAGATAGAGAGTAAAGAGTTATATCTGGACGGAGGGCTGTGCATCCGAGACTTTCAGGGAATTTATACTGCTTAGAGACCGAATCAACCTCCAGAATCCAATCTGTAGCTTTCTCGATTATTGAGAAAGGTTTTGTAGTTAAATGTTTTTTGCCTTTAGAGCCATCCCGCACAAACTGTATTGGGGGTTTGGAGGATACTGTCAAACCCTTGTTGGCACGAGCCACTGAGAGACTAATTACCTCGCGAATAACAGCGAGAACTTTGTCATGGCGGTAAGTGTACCGTCCTTGATCTAAGGCCACCTTGCAGCCAGCTAGAATGTGTCTAGCTGTGCAAGGGGTATTGCTACAGAGGGGACAAGAACTATCCTCGGCAAAGCTCCAACGAGCGAGGTTACTGGGGTCTGGAAGTGTATGCTGAAAGGCATTCAAATAAAATTTCAGCATCTCTGGCGTCCAGTCATAGAGCATTACCTTCCAGTGCATTGGAGGCGGAATGCAAAAGTCCCCAATTGTTGTCCAATCATTCTGGCATTGAAGGCCAATAGCATGAGCCATACTCTTGCTGTCGTAATCTCCCCGCAAAAGAGACTTCTTCAAGTCCACATCGCTCGTGGTTGTACTGCCATACCCCAGACCAGTGCCATTCTGGCTGATTCCAGTAAGGAACTTTTTGTGGAAGTCTACGCGGGCTTGTAGATCATTTGAATCACTACGGCCACTTATTACGTGCTTCGATATTGCCGGATCTTTGGAATTGCACAGAATCGAATTTTTGGTTATTCTGGAGTTGGCGTAGAGCAGAGAGGGCAGTTTAAGCGCTAGCCCAAAATTTTGTTTGGACCTGAAGAGAGTCGAGGGGTCAGCTGGTTTGGCTAAGGACAGCCAGGATTTTAAACTAGCTGTCACCAGCGAATCTAGACGGGACAGTTGGGTTTTGGTAAAATCGTAAATAAGAAAGGGCCATGACAAATGTGACGTTAGATAATTGTCATAGATCCAGGCCTTACGAGGGCCAGAAATTAGCAAGGCATCTATTTTCGCCAGGCAACTTTTGAAATGCTCTATAACATGATCGCCCGAGACGTCTTTTCCCTGATGGGTGATTTTTCTGCCGAGGAATTTGAAATGATTGTTTGGGTCTATAAGGGAGATATTAGAGCCCTTATAGACCAATTTGGGGTCATAGGATGTAAATTTTGTGCCCATGCGGGCGAGTCCAAGGCAAAAACATTTGGAGGGCTTCACTTTAATACAGCCTGACCAGTCGCAGAAAAGCTCCACTTTCTGTAATAGCAGGGAAAGCTGCTTGGGGCTTCTGGTGATGAAAGTTAGGTCGTCGGCAAAAGCGAGGCACGACGAGGTGTATTGGCCGTCTGTTTTAAAACGGTAGCCCCACTTCCTGTCAAACTGGGTCAGGCTTTCCAGCAGTATATTAAAAACTATATTAAAAATCGTCGGGGAGAGGCAACAGCCCTGAAATAGTCCAATTGAATATGGTATAGAGCGGGTAGTCCATTCTTGCGTTTTAACATGGAAAGTCAGACAGTTGTAGTAGGAGGCTACAATGTCACGCACGACTGGTGGGAAGTTGTACCAGCGGAGTGCAAAGTGGAGGAGACTGTGTCGGACTGACTAACGAAATAATTGTAATATTTACGTACTTCACGAAATATAATTGAAACGATGCAAATGGATTGGTTCCGGCCTTTGCGTGTAGCACGCACAAATGTTTTTTGGTGCAATCTTCTTTGCTGAAACATACAAAGGTAGGAAAATAAGTTGAAATGAAAAACTCTTTATTGCAATATAAAAACATTTAAGTTACAATGGCGGACTTATTGCTAGTTAAACAATATCTTACAACCGACCAACATGTTGATGTGACAAGATGTAAGATGTAATATAATATAGGATCAAATTTAAAATGAAATTTTAAATTACAAGGAATATATGCATTTTATACGCTTCTAAAGCCAAAATTAATTAAATAAATGAATTATTATTCGAATGGGATATAAATATATACATATATATATGATACATACATATATTATCATATAAATAAATACACTGCCAAAATAAAATAAGGAAAGGAAAGGGATGAGAAATAGATTAGAATTTTAGAATATACACCCTTTCCGACAAGAACGTTGGAATGATATCTGGTAAAATAAGCAATATACAGAAGGAAACTATAGTTTAAAATAGATATTATTTAATGAAATACAGCGCATTATGATTAATATAAAATAAATATTTGTTTCTACGAATAGCCTCACAATATTTGGGCATGGTTTCCACCAGGTTTTTTGCATATTGCACGGGTAAAGATCGCCATACTTTTTTATTTGAGAACATAATTGCTTTAAAGTATATATACGCTTTCCACTGAGATGATGCATGTCAACACTTCGGACATTTTCGTTGGGGTTGGTATCAGGTCAACCAAGGCCATTTTAGAGTTTTAGAGTTTCGATGTGATAAAGGCCATTTTAGAGTTTCGATGTTATTTTCAATTTTCCATTCAGTACACAGTTGGCTGCGATGTTTGGGGTCATTGTCCTATTTTGAAATCCAGATGAATTATCTTCTCCGAATCATATTCTTGAAGACTTTAAAAGTACTTCTTGATATATTTTTAACATCAATCAATTGCGCATCATTTTTCATCAACAAAAGCACCCCCAAACATGGATTTTAACTGGCTTTTTAACCGTTTGCTGTATCACGTTAGTACCTTTAGAAGTCCACGCTTGCTTCTTAGAAAGCGATGCCAAAATATATGCCTCCTATGTAAAAATAATATTGTACCAATTTTTGCCGTTTTTTTTGTACCCATTTTAGTCGTATTTTCTGACAGCAATGGTTTTCGTAATATACTTAGATATTTCCATCCAGTCGTCTTTCTATCGTCATGAGACTGACATTCACTCCTTTTTTACGAAGAATTTTCTGAGCCTGGCAAAATGTTACATTAGGATTTAGTTCAAACAACTTTAAAATCGCGGTTGTTTGACATTATAAATAGGATAGAAAACGAATTTACCGCGTGAAATTTGTAGGACCCGACGTTTCGGTGACGTTGCAGCCGCCGTTGTCTAGGGTAAACTCTTTACCCTAGAAACAGTTTACCCTAGACAACGGCGGCTGCAACGTCACCGAAACGTCGGGTCCTACAAATTTCACGCGGTAAATTCGTTTTCTATCCTATTTATAACTTTAAAATCGTTTTGTCCTCTTTACTACTCGTAACACAGTTTTTACCTCTGTCCTTAAAATCATCGACGTTTTTCACAGTTTTATGTCAGTTAACCCACTTCTTTACGAACTCTGTCGACTTTTTTATATAACGAGCAGCTGATGAATAACTTATTTTAGGTTTATAGGATGGGTGCAAAAAACCACAGCTTCAAATCTTTCAAGTATGCGGATATCATTTTTAATTATGTCTGACTGCGATGGCGCAGTACCATCAATTGACACGTTCGCTGTGACGCGACGTAGTATAATCCCCCTCCTATGCGTAATATTAAAATCGCGACTGTTTTTTTTATTGCTTTCCGCGTAATCATTCCAGCGTTCTTGTGGAATAAAGTGTACCTATGATTTATATTTATTGCAAAAAGAGGTTTTTTTTTCTTTATTGTGAAATTTCACAATGGGCGGGTTTATTATCATACCATAATCTCTTACAACCAACTCTTATATGAAGTGTATTTGTGCGTGTAACATGTATGTAAAAAGTGTGTCTTATTAATTGCATTTGATCGACAGGCTTTTTCAATGATTGCTTAAAAGCTGAAAAGAGAGCTAGCGCCTTTAATAGCTCAAAAATGAATCACTCAATCACTCTTTCGACATAGTTCGTGAAGGGAATGCACTTAGAAATTTGCTATTGTAACTGAATTCTAAGAAGCTGAAACTGGCCTCTTTCCATGAATGAATCTTCTATTTTACTTTACTTCAAATAAATTTACTAATAGGGGGATATTTTTAAATATCGACTATTATTTTTTAATTGTAAAACAATTAATATTTCAATTTAAAATACAGATTTAAGATCTTTTTAAAATAATTGGAGCTGCTTAAATACTGCAGATAGTCAAAATATAAAAACGAAGAGTCGGTTATAAAACAGTAAAATAAAATTATAAAAAATATAAAATTAAATCAATAACAATGTCGCAATAGAAATGATCAATATATTTTTTTATATTATAATCCATCTTTGATAATCAATGATTGTATTTAGTAAATAATCAAAATTAGAAAATAAAAAAATAAAAATAAGAAAAGTTTGTAATATAAATAATTATGAAAGATTAGGAAAATCAATACTCTCAAAGTCCTTAACAGAATACATTGGGTTCTTAATAAGCATATCCTGGACCTTGCTCTTAAATTGAACGTCTCCAAGACCCCTGATGCACAATGGAATCTTGTTATAAAATATATTGGACTGATACAGGAAACTATTTCTAACCTTACTTATCGCACTTTGCAAGGACGCATGTCTTGTTTGTTTCGCGTATTTTGCGAATGAACATCCGAATTTGTTGGAGTGGTGCTGATAATTTTTCGTGCGTACATAACACCCTGGTATATATAAGCGGCATACATTGTCATGATACCAGATTCAACGAAATACGGCCTGCAATATGTTAGCGATTATATGGTAAATAAATTGCGAATCGCTCTTTTTTGAAGTCTAAAGATTCTTACCGAATTTGCCGCCATTCCCCAAAATATGAGACCATAACTTAGTAAGGAATGGAAATATGCAAAGTATACAGACTTTGCGGCTTCGAAGCCGCACAATATTTTAATTTTTTTTATAGCAAACGTGGCACTACCTAATTTTCCGCTCAATTCATCCAAATGAGTTGACCATTGGAGTCTGTCTGTCTGTCTAAATTTTAAAACCTAAAAATTTTATATGGTCAACATTTTCAATGTCATTTTCACCATAGCGGATGCTAATGACGTTATCTCGGGAAGACCGAAGAGAGAAATGAATTGAATTTGATTTCGAGGCATTAAGGGATAGTCGGTTTACTTAAAACCATTATAGTCGGTCGATCGCTTGGTAAGTCAGGTCAGTCCCAGAGTGTTAAAAACGCATTCTAAAATTCCACGCAGACGAAGTCGCGGGCAACAGCTAGGCTATTGTTTGCTTCAACTATTTTGTCAATCTAAGAGAAAAACGTATGAAATGACAATATATTATTCAAATGATTGAACCATCTACCTATATGTAGCGTCTGAAGAGATAAATAAACGTAAATATTTTAAGTAAACAACTTGATTTAAATCTCCACGCAAAGCGAAGCCGCGGGCAACATCTAGTATGTACATATGATAAATGAAGGTTTCATCAATATATAAAACAATTATATATATAATAAGGAATATATATTTTTAAATGTCGAACACGGACAATAATTAAAAAAAATAAAAACAAAGCTACCGATACAAAAAGTAACTATTGTATTTATTAGTAAATATTGTAATTATTAGAAACAATTTACTAGTGCTAAAAATATTAATTTAAAAAAAAACAATTTCTGAAAGTTCCATTACGGCCCCCCGTTGGCGCGTGTTATCTCATAAACACCAGTGCTAAACCGCCGGCTACTTTGGGTTATTCAAATAGTGGGTAAAAAATAGTTGGGTTTTTCATTAGATTTCTTAGTCACAATACTTTTGCGATATACCATACATTTTTTTTAAAGCAATAGACCCATTTACTACCCTGTTTTGTATTTAGAATCGTAGGAACAATCTGACGTATCACTCATCACGCCCTTTGTGGGTTTCGTTTTTTTTGAACATAAGTGATAAGTTCGTTGCGTTCGGGCGATAATATAGCGGACGTATCACGTACGTAGCGGACGAATCACGTATACGTAGGGCGGTTAAAGACGATTGCGCATTCTGTGAGTCAGTCGACAGGCCTTGTCAATGGCCTGTGACGTCTTCCGGCAACTGCCCTCTAGCGTGGCTCTACGTGAGCCGGGTTCATTGCCCCGGCTTTCTGAGTCTGAGGCTTCATTGACCGGCTTCTTTCGCATGGTTGCACGCCCAGCGCCAGGTATCTCGTGACGATCACGCGCCATTATTTATTTGACATTTGGACAGTTTAGGTACCTATGACACGCGGGATAACGATTCTAACAAACCAACCACACACATCTAAATCGGTTCACACTTTTAGAAGTTATGGTGGAATTAAGAAACCAACACTTTTTCTTACTTTTTTGCGCAGTCGTGTAACAAGTAAATATATTAAAAAGAATAAAAAAACGCTACTGCCATTATAGAAAGTGCCATTACTATTGTATTTTTAATTATTTTTATTACGGGCTTTTACGAAATATTTGTGGTTTATGTATTTATACATATAGATAGATGTATATTTCTGGAATGTACTCTATCAGACCTATCATTTGACATATCGTAATATATTTATGTTAATATATGGACATTTGGACATTTAGAAGACTACTTATTTCATATTTACTTACTTGATATACTTGGACAATTAAGGTACCCTATGACACTCGGGATGTCATAACAAAACTAACAATACCACACGCTTCTAAATCTGTTCAAGCGTTTAAAGGTTATGATGGAATATAGAAACGGAAAACACACCTAGATGAACCCTGAACACATTACACTCCTTTTTTGTTGGGCAGTCTAGTAATAAAGAAACGGAACACATACATAGATGAATCCTAAACACATAAAACTTCAAAACACAACAAACAATCTGGGCAGTCGTGTAAAAATAGGCAGTTACAGGTGTGGACGGCACACTAAATAATCTAAGAATCGACCCCTCAAAAGCTCGAGTAAAGAGAAGATTTATCATACCTTCTACGAATACGGTCCAGAAGCCCGAGGCCGCTGTCTCTTTTCCTTCGCACGCCGTTCCGGTTGTATCCTCTATAAGGGCTCATCTCTCCGTTTTCATTCAATTTATAAACGGTTGAGTACTCTCCTTGGCTTTGGGGTCTGCGATAGCCCGCGCTGTTTGAGGGGCCTGCAGAAATATACCTGTTTACCCTTCTGTATCTATTGTCAAAATTCTTTAAGTCTTTGTAGTCATAGTCGTGGTGGTAGTCGTGATGATGCGGGTCGTGATGATGCCAGTAATGTTCGTCATTTTCTCTCAACAGTTTTTTCACTCCTCTGAATAAATAGAAGATGCCTGATAGCATCCAAAGGAAGGCTATTCCTAAGGCGATCTTTAATATAAAGAATCCGGTTACAACGGCATAAGCCAAGTGTACTGGAAGAAAGTAAAAGAAATAAATAGACGGGATATAGAAAGTCAGAAGACATCAGTACATATCATGATTCATAGTACACAACGTTTTTTTAAAAAAATAATTTAGAGCCCTGTCCACCCTAGAACGGGTTATAGTCTCAGTTGGGTGACAGAATCGATAAGCTTGAGGTTAAGGTTTTGCCTTTTGGCTCCAGTTATTTTTGTAAGCATATTCAATGTTTTATAGATATTCATTCTAAAATAAATAAATAAATAAATTAGGCCAGTATCCGTAATTAATATAAAAACTAAATTTATTTATTTATTTATTTATTTAAGTAATTCAAGAATAATTTAAAACAATTTTATCTTAGGAACTATGCATTAAATATTTTAAACATTGAATAAATAGCAGAAAATGAATACATAGCAAAGTCCAGTGACAACGCCACCTAACTAGGCCGGGACCTGTTCTAAGGTGAACGTTTAATTTTGTGCGTGCTTGTTCATAATTGTGATTATTACAAAAACAAAATATTTTTGTAACAAAAAAAAAAAAAAATAAATAATAAATTGTCGTAATAAAATAATTATTTGGTCACAAAAGAATAAACATGCAACAAATGTCGTTGATAGCAGCAAAATTGTAGTTCATTCGTAATAATGTGATCGAAGCATAATGAAATTAAAATGATCAAATTGTGAATCTGATAACTATCAAAGTGAATTTAGCTGTATAATTAGTTTTGTTTACCGCAGTTTTTCAACCTGTTTTAGATCGCGACCCCCCTTTTGGTAAAAAATAAATAAAACTCTTGCGCGACCCCCCTTTGATTGTACAGAGAGAACCCTAGTCTCTTCCTTAGAACCCTAAATAGGCAAAATAGGTGTTATTATCATTTCGCGACAATGTAAGCAGTGCTCGGATCAAAAATGAAGCAGTTTTAACGTCAACAACTCTATAATATTTACCAAAAACGGCGTAAAAATGATGTCCTCTTCCTTGACTCTCGCTGACATCTTTTGACTTCTCAACGGTGATCACCTCTCCAGTCACAGTTATTGAAGCTTTCAGGCATAATACCACCAGGAATACCAAACTAATATGTCGCGTCATGGTTCTTCGGTCTGTGACGTCTTGAGCCTGTCTGCCGATCCGCTGAAATCGTCTCCGTATTTATCACCACTTTCGCTGTTCTTGTACCTACACATATACATATACACGGGTTTGGTTGGACATGTAATTTTTCATGCATACGAAACGTGCAAATCAGACGTTAACTGACAACTTGAGCGTCGCACCGGCGGGTCCAATAATATGCTAAATATGCTCTTGTGCGCCTTTAAGTTTAAAGAAAATGGTCTGGAAAACGGTGCTCAATATGAAACTAATGAGTTTATTAAACGAAAATTATTCGATATAGCTGAAGTCAGCTGCAGCCCCAAGTCCTTAATATCGACCTTAATGGAGAAACAGTAAAAACTGCGACCGAGATTAATAATAGAAACCTCAAAATCGCCACAAATAGACACCAAAAAAACTGTCCCTCAGTGAGGTCAGAAATGTGTAAAAAGGGACCTCATTTCTGTTGTATTAAATATTTTAAAGCTATTCCACAAACATCAAACATTGCAACAACCAGGATTCAAACAGACATTAAAGCACTGGCTCAAAAATAAATGTTATTACAGCGCGAAATAATAAAAAAAGTTGAAACAATCCATATGAAAAAAAGTTATTTAGAATATTTAAATAAATTAAAGAGGGTTAGCAACCAAGATATAAAGATCTGGCGCAGCAGAGAGCAACCTATTTAGGTTACGAAGCGGGCGCTCCAACACATTCCATTTACTAACATTGAGGGCGAGGATGGATTCACAAACAAACGGGGCGATGAGCACGATGATAATTGTCGGGCACCAAGAGACAATCCTTAGCTAAAAAGATTGTCGGTTTTACCAGGAATATTATTTTGAAACGTAAGACCAGTAGGTCCGATGGAATTGTGGCTAGGTCGCCTGATTTGACGACATTGTAACGTTCCGGGTTCGATTCCTGGCTGGATCACCATTATCCGTCGGGATAAACTTAACGGAATTGCATTATCGATTCTGTAGATCGAATGCATTAACAAGATACACACTTGACAACTGTTACACGCATATATACATATAGACACTTTAATAGTAGGGTTGGTTGTAAGAGATTGTCGTATGATACTAAACCCGCTCGTTGTTAAATGTCACAATAAAGAGTAGAAGCACACATAGTCGCATTTTTTTTCTCAAAGAGAGAGGATTGTAAATATGTCTAGAATAAATGCGGTAGGATATAGACATGGATAATTTCCATACTGCTTAAAATACAAGAAACGTAAAAAAACACTCGTAGATTTTTTACAGCACGAGAATATAGGAATATTCATGTGCAAGTGACTCTAATAATCGTTGCACGATCGTTATTGAAATGATTGGATTGCCGTATCACAAACCCAACAAGTTTAAATTGGGAGCCTGATAGTCGGTTTATGTGCTACCTAAAGTGTATCCGAGAATTGAAGAAAACTCCCACATGACTATCTAGCTATTAACAATCTATCATATCCAGCTATTGGCATGGCAGCCAGAATGCGCAAATTTATAACTACCTGTTATATGTAGGTGTGAAGTGAATCAGAAAAAATGCTTAAAAGACCTGCGGCTGTTATTAAACATGAGACCCTAACTTCATCTCCTCGCTAGATCGGCGTTAGAATGATGATGATGATGATGATTTGACCCACTGTGCGGAACAGAAGAAATTTCTCGAGCGCGTTTGCTCGTTCTCTTAGTACAATTATGTGACGCAAATTAAGTAGATACTCGAGTTTCGGTTCGAAAGCACAGAGCATTTTCATGGTCAAGGCGGATCGCCGAAAATATCCCGCTGCAATTAACGAACATGACAAAATTTTGTTTATTTGACTGCGGTGAGGCGATTCATATCACGAGACATGAAAGGTTGGACCAAGCCGGCCAGATCATGACAGAATGACCATTTATAGCTTTGCTCGTAGCACCATGCACTGGCTCGCGATGACGTCGAATTTGGCGACTTTCTTACAAACACCGAGATGACCTAAATAAACATAGGACGCAATATGCGATATATTGAACTTTATTTTACCAATATTTTTGACCACTTTCGCCTTACAAGTAGGAAAAGATGCATAACATCAGATCGACATACACATAATTGACAGAATTATTGTTTCTTAACCCTTGTGTTGCCACCCGGGTACCCATCGGCGGACGTTTTGTTGAATAATTTTTTTTCAACAAAAGATTAGCCAAAACCTTCTTGGATTCCCATCATTTGACAGATTCCCTAACGAAATTTGAAGTTTTTTTTGCATTTGATAAAGAAACACGTACGAGCCATCAAAGTACCCGGGTACCCCGATAGAAAAAGCATGATTTTCGTATTATCTTTAAAAAAAGTTTGTTTGAAAAAATATAATTAGAAAATATGAATTAATATGAATAATAACAATATATATTTATTTCAAATTGTTTATATGTTGACAGTACCTATTGTATATGATAAAATTAACTATCACATTGTGATTGTGTTGCAATGTGATTGTTGGACAAAAATCACGGAGTTTTCGGTTTTAGTAATATACACCTACTGTATAAAAATATACAAAAAAATAATTAAATTTCAATCTTTTACACAGATATATTAGAAATCAATGATTACAATTAAACCATTTTGAGATCTTTGCTGTGTGCTGATCACAATCGGGCCTATTACAGTCAACGCAAGACTTCTTTGTCTTTCTTCTCTTTCGAATAGGATGCTCCTTGCAAATGTAGCATCATCCAACTACAACTTTTCTACCACTAACGTCTCGTTGATCGTTGTTATCAGTTACCACTTCTGTTACTGGCCTACCATAGTAACATTCGATTGTGATTTTCGTTGCATGTTTTCGCATGACTTGCTGGTTAGAAAATCGCTCTTCTGTAATTGGCATGGCTAGTTCTTCTGAGAGCTGACGTAGAAAAACTCTGCGTCTGAGCAAGTAATGTACGCAGCAAAACCGGCGATATCCAAAATATCGTAAAAAAAATCTAGCGGCCATCTCCACATTCCAAACTCTCTCAGTAGTGACTGGACGTCTTGCTTCTTCGAGCAAACGATGAAAACAGTGATCAATGGAGGAAAACCGAGCTATACAGCTTTACTGCTTCAAATATATAGGCATACGTACCACAACTCTACGTGAAAGCGGCGCTCTGTGAGTATCAAACTAATTTAGAGACCGCAATAAGAACTCAACAAAGCATTTCGACCATTTAGACAAGTATTTTTTGACGTTTGGACAGTTTAGTATTATATGACACTTGGCACTATACATATGATGACATAACGATTCTAACAATATCAGACACTTCTAAATCGGCTCAAGTGCTTAGAAGTTATGGTGGAATAACAAATCAGGGTTTCATCATTATAACAACCGGTATATGTAGTTTTATAATTTTCTAAAATGTTAGAATGAAATAAATTCGTAAGAATAAAAAACGGTTCTTTGACAGTTATATTTTGTGGTGTAATAATTGAACCATTGTATAATTTATAGTGCTAAATTAAAATTACAAATATTTGTCGTCGTTACTAGGCCTACCAGATTTATTACTGGCGGCCGCGAAGAGGAAGAACGAAAAAACTAAACTGTTCAATGAATGTCAGAACGCATCGCGTCACGGCAATTTATATTAAAGACGCTGCCTTTCTCTTTATATGAGAGCAAGGGGTCGCGGCACCTACCTATGACACTCAAAAGGACAAAACGATTCTAACAACATGACACACTTCTGAATCGGTTCAAGCGTTTAGAAATTTTGGTGGAATAAGAAACAGTAAATATACCGAACGCCTTATCACAAACCGCTAGCTGAATTCTGGTCACCGTCTTGCCACTATAAAAATAGTTTTTTTTTACATAGTTATATATTTTTTATTGCAGGTACTTGGATTTAAACCGTATCCGATAGCTTAGAAAATTTGGGATTTATAGCTTAAAGTATTTATAGGACCTATATCACGGGTTTTGCTATGTCATTTATTTGACCCATAAACCCATGTCACGAACTAGACAAAAAATCACGACATAATGGAAAGCATTTTTTTTCTATTTTTCACGACATATGGCGAACGCGTTAAAAAATGACTCCTGAAACGATTAATACCATTTACAATGTGTGTGTGTGTGTGTGTGTGTGTGTGTGTGTGTGAGGGTGCGTGTGCGCGTGCGTACGTGCGTCGGTGCGTGCGAGAAAATTATCTTCTTTTTCCATGGGTGGATTCACACTCAAGTACTCAGGATGTATGCAGTTTCGCAGGAAAATATTCTCCACCTTGTCTATAGTGATGCAAAAGGGGCTTTGGGGGGGGGGGGGGGGGGGGTTTGGGGTTTAGGTGGTGTTGGGGTTTGGTGGGGGAAAGAGGGTATGTTTGGTGGGACAGGGGACGGGTTTAGGAGTGGGGTTCATGGGTTGGCGTTGGGGAGAAGGGTTTGGGGGGTGGGGGAAGGGATTAGGGGCGGGGTGAAGGGGAGTAGGGGGCGGGTCGTTGGTTTGGGTTGGGGGGTTGGAAAAGGATTGGGGGAGGTGGAGTTGGGAGGGGGTTTGTTCAGGGTTTTGGGCGCGCGGGGAGGGGGGGGGGGTCTGTTTACCGAAAAAGTCTTGGAGTGACAAAAACGTTTTTTTTATCGCGAATAAAGAGCGACTTGAAAGAAAAGAGGTAGAGGGAGGGAAGGAAACGATGGGGTTGCTATCAGACACCAACACAGCTAATTAAAACAATGTTTTAGTTAAAGGAATTAAACTTTGGATAGCAAATGTATTAGCTGTGTTATTATTTGAAGGGGAGTAAACGTTTTTGTAAAAAAAGAATGATACATATTTTTTTTAAATCCTGCTATCTTTTAGTACCCGTAGTATATATCTCTGGAAATAATGGTCACCAAAAGATATTAAAAATACAGGGTACGCGCCTATTTTTGCTGATATTAAGTATATATTTAAACAGATTTTTTTTTGTGCTAGAGCGGCAGAAGACTATTTGCTAAAAATACAATAAAGTGTCCCATAAAATTTGTAAGTCGATATCATACCTAATATCAACGATTATAAAATATAGGGTACTAGATTCCTCAAAGCCGTACTATGTTTTGGCAGCTGTTTTTTCTACTACACGCAACGTGTAGATAGCACTCATAGTTTCAAACATTCAGCTTAATATAAGTCTTTCTGAACACGCCGATAACATACCCTATTTCAAAATAATATAATAATATTATAATAAACGAATTTTTAAATCGTAATGCCCTATATATAATTAATGCTAATACCGTGGTATAAATATACGGGGTGTTAGCGATTGCATGACGAATCTTTCAAGCGGTAACTCTATATGTCAAAACGAACAAGAAAATTAAAATCAATGAAACAGACTGCATGTTTTTACTAAACTAAATTTTTGATTTTGCCTTTCATTCTGAAGAAAAGACAAATAGTCAAAAACGACTTAAACCTTATTTTCATGTAAAATGACATCCTCTACAAGAATAATGTAATATTTAAAAAACTGTTTTTTTTTTTCAGAACAAAAGTATTTTTTTGTCTGGTTTCGCGTAAAGAATTGCCTTAGAAATGTTTCCCAAACAGTCGCGAACACCTCGTACACCTACTACAGCTAATATCCGCAAAATAAACATCGATCATCCAACGCAATAAATGCGTCAATGTGATCGAGAAAATACCTCTTTAAACCGCCACCAATTAAATGAAATTCGATGATTCTTCGTCGTCCAGTTTGACGCAAGAATAAAAAAACAAGATGTTAATTGATAATTTAGACATGCGCGTTTACCACTATGAACAATTACATAATACTTATAGACCTAATACTGTGTGAAGTTCTTGGCAATTTGACACTCTCCTCTTCTGCCAGCTCTTTGATCCGCACCTACTGTGAACGCTCCATTCATTAAATTATGCATTTTCATTTTCTTTTTACAATAATTCAATTAGGAAGATAACACATTTTAAATCATATACATTTCGTATTTATAGGCGGATTTTTGATTAATCCTCGATTTTGATTTTTTTCTTTAATTTTTATATTATTTGAGAATTATTTTTATTAATTGTCTTCTACTGCTAGTGCTACTTATCCGGTCTGTTTAGATTTTTTTCATGTTATATTTCTCTTTTAAATGTTATTTCAGGCCATTCAATGAACACTACGAATTATTATTGATTTGATTTAGATATTATAGGCAAACCAGTGAAATATTGAAATTTTTTAATAAGATATTATAATTAGCAGATAAGTAAATTTAGCAGTTACATAAGTAAATTTGTCAATCTGTTATAATAACAGGTAAGTAATGGGAGAGACATAGTTTTACGCATTATAACCATAAATGTACCACGACAATTTCGGACAATAAATATATTTCTATTTCGAAATTGAATATATCTGAAGGTATGGGAAAGGTTTCCTGGATAGGGTTCCCTAGAGGTTGGCTTGGAGGAAATGAAGGTGGATTTTTTACTTTCCTATCTAGGAAAGTATTGTGGACGCCTTTCTGTGGGTCTGTGTGTCTGTCTGTCAGTCTGCATTCCTTCACGATAGCGCCCAAACGCTTCGTCCGATTGATCTGAAGTTTGGTATGCAGGCATCATTTGGTCATCCAGAGACTTGAAAAAATTGTGGTTCAAATCGGTCCACCAGGGATGCGCTAGCCTCGAAAAACTACAATCTCGAAATATTGGACTTGGAGACTTGAAATTCGGTACACAGATGCGCCGTAAGGTCGAAACAACATTGTTAAATTTTGATTTTAATATCTCTTATACAAGCGACACAAAAATACGACATATATTTTATTTCAAATAATAACGTCGATCCGCCCGAGGCTAGCTGAGAAACGAACCATCTTGGAAAATATCCATTTTAATACCATGGAAATACTACAAAAATACTAGATACTAGATACCTCGTTAAGGGGGATGGCATTAAAAGAAGATGAAAATTGAATCTTTTCAGTGGGGATTTGAACACGTCGATCATTCAAAAGTTTGTTTAGGCATGGCTGGGGTAGATACTTACTATTGTTTTGCTTTCCCAGCCCACCAACTGACGAAAAGGGAAAGTATTATCTAATCGCATTTTTTGGAAATATTCATTTTGTGCCCTCCTAAGGCGAATAAGATCATTACTAGATGGAAGTCTATCTGTGTGTCTGTCTGTCTGCCTGTCTATCTGTCTGTTTGTCTTTCTCTGTGTATGTGTGTGAGTGTGTATTCCTCCATGATAGCCTCGAAATGCTTAATCCGATTGAGCTGAAATTTAGCATTGGTTTAAAAGGTTGTGGTAGAAATTGGTCCCCCCGCAGACCCACCCCTCACCCGCAACCCACACCCCGGACACCACCGCACCCCCGCACCCCTATCTTCCTCCGCAAACACCCTCCCTCGCAATACTTTCTCAACCCCCCCCCCCCCACAACAACCTTGTGTACCCCCTTCACCCGCGCCGCGGCCCCCACCTTTCTCCGCACCCGTACCTCCCCAACCTCGCTCCCCCCCCTATTCACCCTTTCCCCATAACCCCCCATCCCCCGCAACCTCTCCCTCCTTACACATCCTCCAACCACCCCCCTCTTTCCTTCCCCCCTGCAAAAACCATCCCCTCCCTTCCCCCGCCCCCCCCCCCCCCCCTCACCCCCTTACACCCCGCCGCACACCTACTTTCCCTCCCTTTACACCCTTTAACCAACTCGCCAGAACCCTCCCCTGCCCCCTCCCTCAAGGCAGCCTGGTAACAAGTATCCTGGTGTTAGCCCAGTGCCAGCATCCTGGTGTTAATCTGGTGCCAGCCTCCTGAAGCCGGCCTGGAGACAGCATCCTGGAGCCAAAGTAGTGCCAGCATCCTGGTGTAACACCAGTACCAGTATCCTGGTGATAGCCTGGTGACAGTTTCGTGGGGATAGGATGGTGCCAGCATCCTGGTGTTAGCATGGTATCAGAATCCTGGAAGAAGCCTGATGCCAGCATACGGGTGTCAGACTGGTGCCAGCATCCTAATGACAGCCAGGAAATTCCCCTACTAGCCTCCGATAACCCGACCCCCCCCCCCCCCCACACACCCAGTAAACGCCCAAATTTGACCGATTACATTTTTATCACATTTTGCATGAAGGAAACCGCCTGTTGTCGGTAAGTTGTAACCGATCGGTTCGATCCACCGGTATCGGTTACATATTGAAACGCAAAATTTATTGTATTTTGAGCAAACCGAAAGTTTTACGGAAACCGATACCGACAGGTATCCGTCACTTTTAGAAAACGGCCCTTAATCACCAAACGAAACTCAAACCGTACATGATTCGGCCATATTATAGATTTCAATGAATTAGATTTGGAAGGATCATTAGGATTAATAAACGTATGAAGAGTTACAATCAAATAAATTTTAGGTGGTACGAAGTTCACCGGTTCATCTAGTTTATAATATATTATATATTGCGATTACAATGATAAATCAATACCGTCATTAATAATTGCATGATGACGTATTGAATACGTCAAAATCGCCGACCTGCGTATTACAAATTTTACATACCCTATACATGAAACAGTTTTGTGCATAAATAGTACTAACCTGCGGCAGATGGAATAACTCCGTTCGGCGAGTGAGTCGCGATGGTACACGGTGCCAAAGAACTATATCCCAATAAAGCCAAGTATAATGTGCCAAAGAACTACATCCCAATAAAGCAAATTAAAATACTCTGTAATCAATATATTCCATATCCCGAAAACATTAATTCGTAGGATCACAATTGCAAAAATATTACGAATTAAATAACTTTAACTTATATACCGTAAGTTTTTTATTAGTGACATCCTTGTAATGGGTAAATCAGTATGAGCAGTAAGCAACTTTCAGTCAAAAATTACCAAAAAAAATTACTGGTAAATAAAGTTTGACAAGCGTTGAGCGCGCTGCGACATCTAGCGGTAAAAAATATCGTTTATAGTATTGTTTATTTTCGGTATTTTACCTACAGCTAGATAGCAGAGCGCCCTACGCTTTTTTATGCATTAAAAAACATTTTTCAAAATTAAAAAATATGTACATTGAAAATGAGTGACAAGTTTCAAAATGTTATTGCTGGGATCATATCATAGCCACTTAAAACATTTATCAAAAAATTTACATTGACTTATTGACAATGACACAGATATTATTATATTAGATGCTTTGCCGTCATCGACGAGAAGACTTGAGATGGCAGCATATAAAATCTGCTTGAAAAATCAGTTAGTCAAACATGCCCTTTACAAACTGGACGACTTTTATGATATTGCGTCCACAATTGCTTGATTATAAATAACCATATTATGACTATACTTTCGCACTAAGTTTTAGATTTTATTGACATTGTTTTTAATTACGCATGTTTCAGATTTTTTTTTCATTGTATTGATTATTATTTATTGTTTGATTATTGATCATTTTGTAAATTTGATAATTTTTAAGTAATCACCTCTGATTACAATTATTTTTTTTTCCTTTTAATTAATCAAAGCGGTTTTATCATCCGGAAAATTTTGATTGTAAAATTTGACATGTTCCTCAGTATTGTGAAATGCTTTTATGGAATGAATAAATGATGATGATGATGATGATGATTATTATTATTATGTCATTTTAATATTAATACTCTAAAAATCATTAGGCTTTAAGGTGTGTTGTTTCGCAATCTAATTCGCATTGGGTATAAGTGAACAATGAATTTATTTTATTACATAACATTACAGATATCTCTTAATAAACTGTTTGTGTAACATATATGCGAAGGACAAATACCATGACACGAGATAAGCGTCTTTTTTCTAAATAAGCACTTAAGATTATTGACAATGAACACTGCTAGGATGTATTGCATAAAGTTATCGCCATTTTGTTCTAGTTAAGCCATGAATTGGGTTGTTCACTTACTTGGTGTTTCCGGGCTACTCGGTTTAGGGTATTATAATTGTATCTTGTTATTTAAATTTTCTTCCTCGTAGTATTTAATAGCGTTTTAAAAAACGAAATCGGTTTCTTTCAAATAGTCGTCGTTCATTAATTTTCCTGTTCTCTTACTTATAATGTTCCGTGTATGTTCTTTAATGGCTTTTTTTATAATTTTTAAAAGGTGTGTTGACCTACATATAATTTAGATTCTTTGTGTGTCGTATTTTTTAAATAGTATTAAATGTGTATTTTATTTATTTAGATGTTCTGCTGCGATTGTTCCGTTCCCGGATTATTTTCGTTTTGGTGTCTCGTCGTCGGCTCACCAAATCGAAGGAGCGTGGAACTCGCATGGTAAAGGTGTGAATATTTGGGATCACTTTTCCCACACGAGAAGCGATGCAATCAGCGATGGAAGCAACGCAGATATCGCCTGTGACTCGTATCACTTGTACAAAAGAGACGTGGAGATGCTGGCGGAACTTGGAGTCGATTTCTATCGGTTTTCGATCGCCTGGACCAGAATCCTTCCGACCGGTTACATCAATGAGACGAACCCTGAAGGCATTAGCTATTACAATAACCTAATCGACGAACTTCTGAAACGTAACATAACGCCGATAGTGACCATGCACCATTGGGACCACCCTCAGTCGATAGAGGATTTGGGAGGATTCACTAATTCTGTTATAGTCGATTACTACGCGGACTACGCAGAACTCCTATTTCAATTGTTTGGAGATCGAGTGAAAGAGTGGACTACGTTTAACGAGCCGTGGCATACCTGCTTTGGCTACGCGTCCAAAAGAAATGCGCCTATGAAAGGGGGCACTGGAATAGCCGATTATCTATGCGGACGTAATCTATTGCTAGCACATGCGAAAGTCTATCATTTGTACGATGAAGTGTATCGACCAACGCAACAAGGTCTGTACTCCAAAATAAAATACACATACAAGTTAGTTAATTAGTTTAATATTCAAATTGTATTGCAGGTAAGGTTTCTATCTGTTTAGACACTAGCTGGTATGAACCAGAGACAGAATCAGCTGAAGATTTTATCGCATCAGAAAAAGCAATACAATTTACGGTAAGATATAACTATTTCTTATTTTTTGTTATTCCTTCTGACTTAATATGGACTTCTGATTGGTCAGTTAGAAGATATTGCTTTAATCGCAATCAAGGTAAAATCTGAACAGATTTCTCTAAAGCGGCGTAAGCGAGTATAATCCGCGTAGCTTGAAGTGCAACCGAGTTTTATTCGCGTAGCTTGTTTTTTGCAAGAGTATTAACTGCGTAGCTTAGGGTGCAACCGAGTTTTATCAGCGAAGCTTTTGTGCAACCGAGTTTTAATCGCGTTTCTTTTGGTGCAACCGAGTATTAACTTAGATTGAGATTAACGTAGATTGGGGTGCAACCGAATATAATCCGCGTAGTTTAGGGTGGAAAGGGGGGGGGGGGCAACCGAGTATTGTCCGCGTAGCACGCACGCGTTGAGACCGAGTATGATCCGAATAGAATAAATACTACTGTTTTAATGCGCATTTAAACATTGGTTAAAAAATAGAAACTTAATCACAATCTACATATTTATGTTTCAGTTGGGATGGTTCGCTCATCCGATATATTCAAAGGACGGCGACTACCCACTTATAATGAGAGAAATCGTGGACAGGAAAAGCATAGAGCAAGGTTTTAAAAGATCCCGTTTACCGTACTTTACGAAAGAAGAAGTAGAATACATAAAGGGCACATCGGATTACTTTTATTTTAACCATTATACGACGAGAGTGGTTTCTAACTCGGGAAAAGGACAGTGGGATGCGCCATCGCATGAAGATGATTATTCTTACAATGGATACCAACCTGAATGGTTTCAATCCAGCGCAATCACTATTTTCAAGGTTGGTACATAACACAACGTTTTTTATACAATCGTATTAGGGCTACGCACCACGCAGCGCAACTGTCTATAATATATTTACCACTACGCATTGTCAATATTTAAATTTTTAGACTGTTCCATGGGGATTTAGAAAAATCCTAAATTGGATCAAGAACGAATACGATAATCCAGTTGTCATAATCACAGAGAATGGTTTTGCAACAAATGACGAATACCCTGATGAAAAAAGGACTGAGTACATATCGTCGTACCTTACAGCTTTACACGAAGCAATGGCCGAGGATGGATGTGACATTCGTGGTTATTCAGTATGGTCTCTTATGGATAATTACGAATGGCTAGATGGTTATACGTAAGTTGCACAGCAAATAAATATTTGACTTTCGTTACCAGGAAGGAAAACTGTGTAGTGTCAACATTTGAAAATCACGCAGCTACGTTAGCCCAAAGTATCGCAATTTTTCTTCTACCCGTTAGTCTTCTTCTTCTCGGTATTCTTCTTCCTCCAGTGCCGCTACCTAGGGTACCACAAGAAATATCGACATTCTTACTCTTTACTATTGCCTTCTTTTCTACTTCTTTTTCTTCTTCTTTCACTTCTTCCCGTTATTTATATTCTTCCTTCAGTGTTATTACCTGGAGAACCAGCGTGGCTGTCGGTTAACTCAAAGTGTCAACATATTCGAAATTCTTACTTTCCACACTTATTCTTCCTTGATTACCGTCCGTGTTCCGCCGGTTAACAAGAGTATCCCAATCTTTTCCAATCATCTCGAACTCTCCGTACTATTTCCCACCTTTCTTCTTCTTCTTCTTGATCATCAGCAGGCGCATTCGCCCACCGCTGGGCATACGCCTCTCCAATCACTCTCCATCCGGATCGGTTAGTTTGGTTTGGCAGCCTGATCGTACCCAGAGATTCTTAGCACCCCCTGCCCCGCTGCTACCGTAACCGCTGCCGTGGCTCGGGCTAGTGGGGCTGCTGGGGACTGGGGGCCGTGGTAAGGTTGTACTGTTCATCATGATTGGAGGTATTTAGCCCGATACCCGCCACGTCGGCCACACGTCTTGGCGAGCTCCACACTTTCAGGAAAATATTTTCATTTCCTAGGCTTGTGGCAACCTGGTCGGGTTACTTAACCGCCGAATTGCACTATATTCACTAAATTTATTATTTATTTATTATTTATTGTTGAGAAAATTTTCAAAATATATGTTGACGCTTAGAATTTAAAATTCGAATATGTACACCGTTAAGCACTGTATAATAGAACATCGGACTATGAATACTTTGCGGGCTATGAATAACTCTTTCACAAAACTTAACTTGTTATTTAATTTTTAGTGGCAAATTTGGATTATATGACGTTGACTTCAGTAGCCCGAATAAAACGAGGACTATACGAAGCTCTGGCAAGTACTATACGGAATTGATTAAAAGTCGTAGACTTCCGTGATCAATTGAAATTATATTAATTTTTTGAAATGAATTTGGTTTTATTACTTTTTAAAAATGAATTTAGTTTCATCACTTTATTGGTAAAGTCATTGATTTAATATATTGCTACAAATCAACGACGTCAAACAAACGACGATAACAGTCATGTTATCGTCGTTTATATCTTATAAGGACTGTCGAAGCCGACGTATTTACGTCGGCTTCGACATATGTCTATTTAGACATATGAATCCGTCGTTGAAACCGCTAGCGGAGCGCGGAGCATCCGCGTGACTTTGTAACGGGTCTATGTAATAACGTCTTCATATTGCAACAGCAAGCAATCAGGCCAATATTGCTATCAATATGGACACATTGATAGTAATCTGCAATGGTCCACTCACCTAAAAGAACTAAGCAAAAAATTAACCAGCACCACATTTGCCATTTAAAAAAAATGTTATTGCTTTAAAACAGACTTTTAAATTATCCTTTAACTGTATTTATGCCAATTCGTTAAATTATCAAATAATTATGACTGTCTATCAGGACGATATGTACGTTAGTACGATATTATATAAGATTACATGTTAAATTATCGAATAATTTTGGATGAAATTATCGTAAAATTTTGTTTATTGGCTCAAAGACGTGCAACCTCTTCGTTCAAGGACAAACTTTAAGTCTACCTGTATTTATCTCTACAATCTCTGTAAAGCCTTGACGTACATAATAAAGGCCTAGTCATATTCATTGACAATTCACCATCCTATTAGTTGCCGGCGCGTCGCAACCAGGGTGGAACGGGGCTAAGTGCGTGGTTTCCGCCGCAATACAACCCTACACGTCGCACTCCGCTTCGCACAGCGTGATTACCAAACTGAGCAGTGTTACGTTAGGGCATAATTTCCTATTTTTTAAGACAACTTAAATAAAATAAAATACCCTCCACTATTCATTACCTAGTAATTCGTCTCTCTAAGCTAGTAGGGCGCAGAAGTATAAACTTTTATTTAGTTTACGTTTTTAAATCCCCAAATTAACAAAAATAACTGAATTTTGCGCCCCAAAATTATGCGCCTTGGGCGGACGCCTAGGTTGCCTATATGGACGAGCCTGCCCTAATGATAGTTATTAGTTTAAAAATACTGTTAAGAAATATCTGTTTTCAAGAATTTTTCATTTTCTTACATAATTTTAATAAATAATATTATAATAAAATATTTTGCTTACGTAATTCTTTTTTATTACGCTTGCTGTATAACTTTGTATAATCTTGGTTACATAACTCCATAGTTATGTAACCAAGATTATAAGCCTTGTATATGGTGTTGTAATGGCCCTTAAGTACCATTACATGCGATCAACAAATGCATCGATTTCCAGTGAAATACACTGACACAATTCAGCTATTATTTTAACCCGTGAAGCGATGAATCAGCACGATGAAACAATACTTTTACTCTGAATATTTCGGTTTGCATCATTTCCCGGCCTATATAAAACGGCGAAAAAGCAACCAAAGAGTCATTCCCCGAGTGATCACCTTCCCCCAAGGTTGCGACGGCATATTCGGTACCCCTCTCACGAGGTGCGTCAACGAATCCGGCTTCTTGGTCTCCTTTCCTTACCTTTCCCAGTCCTCGTGACTGGGAAAGAATTCCTTCATCCACTACTCCCGTATAACCTCCGTCGCGCAACCTTCGCGTCTCGATAAACCTATTCGAGCACTCGTTACTCACCGGCGAATACGTGCCTCCTACCTTTAAATTAACATCTAATCGGGTTTCCTCAAATCGATACACTCGCGACAACATAAACTGTTCGGCAAGCGTTATTACTGGCAATATTCAAACTTTCAATCAATAAATACCTTCTACTTCATTCAAAACCGCCTTTCAATACGGAGATAACTCGTAAGTTGATACCACCACCTCACACCGCACAACATGGAGTCTAGTGAGGGGTGGTCCCTCACAGTATAATAAGCTTTGTATATGGTATAATATATAAATACATGTATATGTTATAGAAATTCCCCATTAATTTTGTAAAAGAAAATATACACAAAAAAAGGATCGAATCAAAACCTGGGTAACTTTTAAACATTTTAGACGCAAAAATATACAATCAGGGTTTCTCCCGGTGTACGCTTTTGATAATTACTTAGGAGGAAAGGCTGGCGATTTATCATGATTGATCCCTTGAGGATAGCACATATTTCTTTGGATTTATTCATTATACAGTCTTTGTGTTTGTTAGAATACGCGATAGATATTAATATTCCATTCTTTCGCTAGAAGATGACTGCTCCGCATTTTCTTACCAGAAAAGTTCATGGCCGTCCAGCGATGTAAAACGACCCACTTTTTCTTTTTTAAAAAAGAGGTTATGTCAATGAAAACCATGGAAGCATCAGATAAAAATCAAAGGCTATTGTAATCAAAGACTGTCCTAATTTTGCAAATCAACGGCTATTGAAATTGAGTACTTTTAAAATACAGAGAAAATAAAATTGAAAATAATTCCACATCCCAATTTTCGCAAAACTACTATAAAAACAAAAATGCCATCTGACTTTCCTTTTTATTTGCTAGTTTGCGATTGACGTTCCTCGTTTTATCACTATTCGAAATACATCAATCCTCGATATTAGAATAAATAATCCGGCATTTTGCTGTCTGTCATTAGATGGCATTATAAACCCGAAAAAAAAAACAAAAAAATATATTCACATTTATCCCTGTAGTCTTCATATGTAAAGAAATGAATGATTGTGTTCTACATCATTCCAAGATACGAATGATGAATACATATCGACGATTTTATAACGATCTTGTTAAACCAAGGACTGTGCCAATACAGTGATAAAACCAAATTCATTTAAATAAATTCATATAATTGAAATTGATCACGGAAGTGCATGACTTTGAATCAATTCCGTATAATACTTGCCGGAGCTCCGTATAGTCCTCGTTTTATTCGAACTACTGAACTCAACGTTGTATAATCCGAATTTGACACTGAAAATTAAATAAAAAATAAAGTTTTGTAATGTTTATTCATAGTTCGCTTATTTACATTTTGATGTGCTATTCCATATTGATTAAATGTGTGAAATAGTACGGAGAGAAGAAGATGATTGGATATGAATGTTGCTACTTTGGGTTAACCGGCGGAACACGGTCGGTAATCAAAGAAAAGCAAGAGTGGAAAGAGTAAGAATGTCGAAAATGATACTTTTAGCTAATACTTTGGGGTAACCGGCAGACATAGTGCTGGGTAACGGCATTGGAAAAAGAATTGCAATAGCAGGAAGAAGAAGTAGAAAATTGTGAAGTGGAAGGATGTCGATACTTTAGCCTAACCGGCGAGTTATGGTGGTACGCTAGGTAACGGCACTAGAAATAAAGGATAGCGGGAAGAGGAATAATAATGGTAAAAAGAAAAATGACAATACTTTGGGCTAACCGGCATGACACTGTGGCAATCAAGGTAACGACACTAGAAGAAGAAGAAATGCGGGAAGAAGAAGATAGTTGGAATGGCGATACTTCGGGCAGTTCGGCGAAACACGGTGGCAGTCTTAAAATCGTCAATCTGGAGAGCAGACGAGGATTGAAAGAGAAGCCGAACCGGGTCACTAGTAGGAGAACCTCTCGGTGAGCACAGATGAAGCGAACTGATTTGACAAATCAGTATTTCGGTCGCCGGGCCCAGTTGACCTTAACCCGAGACATCCTCCGCTATCAATGAAAGCTTTGGGTGTGGATTCACGTAAGCCGAGTCTATTTGTATAGGTCAGGCTTTCATGTGACAGGTGCAAAACTTTCCTGCAGTGTGTGTCCAGGTCACTCGAGGTGCTGCCCAGGTTGCTATTATCTGACGTCTGTACAACGGGAATTTCGGTTCCAGTCGCGGCTATCTATTTTACTCACAAGGCGAACTGGCTGTTGCGCTTCTCTGAAGGTACCAATCCGCATGGTAACAGAGAAATCTACCAATATATCATGGCCGCGTGACGTACACGAGTACTCCATTGCGAAAATAAGTGAATTGAATGAAGCCTTGTTTGTTTGAAGGAAAAGCGTGTGCGTTCGTATTATTATAGAGTTGAAATTTCTCATTGTATGATGTGTATTTTTTCAATGAGGTTTGGAACTGCGTAGTTTTCAAATGTTGTTTTCCTTTCTGATATCGATAGTTAAATATTTATTTGATGTGTAACTTACGTATAACCATCTAGCCATTCGTAAGTATCCATAAGAGACCATACTGAATAACCACGAATGTCACATCCATCCTCGCTCATTGCCCCGTGTAAAGCTTTAAGATATGACGATATATACTCAGTCCTTTTTTCATCGGGGTATTCGTCATTTGTTGCAAAACCATTCTCTGTGATTATGACAACTGGATTATCGTATTCGTTCTTGATCCAGTTTAGAATTTTTCTAAAGCCCCATGGAACTGTCTGAAAATTGACATATTGGCAATGCATAATAGTATATAGCCCTAAGCTGATTGTATAAAAACGTTATTTTAGGTACCAACCTTGAAATGAGTGATTCCGCTTGATTGAAACCATTCAGGTTGGTATCCATTGTAAGAATAATCATCTTCGCGTGATGGCGCATCCCATTGTCCTTTGATCGAGCTGGAAACCGAGCTGGAACCACAATAAAAGTAATCCGATGTGCCCTTTATGTATTCTACTTCTTCTTGAGTAAAGAACGGTAAACGGGATCTTTTAAAACCTTGCTCTATGCTTTTCTTGTCCACGATTTCTCTCATTATAAGCGGGTAATCGCCGTCCTTTGAATATATCGGATGAGCAAACCATCCCAACTGAAACATAAACATATTGTGGTTTCGTTTTTACTTTTTTGCCAATGCTTTTTATTCGTATTAAAACAGCAGTAACTATTCTACTTAACCATACTCGGTTGAATTGCGTACTTGCTACGCGGATAATACTAAGCTACACCCCAAGCTAAGCGGGTAATCGGTTGCATCCCAATTTACGCAAATAATACTCGGTTTCGCCCCAAGCTATGTGGGTTATACTCGGTTACACCTCAAGCTAGACGAAAAATACTGGGTTGCACCCAAGCTACGCGGATAATATTTGGTTGCACCCTGGCTACAGCGATACTACTCGGTTGCACCCGAAGCTAAGCGGATAATACTCGGCTGCACCCAAGCTACACGGAAAATATTTGGTTACACCCTGGCTACAGCGGTACTATTCGGTTGCACCCAAGCTAAGCGGATAATACTCGGCTGGACCCGAACTACGCGGATAGTATTCGGTTGCACCCCAGACTACGGCGTTACTACTAGGTTGCACCCCAAGCTACGCGGAATAGACTCGGTTACGCCGCGTAGAAAATTTGTTCAGTAGGACGGTAAACAGTTAATATTCTTTATTGCTGTTTATTCAATAGGCTGGAAATAAAATACGTATATTATTATCGCTTTTATTAGGGATCTAATAATGAATGATAGCTACGAGTAGCATACTCGGCTGCATCGCGTGTTTCACCGATCGTACTCGTTGCACCGTGAGATATGCTAAATATACTCGGTTAACCCGTACGCTATGCTACGCTACGATCAGTCAGAGAAATTTCGGTTTATTATGCCGATAAACACTTTTCGTTTGTGGCAAGCAGCTAAATGTTTATTGTTAGGTATCAATCGAATGTACATAGTAAGTAAGGAGAATCGGCACATTTAAAAAATAGAGTATATATTACCGTAAATTGTGTTGCTTTTTCTGACGCGATATAATCTTCAGGTGATTCTGTTTCTGGTTCATGCCAGCTAGTGTCTAAAGCGATAGAAACCTTACCTGAAATAAAATTTTATTATTTTTAAATAGCTGGCTTTTATGGGTAGGTATTTAATTTAATTTCGTTATATCGACCTTGCTGCGTTG
Source organism: Micropterix aruncella (assembly GCA_944548615.1). NCBI lineage: Eukaryota > Metazoa > Arthropoda > Insecta > Lepidoptera > Micropterigidae > Micropterix > Micropterix aruncella. Next base: position 33,430,813 of record OX155952.1, on the reverse strand, counting down.
GACGATAGACTTCATCGTACAAGTGATAGACTTTCGCATGAGCCAGCAATATATTACGTCCGCATAGATAATCGGCTATTCCAGTGCCGCCTTTCATAGGTGCATTTTTTTTGGAGGCGTAGCCGAGGCAGGCACGCAACGGCTCGTTAAACGTAGTCCACTCTTTCACTCGATCTCCAAACAATTGAAATAGGAGTTCTGCGTACTCCGCGTAGTATTCGACGATGACTGAATTAGTGAATCCGCCCAAATCCTCTATAGACTGAGGGTGGTCCCAGTGATGCATGGTCACTATTGGCGTAATGTTATGTTCAAGAAGTTCGTCGATTAGGTTATTGTAATAGCTAATACCTTCATGGTTCGTCTCATTGATGTAACCGGTCGGAAGGATTCTGGTCCAGGCGATCGAAAACCGATAGAAATCTACTCCAAGTTCCGCTAGCATCTCCACGTCTCTTTTGTACAAGTGATATGAGTCACAGGCGACATCTGCGTTGCTTCCATCGCTGATTGCATCGCTTCTCGTGTGGGAAAAGTGATCCCAAATATTCACACCTTTACCATGCGAGTTCCACGCTCCTTCGATTTGGTGAGCCGCGGACGAAACACCAAAACGAAAGTAATCCGGGAAAGAAATAATCGTAGCAGAACATCTATATAAATAAAATACACATTAAAAATATTTTATAGATAGGATACAAAATTGATTTAAATTATACTTAAACACACCTTATTAACATTATAAAATAAACGGTAAAAGAACACACAAGAAACATTATAAGCAAACGAACAGGACAATTAATGAATGACGATTATTTGACGTAACCGATTTAGTTTTTTACAACCCTATTAAATACTTAGAGGAAGAAATAAAAAAGCAAGATAAAACGATGTTACCTTAAACACAGTAACCCGGATATACCGAGTAAGCGGACGACCCAATTCATGGCTTAACTAGAACAAAATCGAGATAAATCTATACAATAAATAGTAGCAGTGTTTATGTAAATAATCTTAAGTGCTTATTTTAAAAAAAACCTGCCGATAACTAAATCGTAGCAGTACCTACTCATTACAAAAAATCTTATATGCCATTTAAAAAAAATCTTCTCTTATGGCATGTCATTTGTCCTTGAAATTGCCCTTGAAATATCTCAATTAGTTATGTAATAAAATAAATACATTGCTATTTATATTGCTAATTTATATTACTTAGTTTAGCGATTGCTAATTTTCTAAACCTTGTGAGAAAATTGGAAGGGGTTAGGTGTACAACTTCATGCCCCCCCCCCCTACTACCAAATGGGCTAAAATAGCTTTATGATTTTTAGATTATCATCATTAAAAGACAATATTATCTCTGTACCAATGTCTAGGTCGATAAATTGATAAACCTTCTAAAACAGTTATTAAAAATCTACATATTAGATTTTTGAGGTTTCAAGAAGTTCAACAAAAATATCAGCAAATAATCAAGCTTTGTCGATTTTAGATAATGACTTTATACACTGAAATAGTTTTATTAATTTAATACATTCTTCAACTTATTGTATTTGAGATTAATAGGAATACGTTTGTTGATGGGCAAGAATAATAGGTTTTAATTGGGTAAGAATATAATCTCAACAAAAATATTCTTGAAATTTTTCACCACGTGATTATTATAGTATTACGGAGTAAACAAAATGAAACGTTAATTAGAGTATACTTTAGACCTATATCTGCCTACCCGTATATACTTTACAGTTATAACATTCGTAATATGTCTGCAATTGTGATCTTATGAAGTTTTCTTTCGGGCTATCAATGATATCGGTTAGAATATATGTTTAAGCTGCTCATATGGAAAACTAAAGGATAGAAAACATAAATGGTGAGCCCCTTTCCCATTTAGGATCCGTTGACGGTGATATTTTCCAAGAATAAAATAAAGTGCTTGATTCATCCTTGTACTGTCGAAAAAATTTTTATGAGAGTTCGGTGTTTTTTTATAAGAGTAGTTTATTGGCACATTATAGAGATATAAGCGGAAAAAAAATATGTACGATTGAACTGCGATCCTTTTTTTACGGCGAAATAGTAGTACATTTCGCTTTTTATTTAACTAGACAATGTGTTTTAGGATTGCGAGAAGGTGGTAGATGATTTTAGAAAACTGTAGCGCACTTAACATAGAGGTATGCATAACAAATGCGACCATGCGGTCACTTTTTGAAATGGATTTTTTTTTCTAAAATACACAGGTTTATTTAGTTTGAGTTGCTTAATTTACGTTTTAAAATGGCTTTGATCGCGCATTGAGCGAGTTTAAGGGGAAAAGAGCGGAGTGCTCAGTAAGGTTGAGGCATTTCGAGAGATTAAAAAAAGATAAAAGGGGCTAAAAAGAAAGAAGTGAAAGAGGGAATAGAGAAAAGAGCTGAAAGGATAATAAGAGCGCTGGACACCAAATGGAAAGAGATCCTACCTTTTTTCTTCCGCGTCTCAAAATGAAGTAGGAAAGCTAGATTCTTCCGACATCTTATCAAGTGGAGAAAGAGATAATGATAATTAATATTTAATTAGGTCCTAATTATGTCTCCATTGCTACTTAAGTCTTAATTGCAAATTGCTACAGTACTAAACCTTATTGAGCTTACTAATCGACTAATTAATAAGCAGTCTTTAATTAGGTCTCATTCTCGTGGTATGCATCGTCGATGCATACCACAAGAATGAGATTTTGTGTAGTTAAGTCGCCATGCTGACGCACGGTGTTTCATGTCTCATAAGCTGGAAGGTAATAATTCTATAAGTACTTATGACCTCTTCAAAAGATACTATTATTTCTATTATGGTGGTAATTAAGTTTAGGAACGATAATTTTACTTTTGAATAGTTATATAAATTTGAGGACTTTAAATTAAAATTAGATCATTATTATAGTTTTAGTGTTATTGTTTTCCAACCTCTTTTCAGCGTTTGCACTAAGGTTTCCAACTTTAAATCTTTTAAATTTAAATCTTAAACAAATAAGGGCCTTGGGACTACTAAGCCAGCACATTGGGACTACCTGACTTTATAAAACACTACCAAATTTCAAAAGCTCTTCCCTTGTATACTCGTATATAGTAAGTGAAAAAAAGATGGGCTATCATTCGGGAAACAATTAGTACTAAGATGAGGAAATAATTAGTTGCTCAATATGAATCATTGTAAATTACATAGCTATTATAATATGCTGTCTAAAATAAACCCTTGAGAAAATTTTAAATTTTAAATTTTGATTGAACTAATATAATTTACATATTTTTAAAAGGATACTTGAAATCATTTAAAATGAATTTGATGTTATACCAATGGTTATACCAACCTTCGAGGCATATTTTTTTTTAATTCACAAAATGACTACTAAACACGACTTAAACCGACGGTGATTCAGGAGCAGCAATTTAAAATGCCCCTTAATAAATGCAATTGTTTAGCGTAAAAAATTTTAGAAGTTAGTGAAAGCGTATATAAAACTTTGTTTTTCTCGGTAACTATCCAGAAACAGGTCCGTGATGTCCAGTTTGTATGAGACGATATAATATGTATCAGATGATTACGAGAGATTCGACACGATGGATTGCACGATCAAACCAAATATACAGGATAGTTGTCTTGTTCGAACCAGAAACTAACAACGCAGATTGTTACAAGATGAAATATCAAAAATAAAAAGCCATGCTAAAACTACAATTCCCTACAGCAATTCAGGCTTTCATTATTGACACAGCAAGTCTCTGGAAAAAAGGACTCATAAATAAAAATAGGTTCTACTCGCTGCAATGTAAACAGGACACGATGCACAAACTTACTAACCATTTTGTAACTAGCTAACACTGCTAAAGCGAAACACTGAATTTCTGGATCACTCCCATATCATCACTCACATATCATCACTCACATTTCATGACTGACATATCCTCACTCACATATCATCATTCACATATAACACATATCAGCCAATGTGAAAACCTATATGTGCCACAGAAAACCATCATGTCTCTCATCTATCATTGTTAATTTATTACAAGCCTGCAAAATGTCAACAGCATCATTAAAGCTACTTTTTTCAAAAGCGACACATTAAGCTAATGAGATATTTACATATTTAGTGATTTACAAACTGGTTCGCAAATAAATGTCATCGATATAAAATATTTTAATATCCAGACAAAATAGCCTTCGCGGTGAGTGATCCTGCATTTTTTTTATTCCTGCACGAAGTTAGTATAAAATCACTTTCAATATCTACTTGTTCAAAGCCTCACTGAAAAGTTTCAGCTTTCATCTTCTTTCAATGTCACCTCTATTGACAATGTAGCCTTCTAAAAAAATTATTGGCTTATTAAATAAAAGCCACCCCCATTTCCTTAAATTAACCGCCAGGAAACCTTTTCTTATCCCTTCAGATGTATTCGAGTTAATGTAAGACGCAATCACAGTAGATACGAGTCGAAGAGTTGGCTGAAAAGGAGAATGTCCTTAAATTGGGTAGACTTCACATAGTATTAGGTCTATAAGTTGAAAAAGAAAAGGAATATGTAATTCTTCATCTTGGTAATCGTGCACGTCCAAATGATCAATTAACACCTTTTTTATTTATTCTTGCGTCAAACTGTACGACGAAAAATCATCAAATTTGTCTTGGAGCTTGATAATTGGTTGCGGTTCAGAAAGGTTTTTCCTTAATCACTTTGACGCATTTATTAAGTGGTTGATGCGCATTTTAAGTGATCAATGTTTATTTTTCTGATATTAGCCTATTTTTGAGGGTATTTTTCTATGTAAAACTAAACAAAAACATTTTTGACACACTTATGTATGTAATTAAACTGAAATGAAATCTTAGGAACCTATTATCAACCACGTCTAACTGTCGTATCAACATGAAGATTGGCAATTGTGTGTAGTTCTGATGACTACAGTACCATCGGGCTGATACTTCAAGACCAAAAAATCAGACGCCGAACGGATTACTTTTTTATAGATAGGTCTTGTAACAAAGAGCTAAGGGTCAACCAAAACTTTAAATTACTGTATCTAAATATTCAATGCTTAAGCACAGGGCGTGATGAATTAGAGGTATATCTAAATGAGAAACCGGAAATTAGGATAGTTTGTATCTGCGAACACTGGGTAACAGAAGGATGCGAACTCGAAAGCATTCACGACGAATTTATTCTAGCGACAAAGTACTGTCGAAATGTTTATTCACACGGCGGAGTGGCGATATACATAAAAAAGGATATACCATTTGATGATATAACAAATCACTATAATATATTTCAAAACATTTCAGTAGAACGTCATTTCGAATGCTGTGGAATTAACTTGAAATCAAATGATTTAATTATTCTCTGTATCTATAGGGTACCTAATGGAGACATAGACTTGTTTTTTAATAAATTAAGTATGATTCTGGAAATATTAATCTTCAAAAGGGTAATAATAGCCACAGATCATAATATTAACCTAATGGAAAATAAAAGTAGTGTCAGAAGATTAAAATCAATTCTAGCTCAATATCGCATGGAAATCACAATCAATTCACCAACCCGAGTTACACTTACTACTAGTACGTTGATAGACAACATATTTACAAACTTACCATTACATTTATACGAAAGTAAAATAGAGTCACTCGGAATATCCGATCATGAGGCCATATCCATGAAAATTTTCAATGAAGGTAAAAAAATATTTAAAAAATGTTTTCTAAAAACGCGGAAGAGGATTTTTCCTAATAAATCTCAGTTGGATTTTAATGAACATTTATCAAAATTAGATTGGAATGGAATTTTCGATCAGAACACTGACAAATCTAACTGGTTTTCTAGTTTTTTGAAAACTATAAAAGATGTTTTTGATAATACTTTCAAACATAAAAATGTGAATTTAAAATCAAATTTAAAACTGAAATGGATAACGAAGGGTATTAAAGTGTCATGTAAAAATAAACGAAATTTATATTTTTTATTAAGAAAAAATAAACGAGATCAGAATGCAAGAGACCACTGCAAACAATATAAAAATAGACTAAAAAAAGTCATAAAGCAGGCACGGAGAATGGCAACAAAAAAATATATCGATGAACAAAAAAATAAAAGTAAAGCAATTTGGAATATTGTAAACCTTAACACAAACAGAAACAACAAACCAAAAGTCAATTTCGAAATATACACGGAGGACAAAATTACAATAAATAATCCTGAACATGTAGCAAATGAATTTAATAAATATTTTGTAAATTATCCAACGAAAATAAACAAGGCTCAATGTAACAATAATGAATTTCGTTTCTACTTATCAAATGCAAGACAAAATCCAAATTCAATATTTATGAAACCCGTCACTAGTAGGGAAATAGAAAATATAGTAAAAAAATTGAACAAGAGTCATTCTGCAGGGACGGATGAAATTCCAATGTTTGTTGTAAATAGGGCAATAGATTACATTAAAAACCCCTTAACGCAGGCTATAAATGCCTCTATAGAAAGTGGTGTTTTTCCCGAAGAGTTAAAATTATCAAAAGTGATTCCACTCTATAAAGCAGGCGCAAGAACTGAAACTGGAAATTTTAGACCAATTGCAATTTTGTCTTCTTTCTCAAAAATCATAGAGACTATAATTAAAAATAGATTAATTGCGTTTTTTGATGCAAACAATATTCTTAGTGAAAGACAATTTGGATATAGACGAAACAAGTCCACTACTAAAGCTATCGAGGATTTCATATCTTATATAAATGACAAACTAATGGACAAGTACTACACCTTAGGTATTTTTTGCGATTTGAGTAAGGCATTTGATTGCGTTAGGCATGATATTTTACTAAACAAACTAAATCATTATGGAGTCAGGGGAGACTGCTTAAAATGGTTTTATTCATATTTAACAAATAGAACGCAAATCGTGGAAATTACACAATGTCAAAATCAAAACATTACAAAACACTGTTCGATCCCTTTAACTAATAAACTTGGAGTCCCGCAGGGTTCCATTTTGGGCCCTATTCTATTTTTAGTATATGTAAATGATTTACCAATGTATTTCAACGATATAAATGTAACGATGTTTGCTGACGACACTAGTTTAATTGTTGCCGGTAAAGATATGGAAGAATTATTGATTAACGTTAAAATTAATCTATTCAAACTAAATAGTTGGTTTGAGAGCAACAACCTCACACTAAATGCGTCTAAAAGTAACTTCATACATTTTACAAATCATCGAAATCGGAATAAAGGTTCGCCAATAATACTTTCAATAAATAACATTGCCATTCCTCAAACTCATTGTACTAGATTTTTAGGTGTTCATGTCGACGAACTTTTAAAATGGAACTTTCACTGTGAAAACCTCGAAAGTAGGTTAAGTCGGGCATGTTATGCTTTAAGTATTGTAAGAAGGTCTTTGGATGAATTGCAAACAAGAAATGTTTATTTCAGCTATATTGAAGCTATCCTAAGTTATGCCATTACGATCTGGGGAAATTGTTATGCTTGTCATAGGGAACCCATATTTATACTTCAAAAGAGAGCAGTGCGAATAATTGCAAAGGTGAAAAGGGAAGAGTCATGTCGACCCATTTTTAAAAGGCTAAGAATCCTCACCTTAACCTCACTCTATCTCTTTAAGTTACTAACTGAGTTTTTTAAGAATAAAGAAACACATTATAAAAAGTTTTCAGATACACATACTAAAAATACGAGAAATAAATTAAACATTTTTATACCATGTATTAAACTAAACACAGCAAGGCAAGACAAAAAATACTCAGGGCCATATTACTTTAACAGGCTACCAGAAAGTTTAAAAACTATTCAAGTGGAAAGCTTATTCAAAAAGTTACTTAAAGAATTCTTATTAGACAAAGCTTTTTACTCGATCGATGAGTTTGTTAATTTTAAATAATTTTTCAAATTTTTTGGTCATTTTCTTGACAATTTTAAGTAGCATTTTTTAATTATTCTGACTTTTTCTGATTTTAATTTCTTGATTATTTTTATCAATTATTTTAATTTGTGGTTTTAGTAAATAAATCTTAAAAATGATTTGGATGCCCTAAAAGCAATAATGAAGTAACTGTATGTACGTGGTGATAAATTTAAATATTGTAAAAACGAACTAATATACTGTAATTTAAATGTACCTAAATATTAAGTTTCTACAATCTGTTAAGATTTTTTTGGAAATAAAATAAATTGAAAAAAAAAAAATTGATCTGATCATGGAGCCGGAAGGCAATAACAGAAACTGCATAACGGAGCAAAGTATCTGAGCCGTGTTTGGGCTTGTTAGAATTTGCTTCAGATCTACACTGACTTTTTAGGATTTCCAGGGTCTAACGATGGATATGGAAGGTTGGCACTGGAATTATATAACGGAACAACGTATCTTAGCCGAGTTTCGGCTTGTTGCAATCGGCTTGAGATGTACTCTGGACATGGAAGGCTTCCAGGTTCTGATGATGGCACCGGAAGGTATACGCTGAAACTCAATAACGGAAGGATGAATGCTTAACATGTTTGGGCTTGTTGGAATCGGATTGAGATCTACTTTGTTCTTTGGAACAAATTATCTCAGCCGTGTTTTGGCCACGCTGGTATCGTCTTGAGATGTATTCCTGTCATGAACGATTTTCAGGGGTTGATAATGTAATCGCGAGTGAAGAACTAGAACTCTATAACGGAATAACGCAGTGTTTGAGCTTGTTGGAATCGTCTTGTGGTGTTATCTGGCTATGAATGATATTCATGCCATAAAAATTAAGCCGGATTGTAGTATTCTGTAGATCGAATGCAATAACAAGACACACACTGACATACATGTTACACGCACACATACATATAAACACTTCATAGTAGGTTGGTTTTAAGAGATTGTCATATGACAATAAACCCGCCCATTGTGAAATTTCACAATAAAGAGTAGAAACAAACAAACACTTTAGTCACTGGAATTCGATAACGGAACAACATATCCTAGTCATGTAACTTGTATATTGAGGCTATATGCTACCCGGAGGGCTGCTTTGTAAATTTAGTTGTGTATTTTGTATATTAAGGATGTATATACCTATTGTATATAAATTCCTCCCAAACCAAGGTGAGAAACGTGCCGGGGGCTGAATGTTATGGACGTGGTTAAAAATATCATGTCGCAAACGTCACCTCAGGAAGACGGGCGCCATCCGATTTTTTTTACTCACAAGGCATATGCATTTTCGTGGAACCCGCCTTGTTGCCTATTGGCACCACCTTCTGGGTGGACATTTGTAGCATCACGCAGACAAACAGGCGGTCACCCATGTCAGTATTGACCGCGCCCGATGCTTCTTAACTTCGGTAACAACGAGGAGAATCGGTGTCAACGTGGCTACCGATGCTACAAACGTGGCTATATGTAGTCTTGCTCCCCACACGAACTACTGGGGGGGGGGGGGTAACCGTTTTAATTGTCCGATATTAGTGGCTACCCGATCCTGGTGAACAGCCGGGCAAAGGATGCCGTGTCCCTTACGTTTCACCGCTTCGTAAGGGAGAGGACCGCGCAAGCGACCTCGAACTCGTAACCAATCGAGAGACTGGAGTGATCTGGTCGCAATTGGAAGTAAGGGCGTGAGCGTAAGCCCGCTGGGTAACACTATCTCGCGGTTAAGGCGTTGGCCTCTTAAGGGTTTGTGGCGGAGCTAGACGGTGGACTGTTCTGTTCAAGTCTTCTGCGCTCACTCCAGGGAAATGTAACGACTAATCGTTAAAACTTCCTGAGGTGACGAGCTCGCCCGTTGTAGTTGACAACTCTAGTTGTCCGATACTAGTGGGAGCTAGTGGGCCCTTGTTGAATTGGTCTACAAGACCCATTTGTTCGGGGTCGGTCACACTCTCGGGTCAACACCTATCCGGCGGCCTACACAAATAAAGTGCGAGCCCTGGCAGGACTCTAGCCTGAAAGCTAATTTTCACCAGGAGTCAATCTTCTGGCACTTCTGGACGGTTTTCGCACCGTGCGGCGTAAGCCAATCGATTGTGCATTCTGATTAACATTTAATATTTACGCGGTGACAGGCGAGGGTTGAAAACCCCGCCCACCACCCGGGCATTTCTAACGACTTGGGTCGTTTTATCTGCCCAGGATGTCATGCAACGACAACCTCACGCGTGCCGGAAGGGTAGCGCATGAGGGGTGAGCGAACGGAGACCTTGAGAAGGATTCTCAGAGCTTCAGCCCCCGCCGGCACCCCGTAAACCGTTTATTTGTACTTCGGAATGTTTGCAATGATTACTTAATTACTAGACTAAACTAGGCGACTAAGCGGTAACATATTTCATTATTTATATAGTTCTCATTACATAATATATTATTTTCATTACAATGATGAGGCGGTGGAAGTCATGCTCCATGCGGGGTGTAAAAAAAACGGGCAGCAAACGGCAGGGGCGCCGTCAGAGACCTCGACGACCGGGATCCTGTGAAAGGGCACGCACCCACAGGGGCGATTAGGGACGATACAGTACGGGCGACTTCGGATGATGAAGCAGCCCCCGGCTCGCACCGTTAAGAGGGGGGCCCCGTTAAGAGGGGTACGGAGGAGGATAGCCCCTCTGCCTCAGATCCTCCCAGAGGGACACCCAGTGATCCACAAACTCGCGAAACGCAGCATAGCAACCCCTACAACTTACCAAGTCCGCATACCAAACCGGCAGACTGACGACGCACGAACCAACCACACACAGCATTTCCGCCCGTGCAGCTTCAAGCTTGGGGCATGTCCAAACGATGTGTTCGGCCGTCTGGCGACTAGTTCCACACGAGCACCAGGGATCGTCGTTGAGTCCAAAGTCAAATAACTTGGCTTTGAACTCACTGTGACCCCCAAAAATTGTTTATTATCGATATTTATCTAACGCTTTATGGCGCAGCGCGCTCAACGCTTCTTGAACTTTTTTTCTGTAGATAAAATTTACAAAATTGAAAAAAAATATATAAAACAACACAGAATTACATGGTGCGCGATAGATTCGGAAGACACCGTATCACCGCTGCGTAAGGGAGAGGACCGCGCATGCGACCTCAAACCTGTAATCAGTAGGGAGACCGAAATAATCTATTTGCATTATTTTTTCAGAAGAAAACTTTAAAAATTAAACAAAAGTAAATAAAACTTAAAAATAACACGGTTTTATAAGAACTGAGTTTTCCCTAGTATCGGACAACTAGAGCTGTCAACTACAACGGGCGAACCCGTCACCTCAGGAAGTTTTAACGAAATTTGATCGTTGTGTCTCCCGTTAGTGAGCGCAGAAGACTTCGGACAAAGCAGTCCACTGTCAAGCTCCGACCCATGCCCGTAAGAGGCCAACACCTTATCCGCGAGATAGCCAGGTATGTTACCCAGCGGGCTGACACTCGCGCCCTTACATACAGTTGCAACCAGATTACTCCGGTCTCCCGACTGGTAACGAGTTCGAGGTCGCTTGCGCGGTCCTTTCCCTTGCAGTGAAACGGTGTCAACCGTATCTATCGCGGACCACGGCATCCTTTGCCCGTCTGTTCACACGGAATCGAGTAGCCGATGGTCGTTTCAAGAGCAGTCGCCGTAAGGTCAGCCACCACCTCCGCTCTATAGAAAGCAGTACTGCTTCCAGACCCCCCGACTGTTAGTCGATTGCGCAATCGATTGGCTTACGCCGCACTTTATGCAGATAGTCCAGGAGCGCCAGAATATTAATTCCTAGGGGAAACTAGCTCTAAGGCCAGAGTCCTACCCGGGCTCTCGCTTCATGCGTGGAGGCCGCCGGATGGGTGTTGACCCGTGATTGTGACCAACCCTGAACAAATGGATCTTCGTGGCCAACTCAGCAAGGGCCCATTAGCTCCCGATTGGTAAGAAAGACTTCAGTCTGGAAATTGTCTTAAGGGACGGGGCGGGGGGAGCGGATCTTTTCCTTCTGGTTGGTTAATGGGCCGGAAAAGTAATAAAAAACACTTGTATGTTTCATTTACAGTAAAAAATAAATGTTTATTTGTTTTCAGGCAGAACTCTTGATTTAATCAAATCTTTATAAAACAGTCCTGATTTTCTTATAGTTCGTGTCCTAGAGGGGCTGTCAAAGTCGACTTGGTAAAGACCGAAAAGAGACCTAAAAATAGGCAAATAAAAAAATATATTAATAGTTAATTAAGTAGTTTATATGACTTTATTTATTACGTACTTGTATCCATCGTTCCACTCGAAACCATCCATTAGTGTCCACAGTCCATAACCGATAATAGTACAGTTATCTTCGAACTTCGCCTTTAGTAAAGCATCCAAATAAGCAACATAGTATTCTATTTTGTTATAATCTTCGATTCCGCTTAATGATCCGCGTCCGTTTTCTGCCACAAATATAGGTGGATTGTCGTACTCGTTCTTTATCCAATTCAACGTTTTCCTGAATCCCGAAGGAGCAAATTTTAGCCATGATATATCGGTGGCCGGCCACGTGCTTCTTTGATAGGTCCTCGAAGAGCAGTCGTCTTCAAGCGAAGGAATTGGAAACGGATGCTCGTCTTCGCGCAATTTAACAGCCACACTTGAAGAATAATGGTTCAAAGCAAAGAAATCTGCACTACCTTTGAGCATCCGCTTTTCCTCTTCTGTTAATGTCGGAAGTCTGGACCGAGAGAAACCCTGCTTGTAGCTTTTTTCGTCTATTAATTTTCTTACTATCGGCGGATAGTCTCCGGTTTTTGAAAAAATTGGATGTGCATACAAGCCGGTCTAAAATCAAAAAGAAAAATGACAACAACGACGACAGCAACGGTGATGTTTTGCCGTCACGAATGTAACGTCGACATGGGCGAATAGATAAAAAAATGTTTCTTACGAAGAATTGTCTCCTGGTTTCGGCGATTTCCATGTCTTCATCAGTATTGCTATTTGCTTCTATCCATTCACTATCGATAACGATTGAAACTCTTCCTAAAACATATCCATAATTAGCTACGCAATATTTCTTTTAAGGGTCTTATCCTTGGGAAATATCTGGAGCAAATTGGTATTTCTTAAAAAAATGATTCTCATGCGTCACAAGAAATCGCTCCCCCAAACCCAACCCAACCGACTTCGACCGCAGGAATACAGCCGTGGTGGAAGCTCGCAGCGGCCCTGACAGGGTAACCTGAACTGCGAGAAAGCCACCAGATGGGAGTTAATCCGTGAGTTTAGCAGGCCAGATGACATAGAGTTTGGCCAACACCACCCAAGGCGCACGGTACCATAAGGAACCAATCGGGTGGCGAACTATTAGGAACCACCCAGACGGGAGAATTGCATTTTGGGGAAATCTTGATTTCAAAAGGGCCATGACAAATGAGAAGTTAGGTAATTGTCATTAGATCCAAGCCTTTCAAAGGGCAGAAATTACCAAGGCATCTATTTTTCCAGGCAACTGCTTACATAGAGAGGTCGTTAATCTGATGGAGATATCGTCGTAGAGAAGCAAAAGCCCTGGAATAGGCCAATTTTATATGATATACAGCGGGTAGTCCATTCTTCTGTTTTAATATAGAGCGTCAAAGTGGTAGTAGGGCGGTGTCGACTACAACGGGCGAACCCGTTACCCTAGGCTGGTATAACGATATGTGACCGATCTTTTAGCCGTGGGATGAACGTAGAAGACATATAGAGACAAACAGTATACTGTCTAGTACCGCTGGGTACCTTTCCCGGTGACCCGCCGTAAGGCGTTGGCCTCTGACGGGGAGGTGGCATAGCTAGACTGTGCATCACTACATAGTATAAAACAAAGTCGCTTTCTCTGTCCCTATGTCCCTTTGTATGCTAAAATCTTTGAAACTACGCAACGGATTTTGATGCGGTGTTTTTTAATAGATAGAGTGATTCAAGAGGAAGGTTTATATTTATAATAACATCCATTGAATAGTGGAGAAGTACTGCTATTTTTGAGGTTTCTAATGTGATGTCGTAAATAATTACATTTTTTCCGCTTACATTGCAAACGCATGCTGAACCCTACGAGTTTTATCAAAATAATGTACTAAGTATTGTACACATTGAAAAGGTCTACAGAAAAGTCCGTGATGGTATATGTCTATCTCTTATGGATAACCCACAATAACTTTTTTTTGTCATTTACTTTTTACGACAAATAATGGCTAATTTTCGAAGCGATTTTAACCAATACAGCATTAATCCTTAACCAATTAAATACCTTGAATACATTGTTCATTTAATATAGATCTATATGGCCCTTTACACCGTATGATTTAAGTGAATATTTTCGAAGATATTACAGATTTAAAAATTGCGGGACGTAGCGTTTGCGGCGGTACCGGCCGGCCGCCCGGTGCGGCAAGAGCGTGCCTATAAATAGCGCGTCTGAGGCCGCGGTTTTCCCTATAGCACTTTGAATTTAGCAGCGATCGGACGCGTTTATTATATCGGAGCTCTCCAGCGAGGAAAATAGCAATACTTAGGTAATAAAAACGTGCTTTTCAGCGCGACAACGTATAAGTAATTTACGATAAATAATTGTATGATAGTAGTTTTAAAATATAAATTATATTCTATTCTAAGGTTAATTTTTAAATCGCACTTATAGCAATTATAAGTACCTACATAATGTGAGATAAGATTAGATTAAATAAAACCATAATTTATGGATTGCAATTTTCTATTAAGATCTTGATTAAAATTTACAGTTAGATCAATTTAATATTAGGGAAATTATTTTCAAAAATCGTGATTTAAGGTGAGATATGTAAGTTCAGAAAAAGTACTTAATAGAATAGGTATCTTTTGTTGTTGATGATTGTTGATTATCTTTTGTTTTTAGTCGCACGAATAGCAAATTATTTTTTATAATTAAAATCGTTGTTTAAGTTGAGGTATTTCAGTAAAAAAAAAAAGAACTGAATAGAATAGGTATCTTTTGTTTTTTATGATTGCTGATTATCTTTTGTTTCTAAATGGTAAGAATTTAGATATTTTTTACTGCGGCACATACTAATAATATGGCAATTTGTGCATAGGTAATCATACATATAGAACTGAGTAAATTTTGTACAGAAATTATAAAGTCATGTCTGGAAGACGTCGTCGTTCGAACATAGGTCGTAAGTACAGTGAATGCCAGAAGAGTACGTTCAGCAAGAGATGAAGAATCGTCAACGGAACGTGAGGCTCGCCTCAGTCAGGCTCGGGATAGATATAGAGCTGAGAGAGAGAGAGAGAATCTTCAGTAGAGCGTGAGATTCGCCGCAGCCGGGATCGAGATAGGCATACGGTTCAGAGGGACAGAGAATCGTCAGTAGAGCGTGAGGCTCACCTCAGTCAGCTTCGGGATAGATATAGAGCTGAGAGAGAGAGAGAATCTTCAGTAGAGAGTGAGGTTCACCGCAGCCGAGATAGGGAAAGACATCGAATACAGAGCCAGAGAATCATCAGCACGAGTTACTAATTCATGGGTGAATAAAGAAAATTCTGCCATGAATTACGATCCTTCGATTTCTTACAAGGACGATCGTATAGTATCAATAGGTACTATGTCAGTAGTGTGTGAACATTGCTTGGCATTGAAATTCAAGGACGAATCGAAAGGCATGTGTTGCTTACAAGGAAAAGTCAAATTAGAAGAAGTTCTCCCTCCACCTGAACCACTTCACTCTCTTCTTACGGGTGATCATCAGAAATCCAAGCAATTCATGCGCAATATACGCCGTTATAATAACGCATTTCAAATGACCTCTTTTAAGAGTAAGCAAGTCGTTGAGCGTGGGTTCATGCCTACATTTAAAATTCAAGGGCAAGTGTACCACTTAGCTGGGAGCTTGCTACCACTTCGACCCGATGATCACACATTTCTGCAAATATATTTTATTGCAGATCAAGATACACAAGCATCTACGCGGTGTACAAGTGTTGCACAGCCAATTGATAGAGATTTGATTAGATCTCTCCAAGATATGTTACATTCATTCATAATTGCTACATACAGTCTTTCAAAACTGCGATTGAGAGTGTTCCAGCAGATACTCCTGACTTTAATGTCGTAATCCATGCAAATAAAGTTTCTGTTGGAGAACACAGAGGACGATACAATGCGCCTTCCACGAGTGAAGTAGCAGTGGTGATAGCTGGACAGCAATTTGACAAAAGAGATATTGTATTGCATAGTTGTGATGATAATTTGCAAAAAATTTCAGAGTTACACAGATCTTATGACAGCTTACAATATCCTTTGATGCTATGTCGTGGAGAAAATGGTTATGCCATTAATATTTCTCAAGTTGACCCAATCGGTGGTACACCTCTGCGTAAAACAGTGTCATGTATGAACTACTATTGCTACCGTATAATGACAAGACGTAACAATTTCAATACTTTGCTTAGATATGGAATGTTAACAAACCAATACTTGGTAGATCAATATGCGAAAATTGAATCTGAGAGATTGGCCTACATCCGTAATAATCAAACTAAATTGAGAGCTGAAAATTACGTTCATCTTCAGGATGCTTTACAGGCGAATGAACACCGCAACGGCATTGGGCAGTTGGTTATACTACCTTCATCATTCACAGGTGGACCTCGATATTTACACGAAAAATCGCAAGACGCCATGACTTACGTAAGAAATTACGGCAAACCTGATTTATTTATAACTGCAACATGTAACCCAAATTGGCCGGAAATCAAAGAAAATATTAACACCAATTTAACTCCACAAGACAGATACGATATAGTTAACAGAGTCTTCCATTTAAAAGTACAGAAACTCCTGCACCTCAAAACAAGTCTCATATATTCGGTCCGCCGCGCTGTCATATGTACACAATAGAATGGCAGAAACGTGGCTTGCCACATGTACACCTGTTGGTGTGGTTAGTGAACAAAATTAGACCAAACCAAATTGACAGGGTTATTTCAGCTGAATTACCGGATAAAGATGAAGATCCTATCCTGTACGAAATCGTAAAGAAACATATGGTACACGGCCCTTGCGGGACTTTAAACCCGAATTCTCCATGTATGCGAGATTCTAAATGCAGCAAAAAATTTCCGAAGTCGTTCCAAACTCAAACAAGTACTAGCGATGACGGATATCCCAAATATCGTCGACGATCGCCAGAACAGGGTGGGCAAAATGCTACCGTCCGAAACCATGATATTGATAACCGATGGATCATTCCCTATAATCCGCTCCTTTTGAAAATTTTTGATGCCCACATCAACGTAGAGTTGTGCAATTCAATAAAGTCAATTCAATATGTTACTAAGTACATTAATAAAGGCAGTGATCAAGCCACTTTCAGCATACAATCACCAAATGAAGTGGAAAAATATCAGTCTGGACGTTACATCTGCAGCTCTGAAGCTGTATGGAGGATTTTATCATTCGAAGTGCACGACCGGGCTCCCACAATTGTCCACCTTGCAGTTCATTTAGAAAATGGACAAAGAGTATATTTCACAGAGAACAATATACAAGAAGTTGTTAATAACCCGCGGGATACAACATTGACAGCATTCTTCAAGTTATGTGCTCAAGATGATTTCGCGAAAACACTGACGTATGACAGAGTTCCAGGTTACTATACATGGAACCAGAGTTCTAAAACTTTTCAACGGCGAAAACAAGGTACTGCGGTTGATGGTTTCCCCGGAGTAAAAAAAACGGATGCTCTTGGCAGAGTCTACGTGGTTCATCCCAACAACAGCGAATGCTTTTATCTGAGAATGTTATTGCATATTGTAAAAGGCCCGACATCCTTTGCACACCTAAGAACTGTACAAGGTGTTGTTTACAATACTTATCAAGCAGCATGCAAAGCTATGGGGCTCTTGGAAGACGATTCTCACTGGGAAAACACATTATCAGAAGCAGCTGTTTGTAGTTCAGCTACATCATTAAGATATTTATTTGCCGTCATAGTAGTGTTTTGTCAAGTAACTGATTCTGTTAATCTATGGAATAAATTTCAAGATAATATGGCCAGTGATATTCTGATTCGGCGACGGCGAGAGTTAAACTCAGATGATGTACAATATGATCAAAACATATTTGACGAAGCATTATTGGAATTAAACAAAGTAGTGCAATTACTTTCGGGTAAATCGATCAAGGATTTTGGGCTGCCGATGCCAGCTAATACTACTGACTCAGATTTAACTAACAGTGCCGAATACACAAGAGAAACATCATACGATCAAACGAGACTTTTACAAAATATAGCTCAAGATGAGCCACGATTAAACATCGAACAGAAAAAAGTATTCACTGTATTACTATCAACAATTGATAACAATGAAGGGAAATTGTTTTTCCTTGATGCCCCAGGAGGTACAGGAAAAATATTTTTAATCAATCTGCTTTTAAAAAAAGTGAGATCTATCGGAAAAATTGCGTTAGCTGTTGCGTCATCCGGCATTGCCGCTACGCTTTTGGAAGGAGGCCGAACCGCACACTCCACATTCAAGCTCCCGCTGAAAATCGCCACCGATGATAATAACAGCGTCTGTAGTGTTTCTAAACAGAACAATACAGGAAAATTGATGCGTGACTGCTCATTAATAGTCTGGGACGAAGCTACCATGTCAAACAAGACGTCTGTGGAAGCACTGGATAGGACAATGCGCGATTTGCGCAACAAAAATTCACCTATGGGTGGATGTACAATTCTGTTCTCAGGAGATTTCCGTCAAATCCTACCAGTTGTGACTCGAGGAACACGTGCTGACGAAATAAATGCTTGCCTAAAAAGATCCAACCTTTGGCCACATGTCAATAAATTAAAGCTTAAAACTAATATGAGGGTTTCGTCATCTTCACGTGAGAACAGGCTATTTCCAGAGATGCTGCTAAAAGTTGGCAATGGAGAGTTAACACAAAGTGAGGGAAGGATTGACCTAGAAAACCTTTGCATTTTGATAGACAACTTCCAAGAGTTAGTCAACAATGTCTATCCTGATATTGATAACATAAGTTATAAGACAATATCTTGGTTTAAAGAAAGAGCGATTCTGTCACCAACTAACGAACAAGTAGATAAAGTAAATAACTTGATTCTTTCAAAGATTGATGCGCCGACGAAAATATACTACTCGGTCGATACTGTTCTCGATTTGGAAGAAGCTGTTCATTTTCCTATAGAATTTCTAAACTCTTTGAACCCGTCTGGACTCCCTCCTCACAAAATGGTGTTGAAAGTAGGTTGTCCTGTTATTTTATTAAGAAACCTGAATCCACCTAAACTTTGCAATGGCACGCGTTTGCTGGTAAAATCATTGAAAACTTTCATAATAGAGTGCACAATACTCACAGGATGTGGTACCGGAGAAGATGTATTGATTCCCCGAATCCCTCTGATACCATCGGATTTACCCTTCCAATTTAAACGTTTACAGTTTCCGGTAAAGACATCTTTTGCAATGACCATTAATAAATCGCAGGGTCAAACCTTCAAGGTTGCAGGCTTAGATTTGAGCGTTGACTGTTTTTCACATGGACAACTGTATGTCGCTCTTTCAAGAGTGACCTCCAGAGAAAACATGTTTGTATTGTCTAATGACAAGAAAGCTGTGAACGTTGTTTATAAAGACATTCTGTAATATGTTGTAAAAATAAAATAAATAGTTAAAAATGTAAAAAGTAAATAAGTAAAAATGTAGTGTATTAATTTAGATATTCCAAAGATAGCAGGAAATCTTCATGGTATTGTAAGGGTAAGGGGGATTGTTTTACTCCAAATTTAACGCGTACGGGCCACGGGCAGTAATGAATAAATCAAAACTACTGGATCGATTTTAATCACATAGGCTATATATTTTATATCCGTGCGAAGCCAGAGCGGGCCGCTATGTTTTTATATACAACGTTCACAGTTTTTCTGTACTGTATTTAGTATCAGCATTGCACCCGTGCGAAGCCGGGGCGGGTCGCTAGTTGTTAATAATCCCAAGTGGTCTGCGCTCAGCTTACTGGGGACAGAACGATCTAATATCGTTAAAACTTCCTGAGGTGCCGGGTTCGCCCGTTATAGTTGACAGCTCTAGTTGTACTGACACCCCAAGGTACTCATTCTCGTGCATAAACTCGCTCATTTTCATCTGGAAAGCGCCAAAAAAAAAATTGGTCGCAATATCTGTTAGAGCAATGTGCCGATTGTCCTTTGGTCGGGTGTAAACTGGGACCTTCGGAAACAAGATGATTGTCGTTTGGCCAAAATTCTGTGGGACTATATCGCTATTCCGTATGTGGCAGAAAATGAATCCTACTTATTGACAAGTTAGAGGCACATTTTATACACTATTAAGGAAACATCATCGGGACCCAGAATAGAGACCGACGACTTTCTTTTAAACTGAGTGCGAATCTCATCTAAAGATCGAGAGGTAAAAACTACCATAGGCAAATGCAGAAGGAGTGCTCGGAGAAGGGCTGTACGTATGAAACCGCATTGGATTCGCATACGTGATCGAAAAGTGATACGTGGCCATTTTTTCCGGGATTGGAATTATGCCTTTGGAGGCAGACAAAACCTTCTTTCTGTAACGGTTTTTGTGGTTTTTGTACGGGGTAACGGTTTTTGTACTAAACAATTTTTGACGAACATGGCTTTTTCTTTATATTTAAGATGCTCTTCTCTGCTACTCTCTGTACGAGTTTAAGTATAGAGCGATACGCGCACGAGACGCTGTGGCAGAATGCATTACCTCCGGCTTTCTTGGCTTCGTGTAGCTGGCTACGAAGTAGCCATTTTTTCCTACGCAGCTTTGCCTTCAATACATTTTATTTGTGAACCAGGTGAGCATGGATTGATTTTGGGTACACACTAGAGACTTACTCATAGGTCGCCATCTGGCAGGACGACAGATTAACGCCTGCAGAGGCATTACGATTCACATAATACCGTGAAATGTCAAAAAAATATATACGAAAAAATAGATATTGGTGGTTATACCCGTCGGTAAACAAGCAATACGCAAGCATTTTGTAATAATTTCAATTCGTGATTACGAGAAAAACGAGTTAGCAAGCAAGAACACATGTAAGATAAATGAAAAGCTTGTTAAGGAAAGACTTGAGAGAGTGGTCATCTGTTATTGAGATGGGGTGACGATGAACTTACTGATGATGATGACCACTGTGATGAGACAAAGGATAGCTCTCAATGTTCTATCCTTTGAATGTCTGATATCTGGCTCCGAAGATATGCGATGTAAAAGTGAAAATCCAAAATATTAAACTAGAGTTTTATTAGTGTAATCCTTTGTTCGCATACATAGTGCGCTGCGCAGGTGCGCTTACGATGAGGTTACAATTTCTGTGCGCGACGCGGTCCGCGTACATTAGGAAAGTGGAAAATATTCAAATTCGAATACTGAAACAAATGGCACCAAAAGGCTCAATAACAAATTAAGCAAAATAATTACACAGAACTCTACTCCTCAATTGATGTCTTGCCTATAAGTTTCTTCGTATGATATAAAATTCTACTTGACAACAACGAAAACGGTTCGTTACGAATACCTGCCGATCATGTACACAGAACTCGGCTACGTGAAAAGGGGTATTTGAAATATAACCCAGCAAAACAATTATTACGGCGATAGAACTCTTGAATTCATTGTTCAAAAATTATTCAATCACTTTTCAATAAAATTAGACAACTCAATCAGCAATACTTACTAAAGAAAACATTGAATCTTATACTACTAAGCAACCTAAATAATGACTTACCCAGGCGAGATAATTGAAATAATTTAAATATTATGTAATATAAATACTATAACAGAGAAATTAAAAACTATATTAGTGTAAATTAGCATAAATATGTAAAAGCAGTAGCATAACTGTAACAAGTAAAAAATTCTATTAGACTAAATTAGCATTAACATCAAGTAGAATAATTATGGTAAACCAAGCTAATTAAGATAAGTTAGGTTAGGTTAGGGCATAAGTATAGATATCTAGTATGAATCATTTTATTAGTGTAATCATTTGTTATTGTAATTGTAAACAAAGTAAGTATACCAGGATAATTAGTATAGGTTAGGTTAGATTAGTAAGTAGGCATATTAATTTAGTGGAAAAGCATACTTATAAGTGTATATTCAGTTAGTTATGATAGGAGATATAGGTTAGATTATGGTTAGGTTAGGAAGTCAATGCATCTACTTAACGTAGAAAGTTATAATAGTTAATAAAAGTATAATAGGTAATAGATAATATAAGTCAGATATAAACACATTAATTGTTAGTTACCCACTGAAAAGGCACTAGCCTTAGTGGGGAACTGTGAAATGTAATTTGTATCTTTTTTTATGAATAAAGACTACCAAAAAAAAAAATCGCTATAATGAACCGTGCAATGTGCTCTATGGCGCTGAGGGGAAAGCGGTTGGAGCGGGGCGGGGCATGCGGTGTGGTAACGAATGTGTTTCTTCTGTGAATTGCATAAATCCATTCGTTTTCATCATCTCATGTGCCGCTACAAAAGTATCTATATTAACATGCATATGTTTCAGTTTGCGCGTAATCAAGACTTGAAAATCACATAAGCAAGCAAAAAAGCAAGCAGGAGAGATACCGAATACAGCCGTATATAATCAGGACGTCCTGACAAACTAGATAAAATAATTAACATAATTACCTCCTTCAAGGGGCGCGTATTTCTCTTCGTAGAGCCTATACGCCCTAGCGTGTGCCAAGAGTATCGTATGCGTGCAAAGATAATTGGCTACTCCAGCAGAATTATTAAGGGCTGGAGCGTTTTCCAGCGAGCTATACCCAAAGCTGCAGATATGCCGAGGTTCGTTGATTGTTATCCAAGTTTTCACTCTGTCCCCGTAAGTCTTAAACAAAAAATCGGCATAATCTACGAAGTAATCTGCCATCAGTGGGTTCGCCCATCCTCCCAAGTCCTGAAGCAGCTGCGGCAGATCCCAATGATACATTGTTACCACTGGCGTTATGTTTCGTGCTAACAGCTCATCGATTAAATAGTTGTAATATAATACGCCTTTAGAATTGATGACATTAGTTGTTCCCTTTGGCATTATTCGGGTCCACGCTATCGAGAATCTATAGTAATCCACTCCGAGATCTGCCACCATTTCTATATCTCTCTCAGGCTGGTGATAAGAATTGCAAGCGACGTCTCCTGTGCTACCATCAACAATTAACTCGCTTCTTGTATGGACCATTCTATCCCAAATACTCTCTCCTTTTCCATCTTCATCCCAAGCACCTTCGATCTGGTAAGCCGACGACGAAATACCAAATAAAAAGTCATCTGGGAACTTCAAAGTTTCTCCGACACATTCGCTAAAAAAACACGTTTAAATACGACATCACGGATGAAATGTATCGTTAACACAAATTGTCGAAAACCTTTACGACACGAACTGACTAGTAAGTGTGCGAATATTCCAAGAGTACTGGAAACTTCAGGTTCTTACTACTAAAATCGCAAAATATCTAAGGACGTAATTAAAATGCTGAACGAAACGATAATATCAGCTATTTATTGCAGCTTTAAATGAATAGTCATTCCCGCCACACAGGAAACAGTAAATACCCGAATCGAACTTTCGTTGAGAATATCAAACCTTTAACTGAGCTTTAATTGAGCAAGTAGGAAACATTGAAATTTACATCACAGAGAATACATCCTTCAGCCAATATCGAAGATAATGAAAATGTACCGATTCCTGATGTAGATAAAGCTAAAGGTACGCTCCGAATAGAATTACGGTTAATATTTAATATATACCGGGTGAAAACGGGTGATAACATATTTCAATCGTAAAGTGCAAAGCGTATTTGTTTTGTTTTGTTTTAGGCAACTGCCAAGGTGCAGTTGCCCAAAAACGTGTAAAGAATTTATTATAATAAATAAGTATTTGTGAACCTTGTATTCTTAAAATTTATATTATCTATTTAAGAAAAGTAACACCACGTACTTACTATATGCAAAAAATCTGTAAAACTATGTTCTTACGCCGATTATATCTTAAGTAATGTAAAATAATTTGACACTTATCTTGGTGTTATATAATTTATACGTATATATTATATTAATAGTGATAATTTGAACTCTGAATTGAAATACAAATGCATTAATACATATGCATATAATAATAATAAATAGTAATAATAGGGCGAACGGGTTTTGACTAAAACCTCCAATAAATAGCCGATATTATCGGTTCTTCCGGAATTTTACTAAAATCCTTAGTGACTTCGCGAAACATCTCGATACCACGATAGTCAACATCGTGATAGTAGCAACTAGGAAAACCCAAAGTTTTCATTGCTCATGGAATCTTTGCATATTTACTAGTCAGTTCGCGTTGTAATAGTTTACGGCAATTTACGGTATCATATCCATTTCTATGTAAATTAACTAACCTTAAAGCCGCGCACAGTATAATGCCAATACCCAAAACACTGCTTCTGGTCATGGCGCCCACTTTTAACTGAATGCCATTTAAGAATCTAGGTGCAGTTATATAAAAACAAGTTTTGGCGACGGGTAATAATTAAGTTTTTCAATAATGTAGTCAGTCATATCAAAGAAGAAACTGGTCTATTCGCATTTCGGCCATTTCTAGAGAGATTAGGCAATGAGGACCACATATGAAAATTATATGAAGATTTAAATAGACGACAATAAAAGCAGAAAACAATATTACGATATTTATTTATTTACTTATTTATATTAAACATAAAATGGTATACTAAGTAATGGTGCGAAGTAAACGACGACCCACATTCACATGTGACCATGCGCAGCGCATGCACAACTAGGCCGAGTATAGCCTGTATCTGGGCATACGATTTATTTTCAGACTTGGGTGGAGAAGCATAACTGACGTAGGACACATACACTTATACACACACATATACATATACACATATATACATATACATATACATACAACATACACACATATCACATATATGTTACATTATGTTTATTATCTTATATCACATTTATGCAGCTATATTATTTCTAAGAGATGATTTGCAGAAGATCAGTCTCTGTCCTTGAACGACCTATATCGTCAAGAGGCCATTTTTTATTTTTTTATTGAATAAAAAGGTACTTTCAATTTTTTTATGTCGTCATCAAGACGGTTGAATATTTTGGGTGCGATAATGTTTAGTTGCCTTTGGGCAAATGATGAATTAACTCGGGAACGGCATAATTCAAGCTTGCAGATGCTCTTGTAGTACTGTGTTGCTCGCTTCGTGGTCGTTTATCTACGGTTCGATGGAAAAACATAAGTAACTGTTTCACAAACAGCTGGCGTATATCTAGCACCTTAATTTCTTGAAAAAGCATGTTAGAATCATATCGTGGTGGCCTTCTATTGATTACCCTCAACAAAAGCTTTTGGGCTTTCACTAGCTAGAGGATCCAAGACAGATTTTGCACATGCTCCCCATGCTATTATTCCGTGCACCCATAAACCCTGACATAGGGCCATGTAAACCATTTTTAGGGAGTTATTAGAAAGGACGTTGGGTAATTCTCTAAATACGAAAACAAGCTTCCTAGACCTCGAGGACAGTTGTACTAATTGGTTATCCCAGCTCAATTTTGAGTTTATTAAGACACCCAGATACTAAACTTCGGTTTTTTCTTGAATATGGTAACAAGCGCAGGTTGGTTGCCTATTACAGTGGTAAGAGTGGATTATTAATGACGGAGGAGGTGTGATGACTACCGGACGTAATCCAAACGTAATGAAATTGGTTTTTGAGGCATTTAGGGTAAGGACATGTCGTTCGAACCATGCTTTCACACTATCCAGGCTCTTTTGGGCGTTTACGAGTACTTCAGCCCATGATTCTGCTTCCAGGAGGAGGACCGTGTCGTCAGCAAAGAAGACAATTTTTGCGTTATCGCCAAGAGGCAATTCACACAAATCATTGACGTACACGAGAAACAGAACAGGGCCAAGTATCCTGCATTGAGGTACACCAAAGCATATTTCGGCACTGTCGCTTTCTTTGCCGTCGACCACTAAAATCTGTGACCTATCCTTCAAATAACTTGTTATCAAGTCATTTGCGTATCCTTGTATACCATATCCAATAAGCTTTTTTTTGAGTATCGCATGTGAAACAGTATCAAATGCTTTAGACAGGTCTAGGAAAACTGCCATGGCTTTTTTACCTTGATCAATAATATTTGCTACGGATTGAGTGACGAAATTAATGGCGTCATTTGTCCCTCGACCTTGTCTAAAGCCGTATTGATGATCGGAGAAAAGGCCCTCGGAGTCCAAGAAATTAACGAGCTGTGATTTAGCAATTTTTTCAATTACTTTTGAAAACAGGCTGAGCAAGGAGATAGGCCGATAGTTACTAATATCATCACTGCTACCAGACTTGTACATAGGTATTACTTTAGCCCTCTTAAGGCAATGAGGAAAAACTCCGGTTTTAAAACTTAAATTAATTATATGAACGATAGGCTCTACAATCCAGTCCTCCGCATATTTCACGAGGTCGCTAGGAATTGCATCACAGCCAGGGGTACATTTTTTTAGGTTCCTAATTATTATGTGTAATATGCAACAAGAAGAATATGGGTGTCTATTAGTGCCTTATAAAATATTCCAGAGTCTCTGATTGTTCTAGTTTTTTCCTCTAATATTAAATATTATAAAATGCTATAAAAAGTTGTTTTTCATTACACCATCCATTCATAGGATACTTACCCATTCAAGAGAAACATACTAATCTAATCAAGAGAGCCCATAAGAGATCAAACTGTGCCTTTGCCGGACGTTTCGGAGCCATGGCTTCTTCTTCAACGGCAAGAAGAATACCGATATGTCCTTGTAATCGTGAAAATTATCTCTTTGCATTTCTCTTGTATTTCGTCTTTTACATTATTTTTATATTTTCTTCTCGTCTTCTCTTTTATTTTATTTCGACGTGTACTCTAATATTTTTCTTGTGTATTCTATTTTACATTTCTTTCTCGTTTCATTTGTCTTAAGAAGTACGCATACAATCTTATATTGCCATAACTAACGAATGAGTACAGTATTTATGTTTATGCAAAAATATATGTCTAGTCTACAAATAAATCTCTAAAACTGTTTCTCGTTAGAATATTATATTATATTTCAAACATATTGAAATTTTTTGACGGTGGCTCATCCCGTTTCTCCATTCTCCATACGTTTATAATATAGTAAAGGTATGCTATTTTGTAATATTATTAAAATAAAAGACGTACACAAATTAACTTTCCTAGAAACTAATTCCATGATCTTGCAATGTTTGTAACTTGCGATGTTTCATTATCAACGCCGAAGATCTTTTGTGGTTGAACTAAGAATTAACGAATTCCAATCGTCACAATACCATAAAAAATCGGTTGTGTCACCTCAAGACTTTTCCGGTAAGCAGACAACTCCCCCGCGCGCCAAACCCTCTAAACACCCCTTCAACCCCTCTCAACCCCCACAATCCCTCCACCACCGTCTTCCCCTCCCCCCCCCCCCCCATCCCCTTCCTTCAAACCCACCCCTTCAAAGTCAGCGATCCCTAACCCCCCCCCCCCCCCCAACCTCCTCCCCCCCCACCCCCCTTTCTCCTACCCCTCCACCCCCACGTTCCCATCAAACCACCGCATCTCTCTCTTCCCTTCCCCATCCCCATCTTTCCCTCTCCCCCTCCTCTCTCCTCCCGCCTCTCTCATCTTTCTCCCTCCCCCTCCCCCCCACGCTCCTTCCCCCCCCCCCTCTCTCTTTCCTCTACTCTCCCCAAACCCGACCTCTCCCCCGTCCCCCCGACCTCCCCGACCTCCCCCTAAGGTCACAACCCCTCCCCCGCCCCCCAAAACCCCTTTTGAATCCTAAGCACTTGGGTATCTATTAAAGCACTCTAGATAAGGCAGGGTAGGAACCCACGGGTGAAGAAGAATATAGGAAGAAAAAGAATATTTTCGTTCGGAACTGAATACAGGTACATCCTTACTTGGGCTATGTTCTTCAAAGTTAAAGCATTCTACATAGATAAGGCGGAATAGGAACCCACGGAAGAAGAAGAATTTAATAAGATGAAGAATATTTTCGACCCCCCCCCTCCCCAACCTCCAACTAACCCCCCCCCCCCCCAACAGCAAATCTAGCTTCCATGGTATTAAAACGGCTATTTTCAAATATGGTTCCTTTCTCGGCTAGCGTCGGGCGGCTCGACGTTATTATATGATTAAAATGTATGTCGTTTTTTTAATGTCCTTTGTATAAGAGATATTGCAACCCAAATTTAACAATGTGGTTTCGACCGTACGACGCATAAGTGTACCGAATTTCAAGTCTCTAAGTCCAATATTTCGAGATTGAAGTATGACTAGCGCGCCCCCTGATAGACCGATTTCAACCACAATATTTTCAACCCTTGCCATGACAAAATGATGCCAAATTTCAGCTCAATCGGACAAAGCGTTTGGGGACTATCATGGAGGAATACAGACAAACTTTAACTTCGACTACAGACATCTGGAAATGGTCTTAATCGTCTCAGGGAGGCTCAAAAAGCATATTTCCATTTTCATCTCGATTTTTTTAAGTGTGTTCACAATACTTTCCCTTTTGGTCGGTTAGTGGGCCGGGAAAGTATAAGAGATCAATGCTATTAATCGCTTAGCTATTATGCCTTTGACATAATCGCTAAGCGCTATAGTATTCTTCTATAGAGGTACTACAGCGCACATCAGATTCGATGTATTCACTCTACAGAAAAGAGCCATACATGCGATAGCGGATGTGCTATCCCAATACTTTCCGGTTAGTAGTCAGGAACTTATTTCATCTGAATATTAATTTCATAAAAAAATCGGTTGGGTTCCATTGCGACTGCCTCGGGCAGCGGGGTTCCTTTTTCGGATAAGGGCGGAGGTCGTTTCTCGGCGCAATTTAAATATTATTAGCGTAGCTTGTATAAAAGATATTCCCATCAAATGTGATTTCGGCTCAACTAGGCATCTGTGTTCCGAAATTTTAGGTCTCTACGTCCAATATTTTGAGATCGATATAGGACTTGTGCGCCCCAAATTTCAGCTCAATAGGATTAAGCGTTTGGACGCTATCGTGGAGGAATACACACAGACAGTCAATCATACATATTTCAATCTGTAAATGGTCTTAATCGTCTCAGGGGGCTCAAAATGGATAATTCCGTCTTTATATCGATTTTTTTTAGCGCGTTCACAATGCTTTTCCTTCTGGTCGGTTGATGGGCCGGAAAAGTAAAAATTACAAAAAATAAACGATCCACACTAGTTTAGTAAAAGATAACAATAAAAAGATATAAAACCGTTTTTCCTATTTACTGCGAATTAAATAAGTAAGAATTAAATAAGTAAGACATAATAAAGAAACTTGATGTGTATATCATTTTATAAGTAGGAATTAAATGTTTATTTATCTTCAGGCAGAACTCTTGTTTTAATCAAATTTCTATAAAACAGTCCAGATTTTCTTATTGTTCGTACCCTAGAGGGGCTGTCAAAGTCGACTTGGTAGAGTCCGAAAGGTGACCTATAAATAAGCAAATAAAAAAGGATATTACCTATTAGTTATTTTAGTAGTTTAGATGACTTTCTTTAGTACGTACTTATATCCATCTTGCCACTCGAAACTATCCATTAGTGCCCACAGTCCATAACCGATAATAGTACAGTTATCTTCGAACTTCGCCCTTAGTAAGGCATCCAAGTAAGCAGAATAGTATTCTATTTTGTCATAATCTTCGATACCGCTTGATGATCCGTATCCGTTTTCTGTCACGAATATAGTTGGATTGTCGTACTCGTTCTTTATCCAATTCAACGTTTTCCTGAATCCCCAAGGTGCGAATTTTAGCCACGGTAAATCACTGGTCGGCCACGTACTTCTCTGATAGGTCTTCGAAGAGCAGTCGTCTTCAAGCGAAGGAATTGGAAACGGATGCTCATCGTCGCGCAATTTAACAGCCACACTTGAAGTATAATGGTTTAAAGCAAAGAAATCTGCACTGCCTTTGAGCATCAGCTTTTCCTCTTCTGTGAACGTCGGAAGTCTGGACCGAGAGAAACCCTGCTTGTAACTTTTTTCATCTATTATTTTCTTTACTATCGGCGGATAGTCTCCGGTTTTTGAAAAAATTGGATGTGCATACAAGCCGGTCTAAAATGAAAAACAATTCAAATAACAGCAACGACGACAACGGCGGTGATGTTTTACCGTCACGAATGTTACTTCGACGTAGGCCAAAAGATTTAAAAAGTGTTTCTTACGAAAAATTGTCTCCTGGTTTCGGCGATTTCCATGTCTTCTTCAGAATCGCTATCTGCTTCTATCCAGTCGCTATCGATAACGATTGAAACTCTTCCTAAAACATTGTTATTACCATTATTAGCAACGAAATATTTCTGCTGTGGGCCTTATTACTGGGAAATATCTGGAGCAAATTAGTATTCTTTATCAAAATGATTCTCATGAGTCGCTGAAAATCGCTCCACCACAACAATAGGTTATGCATGTGCAAATTCAGCGAATAAAATTAAAACGGAGCTGCTATGGAAATGCAGTGACTAGAGGCGGGCTATCATTTAATACTATTATTACACTACTGGGAGGTGAGCGGTAGACTGAGTATTAACGACCAGCTAAGGCAGGTTTGGAACAGCTGTCGCCGCTTGAGAGCGTTGCCTTATTACCCATTCACTCCCCCTTCGAAACCATAGAATTTGAGATTTGGCTAAGGACAATCAGGATTTTAAACTGTTACCAGCGCAACCAAACAGGATGCATCCAGTTGTCATAGATCCAAGCCTTTCGAGGGCCAGAAATTAGCAAGGCATCTATTTTCGCCTTGCAACTACTGAAATGCTCTTTGTAGATAGGACCTTAACCTGATAGTTGATTTTTCTGCCAAGAAATTTAAATTGGTTATTTAGGTCAATAAGGTAGGTATCAGAGCCCTTACTGAAAAAAATCGGACCATAGGAATTAAATTGTGTGCCTATGCGGTGAGTCCAAGTAAAGACATTTGGAGGGATTCACATTTATACAACTTGACCAGTCACTGAACAGCTCCACTAAGCACGTACTGTGAGCAGAAAAGAAAGCTGATTGGGGATCCTATTGATAAAGGTCAGGTCGTCGGAAAAAGCGCGGCACGGCGATGTGTCGTTCCGAATTAAATCGGTAACCCAAATTCTTGCTGAACTGGGCCAGGCTTTCCAGAAAGAAATTGAAGGGGATATTAAATGTCAACAGTTCTGTAATAAGCCAATTGAATGTGACATAGAGTGGGTAGACCATGCTCGCATTTTGACATGGTTACAATGTCACGCACCACAGGTGGGAATTTGTACCCGCTGATCGCTAAGTAAATCCAGGTTATGTTATGACTGAGCTTGCAATATATTTGTTCAGCCAACTTTTTGAGGTAATAATGTGTGATTTTATTTTATTCACTTTCATCGGAAAGATGAAATATGATAAAATTTAAGATAGAGAGTAGTCCATTCTAGTTTTGACACGAAACGTCAGAGAGATGTAGTAGGAGGCTACAAAGTCACACACCACAGCTGGAAAGTTATACCAGCGGAGTGTGAAGTAGAGGAGACCGTGTCGGATTGACCCAAAGCCCAAAGGCGCTGTCTAGGTCGAGCCAGCATACTAACTACTACAGCTCTTGCAGTGGAGTCCCGTAAAAGTTTCAATACTGATTTATCTAACAAACAGAATCGAGTGAAGTAAGAAAAAGGAGAGTAAGAAAAAGTTAGGTAGACACCACCATATCCTGGACCGGGTGTTTTAAACGCCATTTTCCAAAATGGCCGACACCGTTTTTTGTTGCTTTATATTCCTGCTCCTGTAACACTGATAATTATCATTTAGGTGTCTAAATATATGTGTTTAAGGGCAAGGAATCGATTAGGATAATTTGTGAAGTTAGCTGACTGCTATTTTTTTTTTAAAAATCAGCTATTTTCAATTTAAAATTAAAATATGAACAAAAGTGTAAAACAATATATTATTTGAAAAGTGATATTTAGACTACGAAATATAATTATATTTGCACAACATTTTTATAGAGACCTAAGTAAACTTTGTTATGGAAAACTGAGTGTAAAATTAACATACTTTTTTGTAGGCTACATTCATCGTTCACCACATTTGCATTACTCTCTGCATGTCAAATATTGCAATTTACTTCTACACCTACTAGTAGCACCTTGCTGTACAAGTGAACTGTATTTTTAGTTTAGAAGGCGTTTTGTTAAGGCATAGATCAGGCTTTAGCACACCATTTTCATCTTTATACGATGGGTTTAAGCAATCCCATAAAACAAAAAAGCATCTTCAGTTATATCCATTTCATATTGAAAAAGATGCGGATTGTAGCTCTGATATGTGTTTCTGCTTGTGTAATAAATAACAAAATTCTACATATGTCCTACACTTTGATGATGGATTTAAGATTGAACAAGGTATCCTCTACTTTGTCAAATGTTTCTTCAGACAGAGCACTACCTTCTGCAAATCGAAGTAGGAATGTTTCTGGCGATGTTTTTAGCGCCGATGGTTTTGTTCCAGCCTTACTTGTGACATCAGAACCTGTAAGTATTGTGGGCCTTAATTAAAGTGTTGCACATTGCAGCTCCCAGATTCTTCCCAAGTGTGTCCATAGCGCATTTTATCACCCACTCCCACTTTCATCCACAATTCTTGTAATCCATTGCTGAATAGTTCAAATATATATCGAAGGATGAGAACAATGACATCAGCGTCATTTCATAGAACTATAAAGCATGATATGCCTGACTGGACAGCATGGAACAGATATATTATAATTCTACTATCTACGTCTTCAACAAAGGTTCGAAGGTCCGAGCAAGTTTGAACATCTTTGTTCGCCACTGTTAATGCATCCCTGCTGTCATTGTTTCCTGTGATGGTCACAATTAGCACTGAAGTAAAGTTAGGAATTTTTCTTTCTCAATAAAACTAGTAGCAATAGCCTATTAAAGTATCTCTTTGTTTTTATGAAGACCAGAAGCTGTCCATCTGTATATGACTCAGACTCTCCTCTTTGGTTTTCATCAGTTCGATTGAATCAGCATTTCTCCGTCCTTCTCTTTCAACTTCTTTATTTGACTGTTCAATATAGCTGCCAAACATAAAATCTACTCTTTTAATTATCTTGTAGTTACTTGTATTACTCCACAACTGATCAAATCCGTAGTTCTGTAGTTAGCATATCCGTAGTTCTGAGTTGCCAAATTTGTGACATAAAATCAACTACGACAGCAGTATCCTTGACATCACGCTGTTGAAAATAGTATTACGTCTGATCGAGTTTCTTCTTTAGTTCAGTTAATAGTATACGCTTTACAGGTTTACTTATGTAGCCACTACTATCAAACAACATACTATTTGGCAAAATATCATATTTCAAAATATCTTTCATAACTGTTATTCATGCTTTAGGTATGTGAACACCTATATAAGCTGCAGCAATTTTTTTTTGGGAAGCTAGTATTGTCTTTGATTTTGCAGTTGGGACTATTGTTTTCCTCTCCGTTATTGGGAGTTTTAACTACGTCAAAGTTCAGAAAGTTTTGAAGTTTCATTTATAAAACGGTTATTTCTAAATTGTTCATATCCGTCTTGTCCATGTTCTTTCACTTAGACGATGTGCATCTTCTCAAGGTACACAATCGTTGTTGATAAAATTATGAAACTGTGTTTGGCTAGATGTCTCATTTGGATTGCATCTAGTGTTTATAAATTCACAGATTAGATTAACGCATTTGGACATGTTAGTAGTCACGTTTCCTAGCAACTGATAGTGAAGAGTTACCTCACTGTAACCAGAGCCATCAGCACTAAGTATTTCCAGGAACAGTTGCTTATTTCTAGCAATTCTTGATACACCAACTCCTATTCCGTCACGTACATTTGTTGCCTTATTTGTCCCATTATCCCCTTGTAGCTCTTTTGAAATGGTTGGATAGTCTGTTCTAATTGATTAGTGAAACTGCACTAAATGGTCTTTTAGTTTGTCAAACTACAAAATAAGCTGCTTTAAATTTCTGACATAATTCAGGAGTCTCTTCCTCTAATTTTTCCAGGCACTGTGATGCATATCCTAAATAATTTTACTATCAAATTCGAGGAATACGGGTAGAAGTTTCTGAATGGCTTGAAGGTGGCTATCCCAATCACCATTTCTGTCAGCTGCTATAAGACACTTCAAAATGTTTACAAGATAAAGGAATATTTCCCAGTACCTACACATTTCGGACTGCATAGCACAGTCACAATTAAATTTCTGGAAGCCTTTGTATAAAACTTCTTATGCTGATTGTAAAAGTTCATTAAACTTCATAAAACAATACAATTAGGTTCTTAAAAAATACAACAGATATTGCTTCGCTGGGGTGTAATAGCGTAGGGGCAAGAAGGTTAATAAATAACAGTCAGGCAACTTCACAAACCTTCTTAATCGATTCCATGCCCTTTAAAACAAGTATTTTGACCCCTAAATGATGAGTATCACTGTCACATGAGCAGAAATATATACAAAATAAAAACGGTGGCGGCCATTTTGGAAAATGGCATCTAAAACAACCTGCCCAGAATATGGTGATGTATACCTACATAACTTTTTCTGACTCGCCTATATTTACTTCACTCGATCCTGTTTGTTAGATAAATGAGTACTGATTATTTTACGGGACTCCACTACAGGGACAGGAATATATACCTACATTGATTTGGCTATCGTGCTCTTTCGCATCCTTGACCGCAGCAGCCAGAAGAGGATTGTGCTCGAGGCAGCCTGAGACGCCACGTATAAAGCATTTTTGTTCTGACACTCTAAGGCCCTAAGGTACTCATTCTGGTGCACGAACTCGCTAATCCTTGTGTGGACTGTGCAAAAAATTGGCCACACTATCTGTCAGAGCAATTGGCCGAGCGTATATTCGTCCGCTGCAACTGGAACCTTCGTAAATAACATGATTGTCGCTCGGCTGAAATTCTGTGGAGCTTCACCGCTATTCCATATGTGTCGAAAGATGGATCATAAACATTACAGAAGGCAGCGGCAGCTTCTAAAACCTAAGTAAGGAATACCACCGGGTAAGCATATGTCATATGCACTAGCTTGCGCTTGGTCAAGACTTAAAAATCACACTTGAAAGTAAATAAGCAAGCAAGATAGGAACCGAATACAGCCAAATACTATAATCAGGATTTTAACAATATTGTTTCGCGAACGTCCTGAATACATAACATAAAATATAGAACATAAAATAATAAATTAAATTACCTCCTTTTAGGGGTGCGTACTTCTCTTCGTAGAGCCTATAAGCCTTAGCATGTGCTTTAAGTACGGTATGTACGCAAAGATAATCGGCTACTCCAGCAGAATTATTAAGGGCTGGAGCGTTTAGCAGACTGCTATATCCGAAGCTGCAGATATGCCGAGGTTCGTTGATTGTTATCCAAGTTTTCACTCTGTCCCCGTAAGTCTTAAACAAAAAATCGGCATAATCTACGAAGTAATCTGCCATCAGTGGGTTCGCCCATCCTCCCAAGTCCTGAAGCAGCTGCGGCAGATCCCAATGATACATTGTTACCACAGGCGTTATATTTCGTGCTAAAAGTTCATCGATTAAATTGCTATAATATAATACGCCTTTAGAATTGATGACGTTAGTTGTTCCCTTCGGCATTATTCGGGTCCACGCTATCGAGAATCTATAGTAATCCACTCCGAGATCTGCCACCATTTCTACATCTCTCTCAGGCTGGTGATAAGAATTGCAAGCGACATCTCCCGTGCTACGGTCTAAAATTAACTCGCTTCTTGTGTGAACCATTCTATCCCAAATACTCTCTCCCTTTCCGTCTTCATCCCAAGCACCTTCGATTTGGTAAGCCGACGACGAAATTCCAAATAAAAAATCGTCTGGGAATGTCAATGTTTCTCCGGCACATTCGCTAAAAAACACGATTAAATATATGACGAATTGAATGTATCTGGTACTGTAAATTGCTGAAAACCGGTACAAGACGAACTGACTAGTAAATATGCGACGATTTCAAGAGCACTGGAAACTCCGGATTCTTACTAGTAACATCGCGAAATCTCTAAGGACGTTATAAAAATGACGAATAAAACGATATTAGCAATTTACTAAAGATTTTAATCAAAAGTCGTTCTTGCCACACAGGATAAAGTCGATTGCCGAATCGAACTTTTTTTGAAAATATCAAATATTTAACTGAGCTTCAATTGAACAAGGGCGAAAAATTAAATATACATCAGAAAGAACACATCATTCAGACAATATCGGAGATAATGTCACTGGACCTACCGATTCCTGATGTAGATGAACCTAAAGGTACGCTCCGAAACATAATTCTATTCTATTCTTCTATTAACATGTTCTATTAAAAAGGAGTGATACCATGTACAAATTAGGCACTAAAGAAGATGCATTAGGTGCATAAAGCATTTATATACCAGAGGGCTTATCCTCGAAAAACTAGCATGCTAAATTTGTCCATGGCCCATGCAAATCAATTCGATAAAAAAATTTGGCTTTCTAATTTTCCAAGAACTACCCCTTAGTCAGAATTAAACCTATACAAGCAAGGAAATTTCTTTGCGTGAAGAAGCTTAACATTCTGTAACTAGCTCTACTTACGGCACTTCTAGGTGTGGTTGCACCAAAAATGCATAAAGAATACGTGCTATAGTGTAAATAATAAGGTGTTGTGCCACTAGAACAGCAAAAAAACCGAAAGTGAATCTTTCTTAAATTTATATAATCTATAGGATGGGGCGGTTGTTCTAAGACCATTCTTTACCCCTTAGATATTGCACAAAAATCAATTTTAAAGATGCTCATGCGAAAGCCGTATCGATATCTTTCGGAAGATCTTTTCAAGGAGTATAATGTGTTGGATATCAAGCAACTATATTTAAAAGCCATACTCTCCTATACTAAGTTTGACCAAATAAATATTTTTTCTCAAAGTACCATAAGAACGAGGTATTTCAAAGACCGTAATATAATAGTACCCAGAAGGAATACTGCTTTTGGTCAGCGCTCCTATACATTCATAGCCCCAAGGTTTTTCAATGCTCTTCCTGGTGATATAAAATCGTCTCAAAATAAGACCCACTTTAAAAGGCTGCTTACAAATTGGCTTATAAAAGAGGGACGACAAAAAATTACAAAAATATTGGACATTATATATTAATATACTAATTCGAACACATTAATATTTAGAATTTTTATGTTATACTATATTTTATATAATATTAAATTTACTTTTTTTTATTGTATTTAATATTATTATTTTTAATATAATATTTATATATGTGTATGTATATATGTTTATATATTATATGATTATTTTCTATTGTCTATATTACATGTTTATTTTCTACTCCTAATTTTAAGTATTTAATAGTTTTTAAGGTAGTTGTTGCATGTTTATTCTTTTGTGATCAAATAATTATTTTATTACAATTTTATTTTTTATTTTTTTGTTACAAAAATATTTTTTTTTGTAATAATCACAGTATTTAACAAGCACGCACAAAATTAAACGTTCACCTTAGAACAGGTCCCGGCCTAGTTAGGTGGCGTTGTCACTGGACTTTGCAATGTATTCATTTTCTGCTATTTATTCAATGTTTAAAATATTTCTGTGAGTTCCTAAGATAAAATTGTTTTAAATTAATTTTGAATTACTTAAAAAAATAAATTTAGGTAAAGTAACAACATACCAACTCGTATATGTATAAGCTCTGTCCAGAAAGTTCAGTGAATGACGTCAAATTGCTCACAGGCGTAAGAGTAGGAAACCGGCGCATCCCGCGCTGGACAGGTCGAGGCTGGTGAGAACCAGTTCCCGTGCGGTGGCGTCGGAAGCGTACATATCGTGTGAAAATATCTCATTGTAGAGTGAAGGTTTGTGCGCGTGGTTGAAACTCAAGAGGGATCAGCGAACGAATATGCTGTTCTGTTTCAAACTTGGAAAATCAGCG
Organism: Micropterix aruncella; assembly: GCA_944548615.1. Taxonomy (NCBI): domain Eukaryota; kingdom Metazoa; phylum Arthropoda; class Insecta; order Lepidoptera; family Micropterigidae; genus Micropterix; species Micropterix aruncella. The sequence goes on along the minus strand of OX155952.1, from coordinate 33,392,687 downwards.
AAAGAGAAATGCTGATAACAGTTTACTAAGAACGTGCTGTAACGTTGAACTGCGTGTATGAGTGGTTTGAACTTTTCCGAAAATGGCATAACACCATTGAAGACTCCCCCTGAAATTATTATACGTTTACGCAGTGACAGGCGGAGGAAGAAACCCCGCCCACCACCCGGGCAGTTCTAACGACATGGGTCGTTTTATCTGCCCGGGTTATCGTGCAACGACAACCTAACGCGTACCGGAAGGGTAGCGCGTGAGGGGTGAACGAACGGAGACATGGAGGAAGATTATCCGGGTTTATACCCCCTCCGGCAACCCCGTGAATCGTTTAATTTTCATCAAAAACTATTTACATAATGCTTACAAACTAATAAATAATTAGAAAAAAGTTTTACAAATTAAGTTACTCTTACATACTAGATTATTGTTATTTATATCTATCGCTGGTGATTTGTGGCGGTGTATCCATGTGGCTATATGCGGTGCCGACTTACATCAATAAACAGCAGCAGTGGCGCCGTCGGCGGCATCCAGACTGGGAGAACCCGCAAAAGGCACGCACCCACAGGGGCGGCCGGGACGTCACGATACGATTCTGGCGATGAAGCAGCCCACGGACAGCACCGTTAAGAAGGGAGGCCCTCTTCCAGACGGGGAGAGCCCCGCTGCCTCAGCTCCTCCCAATTGGATACCCAGTTGTCAGCAAACGCCCGGTACGCACGGAAGCAAACCCCGTATCCCACGAGATACATATACCAGATCGGCAGACTGCCGAAGCACGCACCAACCGTATCTAGAATTACTGCCCGTGCGGTATCCAGCTTAGGGCATGTCCAGATGATGTGTTCTGCGGTTTGTCGACCGAAGCCACACGGGCACCAGGGATCGTCGCTGAGTTCAAAGTTAAATAATTTGACCTTGAACTCACCGTGACTCCCGACCAGTTGCGTGATCCGGTGATCAAACCGCAGGAAATCATTTTTCATCCGCTCTGACACCGACGGGAAAAAACTATGGGTAAGGCGTGTACCGTTGGCATCACACCGTTCCTGCCAGACTATCTACAGATCGATCGGCAGTATCCCAGCGATGACGGAAAGAGCGAGAGTGGAGGTCGTCCGATACGCGCCAGTCAACGCCTCAAGAGGGAGACGCTGGCCACGCAGTAGAACCACACGCGCGGCCTCCGATATGGAGGGCCACGCCCAAGCACGCGCTGCATAAGACACCTGCGGAACGAATACACTTTTGTACAGCAGTTTTATGGTCGGGGTGCGAATGCCCCACTCGGCCCTGCTAACGCGACGGAGGGAAAGAAACATGTTACGCGATTTGGTTGCCACGGATCTTGCATGCCCCAGATACGACAGGGACGCAGCCAACAAAACCCCCAGGCAGCGGACGCACTGCAAGAAAGCTACAGAAAGCCCTCCGACCCGGGTAAGTGGATTCCGCTGAAGACGCCCCTTCAATAATAATGCCTGAGTTTTAGCCGGAGAGAAAGACAGCCTGTTGCGCCTTCCCCACCCAAGGATGAGGTCCAGCGAACCGGCTGCCCTTGTTTAGACCTCTGCGCGGCTCTTGACGCCTACCAGAAGGAGGGCATCATCAGCATAGGCGCTGACGGGGCACCCCTCCGGGTAAGGCAACCTGAGCAGGTCGTCAAAGAGGATATTCCAAAGACTGGGACCCAGCACCGACCCCTGCGGACACCCCATAGAGGGAACCGTACACACTGTGAAAATGAACATTTTACGATGCAAGCAGATGATAAGGAATTAAACCGTAAAAAGCAGCTTGGAATCATGCATTTGAATATACAAGGAATAAATAAAAAACATCTAAGCATGGAGATCATCCTTGAAAAATACTGTATTCACGTGGCCTGCCTAACAGAGCATTGGATGCAGACAAATAATATCAATTTGCTACATATTAACCGTTTCAAACTTGCAAGCTACTTTTGTCGAAAAGATCACATAAGAGGCGGTAGCTGTATCATGGTTAAAAATGAGATAAATGTCAAAACCAGGGATGATATAACATCATTATCCGTAGAACGAAACACGGAAATATCCTGTGTAGAAATTACACAACAGAAATGTGTCATTGTTTGTATTTATAGGGTCCCAAACAGTGACTTTAACGTGTTCATGTCTTGCCTCGAATCGATTATGGACAAACTCTCAAACTCCTCCAAGCAGATTGTGGTGTGTGGTGATTTTAATGTTAATATCCTAGAAAACTCAGGCAATAGCAATAAGCTAAGAGACTCTTTTACATCATGTGGCTTTACGATGGCATTTAATACTCCAACCAGGATTAATGAACTCAGTGCGACCTGCATCGATAACATATTTTATAGAACGGCAAATTTTTGCTCTATTGATAATGTAATTATACCCTTTTCTGACCATAATGCTCAAATGATCCACTTAGAATCAAATTTGACGAACCCAAATAGTAAGCATGTGTGGAAAAGACAATTCGGCTTTAACGCTATTAACTCATTTATTAGACTATTAAATAAAGAATGCTTTACTACTGGTTCATCAGACCCAAATTCTGACTATGACAATTTTATAAAAGTTTTTAATCGTCATTTTGAAGCTTGCTTTCCCTCGAAATACAGACTAGTGTCAACAAAAGGCGGTACGCCTTCTTGGATTGATAATGAGCTTAGAAACGATCTAGGAAAACTTCAAATTCTACAGGATAATTTAAATCAAAACACAAATTCATTACTTAAGGACTATTATACGAACTGTAAACAAAAATATAACAAAGCAGTAGTAGCGGCTAAGAAAAATACTATAGAAGAAAAAATTAAGCAGTCGAATAACAAAACCAAAACTATGTGGAGTATCATCAATAGAGAGGGGAGAAATATTTCAAGTAAGGCAAATCAACCTATTCAATTACTTCACAATGGTTCTAAAGTCTCTGATCCTACAGAAACGGCAAATATACTCAATGAATATTTTACAAACGCTGTTAAACGAATGACAAATTCTCCTAGTTTACCCTCTTCAACAATTGTAGGTGAGATACCAGCATCAATACTGTTGCATCCTATAACTTCCATTGAATTTGATAAGGCCTTGAATGGCATTAAAACAAAAACATCAATGGATATCTGGGCACACTCGATTAAATTAATAAAGAATATAGCACCAACGATTTCCAACACCTTGAGGTCTATTTTTAATAATTGTATGAAACAAGGTGTGTTCCCAAATTTAATGAAAATAGCAAAGATAGTACCAGTCTTTAAAAAAGGGAACAAAACTGATCCTGAAAATTACAGGCCAATTTCACTGCTTCCAGCTTTCTCCAAAATTTTCGAAAAAAAATTATTTAACAGGCTATATCTATTCGCAAATAAATTCGATATACTAAATAAATATCAATATGGTTTTAGGAAGAACATGTCCACCACCTCGGCGATTTCGGAGATGGTAAATTTCATTACCGACACTTTTGAAAATTCTTCCCAACCCGTGGCAGTTTTTTGTGATCTATCCAAAGCGTTTGATTCGGTTGACCACGAAATACTGCTCAATAAATTAAACAGTTATGGGATTCGGGGCAAAGCCAATAACATGATGAAATCCTACTTAACAGGCAGGTCACAGGTAGTAGAAATAGATGGATTTAGATCTACACCTCAACCGATAACCTGCGGAGTTCCCCAGGGATCGATTCTTGGTCCATTATTATTTTTATTTTTCATTAATGATATAGGCAATTGCTTGCCCGCCTACACCAAAACCTTGCTCTATGCGGATGATACAAGTTTCCTGTTTCACGATAACAATCTTAACGACCTAATGACCAATGCCAATCATGCGTTAAACCTAGCAAGTTCATGGTTCACATAGAATAATCTCTTGCTTAATGCAAAAAAAACCGTAACTATGCACTTCTCCTCAAAATATAAATCGTCTGCTATACCATTCAATATAACTCTAAACAACAGTACTCTAGAATTAAGCAAATCGACAAAGTTCCTAGGTATCATGATCGATCATCATCTTAGCTGGAACATCCATATTAATGAACTATGTAGTGCGCTTTCTTCGGCAATATATGCAATAAAAAAGATTAAATTCTTAGCTGGTGAAATCGCTGCAATAACTGCGTATCATGCCTGTTTCCATTCTATAATGACTTATGGTATACTGATATGGGGGAATGCCAGAGACAGTTCTAGGGTTTTCATTTAACAGAAAAGTTCATTGATAGCAATTGCAGGAGTATCCCGTGACACGCACTGCGAACCATATTTTCTTAAGTACAAAATACTGACTTTTACGTCTGAATATATTTTACAATGTCTACTATATGCTAAATCAAATATTAACGAACAAGAGGTAAACGGGTATATGCACTCCCACAATACACGCAGACGTGATGACGTTATCCTGCCTAAAGTACGCCTTACGCAGACACAAAAGTCCTTTGGATATTTGAGCTATAAGCTCTTTAACCAGCTACCACTCTCCACAAGGAAGATGGAAACAAAGGCGTTTAAAAGATTTATAAAACAAAAGCTGCAATCCACACATGCTTTCTATAAGCTGGGTGATTTTTTTGAGCATGCCAATTCTTTGAAATGGGAATAACATTAATATGTAACTTTCAGGTACCTCATTCTAGTTTTTATTATTTCATTATAATATTATGAATTTAATATTTAATATGTAGATTACAATGTGTAATGTAACATACCTGATCATATACATACGTTGTTTTTTTCCAATTTTGTTTCGATACTTCCAATTGTGTGATTATTTTTTGTATAAAGTGCTTGATGACTATTAATATTCTTATAATAATAATCTATTTTATATGTATACTCATGTACATGGATTCAGCTCTATTATTTTTTTTAAAAAAAAATATTTGTCTGTCGTGTAAAGCCGACTTTAGTCAATGCTATTGTTGAATTAATATTTATGCTTAAATAGTTTTATATCTACATATAAACTGACGAATTCTAATATGCGATAATTAGCTTTAATTCCTAATTCATGCTGTTATTGTATATTTTGAATAAATAAACTGAATAGTGCATACTGAATACTGACGAGGGTCCATCCTTAAGAGGCGGACCTGTCGGAAAAATAGCTGCGGATCATCTTAAGGATGTTATTCGGGCACTGTCTGAGACGGAGCTTGCCCAGGATCATCGGCCACCACGCATTATCGAAGGCACCCGAGATATCGAGGAAAACTCCGACGATGTTTTTATCGACAAACTCGCGAGTCCAAGTCTTCGCGAAAAGGATAGCATCCTCAGTGGACCTCCCTCGGCTAAATCCAAACTGTCGGTCGCTCTGAGGAGTCAGAGACGTCTCAAGGCGGTCGCGCACAAGCACCTCCAACACTTTTCCCAGTATGAGCAGCAGTGTGATGGGCCTGTACGCTTTTGCATCCGACCGAGGTTTGTCATTACCCTTGGGAATTACACGAAGAAGACCAGTCTTCCAGCAGGAAGGAAAATGGCCGTCAATTATGCTATTCTGCATAAGCACAGTCACCTACCACCTGGCGACCCCCAGACGCGCTTGACGATGCTCATTACAATAAGGCCAATCCCGGGCGCCTTACGAGTTGATAGAGAGCCGATGATTTTATCAAGCTCCTCCGCAGTGACTTACGAAACGTTGGGAACACGAGAGTCGACGACTGTTAATCGCTGAATATGCGCATGATGTGGATCATCCCCCCTGAAATGGTCGGCCTGCAACTGCACGCAACCCGATCAACGTACAGAAAGTGAAGGAATTTTTGGCCCTGAATCGTCGTGTGACAACTAAAGCTGTCAACTACAGCGAACGAATACGTCACCTCAGAAAGTTTTAACGATATTAAATCGTTGTGTCTCCCGTGGGGTGAGCGTAGAAGATTTGGGACAAAAACAGTCCTGTCTAGTTACGCCACTAGCCCGTAAGAAACCAACGTGTTACCGTGAGATAATCAGGTTAATCACCCAGCGGGCCGACACTCGCGCCCTTACTCCCAGTTGCAACTAGATTACTCCGGTCTCCCGACTAATTACAGGTTGAAGCTCACTTGCGCGGTCCTCTCCCTTACGTAGCGATGATACGATGTCTACCGAATCTATCGCGGACCACGGCATCCTTTGCCCGGCTGTTCACCCAGTTTCCGTAAGGTTAACAACCACCCCCGCTCTATAGGAAACAATACAGTTTTCAGACTCCCCAGTCGGGTGGGAGTCTGAAACAATCGATTGCCTCATGTACAATCGATTGCCTCAGGCCGCACGGTGCGCAAACCGTCCAGGAGAGTCCGAAGATTGATTCCTAGAAAGACTAGCTTGCAGGCCGGAGTTTTATCCGGGCTCGCACTTCTGCGTGCTGGATGGATGTTGGACCCCTGAGTTTAGCCGACTCAAATGCAACATATACTATTAGCTCCCTGTAATGTTTACATTGCGTCGTCTGATAGTGTGAATGATAGCGGATGAAGCGGGAATTGGTCGTAAGAGGGCCCACATCATCATAGTGTCCCATGATTTGAGTAAACGCAAGCTTTGCTCTCTACTCGTGCCCACACTTTGACGCCGCAACAAATGCAACTTCGGCTTGATGTCTGTGGAGACCTCAAAACTGCGGAGCACTCGTTGTACAACAACGAGTGCTCGGCTCGCTCCGCAGTTTTCATTCGAACATTGAGCGAACATGTCATCGCCAGAATTGATTATTAAATGTTTCATCCTTTGGATCCCACAGCACTGTATTTTCTGTAGTCCTCGATTAGAGCTAGACATTTCTCTTCGGCCCACTCCATAGCGATGGATTCGCGTTTACTGAACGCCGAACGCGATGAGCGAGACGTATCCACCAACGTCTTTCTTTGTGTTAGCGCATTGCAGCGCTCGCGGCGGAGCGTGCAACGTTGCACGCTTTAGGAGCGCCAACGTATCCACTACTGGAGCAGTTGCAGGTGCATACCCACCTATAGATATACAATTCTTAAAAAAAAAGTATGCTGAATATAACTTACGATATAATAATTTGACAAGTATTTTTTGTGTTGTGTTATATATTATATTAATAGTATTAATTTAATGTCTATAACATATATACAGACAATCAATACAAATTTTATAGGTACACGAATAATAATAATGAGTAGCAATAACTAGTAATAGTACGCCGAACCGTCTTTGACTATGTGAAAGCTACAGTAAATAGCCGATGTTATCGGTTCGTTAGGTGTTTTACTAACAAATTCGCTATGTCACTAGTGAGAACCCGTAGTTTCCAATGCTCCTGGAACCTTTGCGGAAATTACTAGTTAATTCGCGTTTCAAAGGTTTTCGGTAATTTACGGTAAAATATCAATTTTATGTAAATTAACTAACCCTAAAACCGCGCACAGTATAACGCCGATACATAAAACACTGGTATTTTCCATGGCACCCATTTTCTACTGAATGCGAAATAAGAATATAGGTCTTGTTATATAAGAACGAGTTTTGGCGACGAACAATAATTTTCGCATAATCTGTCACATCAAAGAAAAACTGGTATAGTGTTATTCGACGCCATTGTTAGATAGATTAGTCAGTGAGGACAACATACATTTTTTTTATTAGGATTTAAAAGGATGAAATAAAACCAGGAAAGCAACCGATATTATGTGTAGTCCGCTACAGAAAGAATATGGGTGTCCAGTAATCCTTTATAAAATATACCAGAGTCTCTGATTGTCCTAGTTTTTTCTTCGCTATCAAAATCGACGTGATATAAACCGAAGAAACCCCTGAAAAATATTACATGTTCTGTATATAAAAAGTATATATGCTGATGTATAAAAAGCTGATACATAAAAAGTTTTTCTTTACTAATCTATGTAGGTAGATCGGACTTACGTATATCCACTCATCCATTCATATGAGTCCATAAGCGACCAAACTGTATATCCTTGTACATCGCAGCCGTCTTCATGGATCGCGTTCCAAACGGCTTCCAAATAAGTTGATATATATTTGATCTTATTTTCGTCTGTGTATTCAGAATTTGAGGGGTATCCATTTTCTGTGATGATCACTGTAGGATTATCGTATTCATTCTTTATCCAGTTTAATAAATTTCTCAGGCCCCATGGAACTATCTGCGAAAACGTGAAGAAAATGTAATACATTCCGAATCAATGATCGAGTTGATAATTTATGCTTACATTAAAACCTCTCAACGCGCTTCCCTCAAACCATTCTGGAACGTAAGATGCCTGGTTGTAGTCATCTTCGTAAGACGGTGCGTCAATCTTTGGCCCTTCCCTTGTTCCGTAGACATATACGGTGGAATAATGGTTCAATGAGAAAAAATCTGTCGTTCCTTTTATGTATTCGATTTCTTCTTTAGTAAAGTGAGGTAGGCGCGATCGTTTGAATCCTTGCTCAGCGCTCTTACGGTCCACTATTTCTCTCATCATTGGGGGATAGTCGCCCTCTTTCGCATATATCGGATGTGCTAACCAACCCAACTATAAATCCAAAAAAATATATATAATGTGGCACTGCCATCTTGGATTAGAATACTTACATAAGACCTATTTCAAATCTTACGAGAAATTGTAGAGATTTTTCTGCTGCTACTATGTCTTCTGCAGCATCCGATTCTGGTTCATGCCAAGCAGTATCCAGTGCAATGGTCAACTGACCTATTTATAATGAGAAATATATATATCAAGAATAAAAGTGATGTAAACGACCATTACTGCGATTTACGGCCGCGTCAAATTACTCGGTCCCTCGCCCACACGCTCACATAACAATAATGATTTTATTGAACACCAGTGCACTGACACCAGAAAGGAATAAAAATCCTTTATTATGAGGGGGGGGGGTTAGAAGGCCGAAAAAAAAAATTTTTTTTTTAACATTATGTTGAATTTTGATCATGAATCTTTTATATCAGTTTGATTGGTGAAATTGGTGAAAGTTTTGTAAAAGTTAAAAAAAACTATTTTTGAGATATTGAATTGCAAATGTTTCTACAGGTGCAGTAATTACGGTATCTGCTTGCGCTGGTAATAATAACATTTTTGCTAAAACAAAAAAAAACTAATTTAATAATTTAATATGTATTTTGTAGATAAAATTAAAAAATAACTAAAAGTTATAATTTTTTAATGATATAAACAAATAAAATCGTTTTTCGCCCCAAAATTTTGTGTTTAACTAGTAAAAAAATTATATAAAAACATTTTTTTCTATTTTTTTTTGTTCACATAGGAGAGAATTTAATAATCATTCAATTTTTTTTTGGTACAACTCGATCTGTCAAGCAGTTTCTTTTATCACCGGCGCAATACTGAAAAATATGGTTTTGAGAAAAACGCGTTTAAAGTTTTGTTTAAAGAAAAGTAGTAAGTTCCTTATACTTACAGCAATCTGAGACTATCAGCTATTCCAGAGGTAAAAGATTCATAAATAGATTTCAACTTTTTTTTTCTTTTTCTTAAATATTTTTTATTTTTATTTTATTTATTTAGGTAAGTAATAGCATGAACTTATAATTAGATACATCATTCTTTAAAAAAACATGTTCTTATGCCGATTATAACTTACGCCGTTCGAAATTATTTGAAAAATATTTTACAAACTAAATTATGAAACAAAAAATACAATACATCCGTAAATATTTATTAATCAAATGACGTAAATATTTATGAATGAAATGATATTTATTAATCAATAATGAATGAAATGAATCAAATGAAAGTTGTAGAGTTAACCGCAAACATATAAACTTATACAACATAAATTCAAAATAAGCAAATGGGAATACATATATAAGTTATATTATATTTATACATACATATTACAAATCAATAATTACTGGCAGTTGTCGCTGCAGCTTCAAGGGCGGTTCGTACTGCCGATTTGAAGCTAATTTTGTTTCTACTATAAATGTCAAGCCCTGTGAATTTATCATTATACGTACGTGGCAATCGGTTAAGCATTGAATTGCTCGTGCAGTTAGAATGTCGTCTCGGGGGCTAGAATAACTGTATGGATCGGGGTTTACGTTGCGCCACCTTCAGAGCGATGCTCGAAACTATGTATGGGCTATCCAGCGTCCCATTGACGATGTCATGTAGCGCAGTCATATCCGCAGCAGTTCGTCGATCCTCAAGCGACAGCATATTAAAATGCTGTAGCCTATCACAGTAACAGTCAAATGCGAGATGTTCGCGCCGGGCTATGCACCGGACGAAACGTCTTTGAATCCGCTCCAGTTGGGCTTTGTGCGCGCTATATTGCGGAGACCAAATGGGAGACGCGAATTCAAGAATGCTGCGGACATAGCTGTTGTATAGTGTCAGTGCGGCCTTGGTGCCCGAGAAGGGCTTAGTCATCCTTAACACAAACCCTAGCATTCTGTACGCCCTCTCTGCTGCTTGTCGACAGTGACTATCGCCTAGAAGTTTGCTGTCAAGGTATATACCAAGGTCGCGAACGCAGGTGCTTTCTGGTATGGTATCACCAACGGCACTGATATAATAATCCCAACTGATTTTCTTTGTATTCCTCGTGAATGTGATTTTGTGACACTGAGGCATTTATATCAATGCCATTAGTGATGCAATAAGCCGAGAGTCGATTTAAATCCGACTGCATGTTGACGCAGTTTTCAGTACTTCTAATGGATGAGTATACTTTCATGTCATCTGCGTAGAGAATGTACTCGGACCAGTGGAAACACGTACCAATATCGCCTATATATGCGTTAAAGAGCAGTGGACCGAGATGCGATCCTTGGGGTACACCGGATGGGACAGAAGTGAAGTTTGAACGATGTCCGCTCACGACAACAGCCTGACTACGATTGCGAACGTAGGAAGCAAACCCCCTTAGGAGATCTCCGTGCATGCCTAGAGACTCGAGTTTCCGGACAAGTATACAATGGTTGACGCGGTCAAACGCCTTTGTAAAGTCAGTGTACACCACGTCAACCTGCACTCTTTTATCCATATTAACGGCTAGGTACTCAGTGAATTCACCCAAGTTGGTCAGCACTGAACGTCGCTGCAGAAAACTGTGCTGTTGATTAGGGAGACTTCCTGCGATGACGGGATATACCTGGTCGTATACAATCTTTTCGAAGAGCTTACTGAGCACAGGGAGAATAGAGATGGGCCTGTAGTTCTCGATAGAAGACCGAGACCCTTCTTGTGAACAGGAACCACAAGCGCTTCCTTACATCTTTCAGGAAAAATGCCGCTTCGGATAGACATAGAGAATAACTCCGCAATTGGATAGGATAGGGAATTAGAGCATTTTTTAATGAATACTGCAGGTATCATATCACTACCCGTGCCTCTATTACAGTCAAGAGCTTCTATGTATTTTTTAACAAGTTCAGTAGTGATATGAATTGAACTAATATCCCAAGGTGTGTGGCTGATTGCTGTAGGTGGTATCGCGGAGTAACATCCAGACCCATCAATAATTGTTGGGTTCTGAGATACATATATGGAATTGAAATGGCACGAAAAACCTTCACAGATTTCCCGTTCGTCTGTTATTGTGTCACCGTTTAAGTTCATGCAACTAGGAATGGCTTGATTTTTACACACATTCTTTAGATACGACCAGAATTTCTTTGGATCCTTGTGTATGCTGTTTTCGCAGCGTGCAATATACCGGCGATAGCAGTATTTTTGGACTCTCTTTTGTCTAGCGCGGAGTAAGACAAAGGTATCCCTATCTAGTGGATTATTGAAAATTTTTACTTCCGATGGTATTTTGCCTTTTCCTTTATAATGTGAATGAGCGCCGGTGAGAACCAAGATGGGTATTTTGTACGTGTGGAAAAGCGAGAAGGGATGAAAATATCAATTACATTATGGATCGTTTCGTAAAAAGTGCGCACGGATATGTTCACATCATCGACGGATAGCAGCACTTTCCAATCAACGGCTATAAGGGCAGAGTTGATTTCTTCGTAATTTGCTCTTGAGTAGAGGATTATGCGTCTGGAGGCTTCACTTATCGGTGATGCCTCTGTGATGTTGTTGATAACAATCTCTAAAGTCGGATGATGAGCATCTTCATCGACAAGAGGTTCGAGTGCACGTGACACTGTCACGTCTGCGTTAGATAGGACTAAATCCAGCATCCGGCCATATGTATTAGTGACGCAGTTATACTGATTAAACCCCCCAAACGTGCAATTATCTACGAACTCAATGCTACTAGAGTCTAAATTGCCACATGGTTCTAAAAATAATGTATGTGTTGAGGGTAGCCATTGGATTAAAGGAAGGTTGAAGTCCCCGAATACCAGAAAATAATCGTCCGGGTAAAGTTCGCGAAGCGCTATCAGTGACTCAGTAAACTCGCCAAGAAGATTACGATGGTTTGACCCGGACAAGTATACGCAGCAAATATGCAGGTCAGCAGAAGATCACAGAGAAGAAGAGTATATGGTTGCCCAAACGCATTCAAAGTTACACTTATATGTGTCGTATTCGGGTCTGGGGCGGACATGGAGTGAGTGTTTTATCGCCAATAGAACGCCTCCTCCTCGACTTAAGCCTGTTGTTGAGGAATTCCGATCGGTCCGAAATACCTCGTAGCGCCGGTCGAACAGTTCACCATTCAGTATTCCGTTGACGAGCCATGATTCAGTGATCGCTACGATGTCGAGGTCACTAGACTGAATTGTTTGTAGAAATTCATGAGTTTTCGTTCGAAGCCCGCTGACATTCTGGTATTTCGCTGATAACGAAAGAGCGGTCGACAAAAGGCGGTTGACAAATATGAACAACATGTTTTTTGGCCGTCTAAACCAGGCTCCCCCTTGAGTGATTAGGATTTCTATCCCTTTTGGGTTTCGGTGCATTAGTGTTTAATAAATGCAATACGTGTGATCTGAGCATGTGGATAAGGAACCGAGAAATTTGTCATGTACGTACCTTGTTGAGTAGGTCGGTAAACCTCATCATACAGATGATAGACTTTTGCATGCGCTTTCAGTATATTATGTCCGCAAATATAATCGGCTAATCCAACATTTTTGTTGATCATTGGAGCATTTAATCCTACGCGAACATAACCAGAACACGTATGTGTTGGTTCATTAAAAGTCGTCCATTCCTTGACCCTGTCGCCGTACAGTTGAAAGAGCAGCTCTGCGTAATCTGCGAAATAGTCAACGAAGTACGGGTTTGTCACACCTCCAATCTCTTCGAGCGATTGTGGATGGTCCCAGTGGTACATCGTCACCATCGGAGTAATGTTGCGAGCTAACAAACCGTCGATCACGTTGTTGTAATATTGAATACCCTCCTGGTTAGTCTCGTTGATGAATCCGGTGGGAAGTATACGACCCCAAGCGATTGAGAATCGATAAAAGTCAACTCCAAGCTCTGCGACCATTTCAATATCCCTCTGATATAGGTTATAGGAATTGCATGTGACGTCTGCGTTACTCCCATCTTTGATAACTTCAGGTCGAGAATGTGAAAGTCTATCCCAAATACTCTCACTTTTACCACCCGAGTTCCAGGCACCTTCGATTTGGTGCGCCGATGACGAAACACCAAAACGGAATGAATCCGGAAACGTTAATAGTTTAGACAAACATCTGCACAAAAAATGAGAAGAATGATTAAGTAGTTACCCAAATATTGATTAAAAATAATAATAATAACATTAAACGTACCCAGTCGAAATTAATATAGAAATATAAAATAGCGAAAATAACGAATCCATTATTAAGAGAAGTCTTTAACGTTGCAGAAGTGTTTCTAGAATTATTTCGATTTAATACTTATATATAAAAGTATTGTCAGAATTATCTCTCACCACTCCATAGATAGTAATGTGGGTTAAAATGAGATAATATGTATATTATATATAGCTGCGACGACAACATCGATAGAGCCGACATCGGCTCCTTTATCAATTTATCAAGCCACCACTTGAGCTTCCGTCTATATTATTTTCTTGATTTAAGAGGCCGTGTACGAAATCGATGTGGGCCGTGATACCTCTATAATCAATGGTATAATATAACTATAGGTAGGTAGGAGTTTCGGAGAAAAAGAGATACGTCCAAGGTGGAAGCGCTCGGCGGGGACTAGCTGACTTGAGGCGTGAATCGTATCATAGGCGAATATCATAACGCGAGAATTACATTGTTTTAAAAGACTTTATTGCCAATTTTGATTAATGTTTTGAATTTCTTTTTGAGGAAATGGATTGATATTGAACTAAAGATTATTTCTGTTGTTTTTATCATATGAACGAGAGTTCTAAAAGGCTAAAATCAAAAGCATTTCTTCGCCCATTTTCTAAAAAAATTGACAAAGTTAAATATTTTTTTTAACAACAATTTTATATGAAAGTAGTAAAAAGTGATTCACTTATTATATAGAGGACTTTCTCAACAATACATTGTAATTTTTTTATACCGCTTAGATGTCAAAACAATTCGTAAATATGTTATATTCTAAACCTCTTACAGCAAAAATTCACAAACAGTCGCCGGTTTAAGGTCAATTAATCAAAATTCTATAATAATTTTCAAAGAAGTAGCTCACTCATTAGACAATAATATAAATGATCTTTTATGTTGTGCAATAAAACTTATAGAAATACAGTATTTTAACCTTAAATTCACGTCTGCAAAATTACGTAAATTCACGAAATGCGCAAAATTTCGTGTACGGCCTCGAAGAATAGTTTAGACACCACAGGACTACCTCTGTTGAAGGGAAGCGCATATCGGTGCGGAAGAAATAGTGCTTGCTTTCAGACACGGCGATAATCGCGCTGTTCTCGCGCGGGTTTTATTTACATGTGCGTTTTAATAATCGTTCAGTGGTAATCGGGCGGCTTGTCTAACCGCGCGATAACGGTCACTCAACCGTCAAAATCTAGAATCGCGCGGCACCCGCGTGACTTTGTTACTATGGAGCCACAGGAGAGCGTTCAGTTGCGTAGCGGGAACCGCGCGGTTCGAACTTCGCGAGACCACGAGAATTGTTCATTTATGAAGTGGATAAAGACCTGCAATATGAGATCCCACGATGTCTAATTTTTGTTTTTTTCTTTTTTTTTAGCATTTTAAGTAAGATATTATTATTGCTTGTAATCATGCCTTCGTACAAATGGTGTTGACGCTGTTAATGAGTTGTAATGTAAATATTTTCATTACAGCGTAAATTTTTTAAATGTTGAGGTTAGGTATTATATTTTCGTTTATTGCTTTCTGTTTGTTATTTTTTTCTCATGATTACCAATAAATTCCGAGACCGATGAATGGTCACCAAGTCTGTGGTTTCTCCCTTGATTTTTTCCAAATACTTTTGAAACTTGGGTAATAATTTGTTTCATGATTAGACAATTGCCGCCATTTCACAATTGTACAATTGTTTCATGATTCCACAATGTGTTGAAATCGCCGCGACATTATTATAGTTTCAGAAATTGGTAGAATGTATAATATAATGTGTGGTCAATATTTAAAGGTACAGCAGATTCTTTCTAAATCGATGCCCTCCATTAATGGTGTTGTTAATTATTTTTTAAAAATCATAGAACGGTTGGCCATATGGAAGCAGCAGCAAAACTCTCCTAACCCGCTAAACTGTCTAATGATACATTTTTGGTATCAAAACAAACCATTAACGGCTTTATGGAGATCATAAATAATGTAATAATAAGTATAACCATTATAAATACATTCTCTTAGGTAAATTTCAGACAGTTACTAGAGAAACCCTTTGAACAATATCGCTTTCTTTCAGGCTGTAATTGTCATGTAAGTTCAAATTTTATAATCAGGAAAAAATGGCCTATTTTTTTCCCTTTCAATGACATAGTTGAATAAAAAATAAGTATTTAGGATTGCGATGATGGTTAATTAAATTTGACAGATGTTTGTAATATCTTCCCATCAGGGTTGTTGCTGATGCAGGTTTTTTTTAAATGTCAGCTGATGCTGATTTTTTTTATATAAATATCAACTGATGCTGATGCTGATTTTAATGAAATACGTAAATGAATTATATCCAACCATGAAGTTGTAATTATAAGGGATCTTATTAGGTATTTTAAATGAAAGTTAGTTATAATACTTCTGTGACTTTTAATTATCAAAAACAATCTTCTTACATTTTAAATAGGTGAAGTACTATTACCTAACATACAAAAATAAAATACAATTGGCGGTTGATCACCCAACTTGAAATTTTATTTAAGGTAAATTATATTTTAAATACAACAGCTGAGCTGCCTTTTCAGATTGCAGCCGATTACGGGAAGGGTTATATGTATATAATTCCGGCACTGCTGAACACTTGCCGCTAGGAACACTTGCCGGCGGAGATGACAGCATGAGCATGCGGCTAGAGCTAAGCTCCGCCCTTTAACTCCTCAGGCCCCGATTGGCCGATATCGGCCACAACACGATTCAGCGTGACGGCCCCGTTTTAATTTAATTTTAGTTTAATTTGTTTTATTTTATTATGCTTTATTATGTTATTATCTTTCATTTTAATTATGGGTACAGTGGTTTGGCAGTAATTAATGTTTTGGTGAGACAGTGTCGTAATTCATTTTTTTTACTAATTTTTACTAAAATTTTTTGGGACAGCAACTTGTCAATCGGCTGAGGGGCCGAGGCCTGAAGGGTTAAGGTCATATCTCGAGCAGAATCCGTATTTGTCTAATGAGTACGTATTTGTCTAATGACACATTTTTGGCATTGAAACTAACCATTACCGACTTTATAAAGATTGTTGAACTATTTATTAATAGGGATAACATTAAATATATTCTCTTAGGGATATTCCAGACAGACTTCCTAGAAAAACGCTTCGAACCACTTCGAACATATACCTTTTGTCCAAATTTTAGAATAGGGAAAAAATTGTCGTGAAATTTTTATTTTCATTTAATTAATTTTTTTATTTATTTCATTTTCCTCTCATTGAAATAGTCGATTTAAAATTAGAGATTCAGGATTGCAATGATAGTCAAATTTGAAAGATTTTTGTATAAAATCGATGAGCGCCCTCTCTCGGCCGCCAGACGAACACTTATCGGCTGGCCTCGGACGGCTCGGCGTTAATATTTGATTAAAATGTATGGCGGAATCGGCGGCTCGGCGTTAATATTTGATTAAAATGTATACACGAGATATTCCAATCCAAAGGGAAGAACTGGTTACTTCTTAGAAAGGTAGTAATCCTTAAGGTGAGTCTTAAACGATGGTAAAGAAGGCGAGTTTCGTATATTTGCTGGGAGATCGTTCCAGAGTCTTGCACCATGGACACAGAAAGAATAGGAATAGAAATCACTATTATGACTCGGAATTTTTAATAAACTGTCAGAGCTAATTAATAGCTGAGAAGAATAATCGACTCGACTCAGCTGAGTAGAATACTCGAGTAGAGGAGAAAACACGGGGAAAATAAAATATTTCGTAATTTATTCGAAAGCAAATTATTAATCTTTTATTTTTCATCTAAAATTATGATGAAGATTTACAAAGAGTATTAATACCCATTTTAATGTTGTTTTTCTATAAAATATGAATTAAATTGTTAATTTTAACTCATAGACGGTGATTTTAAAAAACGCCAATTTGTTGGCGCCACGATTTGACAGTTCGATTCTAAACTCATGAATTATTTCAAAGTGCGCTTAAGAATCATCTATCCTGATTTTTCTCGTAACGCCCTCATATAGGCTTATGCGTTTTATTGGGACTTTGTTTTATTTGCACTTCGATATGAAGAAAACAAATTGTGCCTTTGAGAGCGTGCTGCCGCACCGCCGACCACGAATATTCTCTCAATTTCCTCCAGCCGTTGTAGGAACTCCGCCATTTCACGAAATAATACGTAAATACAATAATATACACATGCACCAACGCATATACACATGCACAAACGAAAAGTTTTGACGGCTCCAAGCCAAGTGGCTCTCAAGTATCGCCAGACGGATACTAAGCTCTGAGTAATAACTCGAGTATTACTCGCCTTCTCAATACTCGACTGTAAAATGAAAACTGGTACTCAAGTATTACTCAAATACTGCTTGGTAATCGATTAATGATCAATACTAGATTATAGATTCGGGTATTAATCGTCTCAGGGGGGCTCAACATGAATATATCCGTCTTCATCTCAATTTCTTTACGCTTCACAATACTTTCCCTCTTCGTCGGTTGGTGGGCCGGGTAAGTAAAACATAATTCCATCGGCATAAAAAGAAATATGAAGAAGAATATCTGAAACCATTTTGCGTGTCATCCTCGCGCAGGGGCCATGCTAATCTTCTCTGTATCGTTCCAATGTACTGCCGAAGCACTTGTACGGCGGAAAACCATCAAATTTGGCTTCGTATATGGGCATTTGATCATCTTGTTTAAAATCGATTGTGTCACTTCAGACTTTCCCGGCTAGCAGACACCCTCCCCCCCGCGCGAATACCCATCCCTATCTCCTTATCCCCCCCCCCCCCCCCCCGATAGTGATTTTGTCGAGTGATTATGCTCGCAAATGTAGGTAGTGTATTTATAGTATTTCCGTGGTTATAATTTTTTTTATTTTCCATTATGATGTAGTATTTTCCTAAATACGGCGGAATTCAAACATTATTTTTGTCGCTTGTATGTATAAGAGGTCAAATATTTCGAGATTGAAGTATGACTATCGCGCCCCTGGTTGGACCGATTTCAATCGGTCTAAGCGTTTCAGCGGTACTTCAATCTGGAAATGATCTTAATCGTCTAGGGGGGGGGGGGGAGGGGAGAGTAAGGGGGGGGGGGGTCAAAAAAACAAATAGCACAATACTGTCTGTAGTCGTTGAAGGAGAAATTAAAATAAAAACTGTTTTTTTTAATGAGAGTCAATGTTTGCATCTTGTCGAAAATGGAAAAGGGATTTTTGCGCGGTAATTTGATTTGTTTTGTACGGTGCGAGTATTCCAAGACATTTAGGCGTGGAAACACTTCAACTAAAGATGACCCTCGTTTGGGTCGCCCTACGTCTGCAGTTAGGCTCATAACGCACTGGCGTTCATGGCTCCGCAGCCATGGCTGCGGAGCTAAAAAGTTACTAGAGAATATATGAAGTTTCACGCACTGGGCGGCCAGGCTCCGCTGGCTCCAGGAGCCGGCAGCACTCGCACACGGTACAAGCGTCCGAAATGGGAGCCACTGGCTGCACGCAGCCCGAATGTATGTGGCTCTCGAATCGGCATCTAGTTGTATGCCGATGACTGCCGGCTCCTAGAGCCAGCGGAGCCTGGCCGCTCAGTGCGTGCACCTCCTTACATTCTCTAGTAACGTTCTGGCTCCGGAGCCATTGACGCCAGTGCGTTATGAGCATGAGCGGCGACTCTCGCCGCCTTATCTGGCTCCCTCTTTCTAACAGCCATGGCTCCGGAGCCGAGGACGCTGCTGCGTTATGAGCCTAGTGAAGAAATGGTTAAAAAATAGGAAAGATGTTTTGATGGATCGTCATGTCACGGTTCGTTTTATCGCCGAAGAAGTAAAGATTTCGACAGGTAGTGCGCATAGTATTTTACATGCTCACTTAGAGATGAAAAAGGTATCCGCACGCTGGCTACCTATAAAGCTTACGGACTCGCGGAAAATTTAAATTTAAAAATAAACTCAAATTATATCTCATTGAAAGAGAATTGTACGACATTAACGATCTCTAAAAACTGTATGCATCTCGACTATATCTCTTTCTGTAATAGATTTTTAATAAATTTTCAATTTGACTAAAATATATTGACTATTTCTATTATTAGGTAGGCATGTATTAATTATATCTTGACTATTTTTATTTGCAATATAATGACTAAGACATTTTATTTTACTTTTTGACAATCGTCACATTTTTTTTTGTTCTTTTTGACATTACATTTATTATTTTTATATTTCAAAAAACTTGTTTTTATCAGTATTTTAAAGAATTAATTATGTTCATTCTAAACTTCTTTTTTTCTCATTACATTATTCATTATATTCAATGTAATAGAATCACTACTTATTGAGTTAATTTCTTCTCTATATCTTTCTACTTATCTTACTCTGTATTTTCTATCTGGTGAAATAAATGGTGAGACTCGATTTAATTCTACAATAATACCTTTTTTATTCTTACGAGTAACCTTTTATGTTTTGATTATTAATAGAAGAATTTGATCATTAATGAAGAATTCAATCATATCACGGCCAAATGTAAATATAATACAACTGTCTATACAACTATGTATTAGTTTTTAGGACAATAAATTATTTGATTTGATTTGATTTGATTTGGTTTTTTAGGAAGGCTATTTTATGTTTAGATAAAAAAATTATCAAGTCTATAAACCTGAAAGGTGACTGTCAAAAAATAAAAGTACAATAAATATACGTTAACTTCATCCTACTCATTATCACTTTCTCTGAACGCCGTAATATGTTGCAGAACTTTGTATGTAGGAACATATCACAACGGCAAAAGACAATGGGCAAAAACGTATTGGCGCCCACCTTTCCAATAACAATAATGTATTTACCATTGGAAAGATCTATTTATCTACAATACTTATGACTCCTACAACTTACTACAATTATGATCCGTTTCGGAGTTTTTAGGTTTGGAAAAACCCCCATGCCAATTATGTATCTAAAATATATTATTTGCAGTGAAGATCCATAAAAGATAGTATATTATGATGTACGGTCACTGGGCACACTATTGTCAACAGCTGAGCTTTGCATATTATATACGTCAGGAAACAGAGCGGGAAAAAAACATGGACACATCAGAGTTCAAGCAACATATCCCAGAATTTCCCCCCCAAAACCGGTGACAAATTCGAGCTTTTTTAGGAATATATAGTTTGTACTCACACAGGCTATGTAGTTCATCGCTTCGGGTAGTCTGCGACGGTTTTCGTTTAAATAGTTATTAAAAATGCAATGCCTGGATGTGTTAGATGCCCTAGGGATATAGGTAAATAGTCATATTTAATAGGATATAACTCAGAAACGACTCATAATTGAGATCAGTCGATATAGTGATAAATGTTCTACATAAATAGATCTTTCTATTGGTATATGATTTACAGATATTAGAAAAGTGGGCCCAAAATGCCCATTCTCTTTTCGCCCTCTGCATACTTGATATTAAATAAAATCGAAAGGTGTCATAACAAGTTGTAACATGCTCTTTGATAACACGGTGATATAATCGCTGGGAAATTGTATTGTGTAGGCTATAGCATTAATTTAATAGTGTAATGTAATTAATTACACTATAAAATCAATGATTTTATAGTGTTAATTAATTAATTAATGTAGTGTAATATAATTACACTATAAAATCAATGGCTATAGTTACATAGGTACAGATAAAATTTAAGATAACTAAATAAGATAAAGTTAACGATAGCTAGACAAAATTATATAAGTTGTGATTAGTTACAAAATCTTGGATGGATTATTCTAATATTATATTTACCCTTTTCCCCTTGGTAAAGTTGCCACAGACCGAAATTATTTATTAGTGTATATTTGAAGTGTGTGTGCATAATAGTGTAATAGTGTGTAGTACATAATTAAAGTGTAGATTTGAAAAATAAAAAATATTCTATTTTAGTTATATTATGTATTCTCAATATGAAGAACATGAGTATCCACTAGGTCCTTATAAAATATTCCTGAACCTCTGATTGTTCTAGTTTTTTCATTGCTGTTAAAATCCACGTGGTATAAACCAAAACTGCCCCTGAAAAACAAATAAACAAAGAAATAATTAAACCCAACATGTGACGTATTTTTAAATATAACGACTCCAGTAATTTAAAAGATATTATGTCTGAAAATGTTTTTGTAGACGCCTTTTCTGCTAAGACACATAGGTACTCACAGATAACCACCTATCCATTCATAAGAGTCCATTAGAGACCATACACTATATCCTTGTACATCACAATCGTCATCAAATATCGCTTCCCAAATAGCTTCCAAATAAGTCGAAATGTACTTAATCTTATTTTGATCTGGATATTCAGAATTTGAGGGGAATCCATTTTCCGCTATAATCACTTTAGGATTATCATATTCGTTTTTTAACCAGTTTAATAACTTTCTTAGACCCCATGGAACTCTCTGCAGAAAAGGAAACCGATTAATAAATTACGTAAATGGCTATTTGAAAAATATATACAGTTATTTTCCTTACCCAGAATCCAGGGAACGCACTTGGCTCATACCATTCTGGTTCTGACCTAGCCATGCCATAGTCATCTTCGATCGAAGGTACGGGATTTTTCGGTCCTTCCCGCTTTCCATAAACATGGAAAGTAGAGTAATGATTCAAAGAGAAATAATCAGACGTTCCTTTTATATATTCGACTTCTTCTTTTGTAAAGTAGGGTAGACGTGATCGTCTGAATCCTTGTTGAGCGCTTTTACGGTCCACTATTTCCCTCATCATTGGAGGATAGTCGCCCTCTTTCGAATATATCGGATGAGCGAACCAGCCCATCTGTTGATAAAAATATAATATAAGGTAAATACCAAGAATTTTAAATACTAATATTTATAATCTTACTAAAAATTGTAGGGATTTTTCTGCAGCAAGTAAATCTTCCTCAGCCGACGATTCTGGCTCAAACCATGGAGTATCTAGCGCTATGGATAACTTACCTAAGGATGTGATAATAATATTTAAACTTATTACATACCCGAGTAACAACAAACATACAGCACTTAATCCCAAAACGGAGAACCAGTTTTACACAAAAACACTTTTCTTATATTGCTCCTTGACTGTTCAACAAAATTAATAGTGTTTTTCTGAAATCTACTCAAATCTAGGACTAGTTACGGAGTAAAGAAAAAGCTAACTAAGTCACTTTTGACTATGGGTCGAGAAGAAACGGAGATGCTAATAACAGATACAGGTTGAGTTTTTAATTTGTGACATCCTGGTAGTGGGTGAATCAGTACAACAAACTAAGAATTTTTTTTTTTGCACGGTGGCTATCTAGTGGTAGGAAAAATATTACTAAAATTGTATATAAGCGATGTTCTACCTACCTCTAGATTGAGCAGCGCGCCCTACGCTCTCAGACTTTTCTTCAATAGATAAGACTTACAAATTTGTCAAAAAAAAACTTTTTTTTGTTTTGTCCAAGAGTTTTTGTCAAAAGTTTCTCAGTTCATCGTACTGATTCACCCACTACAAGGATGTCACTAATTAAAAACTCACCTATATACTACAATAGAGCACGAAATTTTAAATCTATATACTATTATTTAATAATTATCTATAAAGTATATATGTATTTATGTATGTATGTGTATGTATATACTTAAAATTTAATATTATTACGTACACATGTATACATTCTATTTTCTTAATTTTAAATCACTCTGAATTTATTTTATTTCCAATCTTAATTTTAAATCACGTAAATCACTCTACATTCTTTTCCATTAAGCCTACCTTAGTATAGGCCAGGCCTAGTTAGGATGGCTTTGTAACTAAAATATGTGTAACTCTATAGATTTAATAAATAGATTTGAATTTGAATTTGACCTATTGAAGAACTGAAGTAGTCTTACCTCTCTGAGCAGGGCGATAAACCTCGTCATACAGGTGATACACTTTTGCATGTGCTTTCAGTATATTATGCCCGCAAAGATAATCGGCAATTCCAGAACCGGTCTTCATAGGAGCGTTAAATTTTTCAAGAACATATCCAGAACAGGTATGGGTTGGTTCATTGAACGTTGTCCATTCCTTCACCCTGTCTCCGTACAGCTGAAACAGCAGCTCTGCGTAATCGACGAAGTAATCCACGATTTGCGGATTCGTGAATCCGCCGATTACTTCGAGCGCCTGCGGATGATCCCAGTGGTATATCGTCACCATAGGTGTTATATTGCGAGCTAACAAACCGTCGATCACATCGTTGTAATGTTGAATACCCTCCTGGTTAGTCTCGTTGATGAATCCAGTTGGGAGTATACGTCCCCAAGCGATTGAAAAGCGGTAGAAATTGACTCCGAGCTCCGTTCATTTCAGTATCTCTCTGGTACAGGTGATAGGAATCACACGTGACGTCAGCGTTACTTCCGTCTTCTATAACTTCCGGTCGAGTGTGCGTCAGTCGATCCCAAATGTTTTCACCTTTCCCATACGAATTCCAAGCGCCTTCGATTTGGTGTGCCGATGATGATGCTCCAAAACGAAATGATTTCGGAAATTTTAATTCCTTCGATGAACATCTATAATAATAATAATAAAAGGCTTAATTTGATTAACCTAAAAGGTAAGCGTATTGCCTAAAAAAATACCTTACAGCTAACCTTAACCTAATGAAACAACATGTTTTAATTCAAATTTCTTTATTAAATTTATAAAGGTACATTTATTTCAAATACAATGCCATCCTAACTAGACCTCGCCTGACTTAGGTAGGCATTATCTATTATATATGTATGTATTGGAGTTCACTTACTGTGCTTATCGTATATTTGTTTATCATTTTATTCAATTAATAATTGTATGCATTGACTAAAATAAACGTATATTATATTTAAGTAGATAGATAAATAAACATATAATAGTAGGTGATAATATGATAATTAAATATATAAAAACATATAAAATTAAATACACATTTGAATAGGTATAAATATACATACCTATATGTATACTTGTAGATATATATGTATTAAATAATACTATATAGATTTGTGAGTTACTTTAAAATATAAATATTATCATTGGATATGTTTTTAAAGAACTGTGGAATATTCTGGATTCCAAAACACTAAAAACTGTTTATTATGCCTTATGTGAATCGCTTATTACTTACGGCATAATTGGATGGGATGGATGTGGTAAAACCCTGCTAGAGCCATTGCTACTTGCGTAGAAATTTATATTAAAAATAATTCTACGTAGACCATATCGCCATCCCACTAATGAACTTTATAAAGAAGCTAAAATCCGTGATTGTAGGCAACTTTTTCTAAAAACTTCCCTCTTTAGGGTATTTTTGAACAATAACTCAAATTTAGAAATAATTCAGAACCGAAGACCAACGAAACAAGTTATAGAAAATAGCTTAATAATACCCAGAATGAAAACATCATTTGGACAAAACATTACTCTTTCATTGCGCCGAGATTTTACAATCTGATCAATATGGAAATAAAAATGAATTTAACATTTAACATTTAAAATAAATTAAAGAAATGGTTATCGAATCATGACAGACTAACCATACATCAAATGTTAGAAATAATAGTTTAATAAAATTTAGGCGCACAAATTATTAACATATTCTTAAACATGTATGTTGAGTATATTTTAACATTGAACTAACTACCAAAAATTAATTGACTGTTGTTATATATTATTTTGACAATGAATTGTACGTTTTTTGACTAGATATTTTTATATTAAATCCTATATTACTTAACAAATATTAAATATTAATGACTGTTCCTTTCTTTTCTCACATATAACTTTATTTATATTATTTAAACGAATTTTATATTATTGCCGATTATATAATGGAAATGCATTTTATTTATTATAATATTTTTTATTATTATTATTACTTTTTAGACCACATTTTAGGGCAATTTAGTGTTATTAGCTTTTTACTAAAACTTGTACATTTGTAAGCAATCAAGCAACCAAGCAACCTTGATTGTAATATTAGAGTCCTGTTCAACCTAGAACGGGCTAGTCCTAGTTAGGTGACTGAATCAAATAAGCCATTCGATTCCTGTTATTTTTGTAAGCAAATTAATGTTCTATAGTAATTAATTCTTAAATATATAAATAATTAAATAAATAAAAATCTCCGTTTCCTGTCGACCCATAGTCAAAAGTGACTTAGTTATATTTTGCTTTACTATGTTATGCGGTAAAAATAAGATAAAATTTATTAATTAAATTTATAGAGGCAATCCGTATGTTTAAATTCAGCCAAAAAAATAAAACAATACATTTAAGAGAAAAAAACAATGAACTTATGAACATGAACAATGCACAGGGGAAGCAAGGCGAAGGAATAAAAAGGAAATATTTATGAGCGTCTGTTCAAATGTTCTTTGAGACTAAGTTTGAAGCAATACAAACTCGGTGCTATTGTTATACGTGCGGGTAAGGCATTCCAAAGACGGGCTGCACGTACGGAGAAGGGGTGCGAGAAGAAATACACATATCTACATACACAATCTATACACATACAATTTTAAATTACCATCTATGAATGCAAACAATATTACTAATAAACGTACCTCGTGGCAATACATATAGAAATTAAAAATATCGTAAATAATGACGCCATTTTAAGAGACTACTTAACGCTAGAAGAGCAATTTTATTATAATAGTCAACCTACTAACCAATATCATATCTATTGTACATGTCGACATTGCGATAACAACATTTATTTACTTTGGTATTATGGCATTCATTTACACAGTCATGACTATTTACTAAAATATCTTAATTCCCCGCAGCAACAATTCATTATCTATCTACCAGGCAGAAATTTTAGCAACACCTTTTACAAGACTTTAGAGAAATATTTTTACAAGAGAAATATCTTTACAAGACTTTAGAGAAACGTTCCCGAAGCCAGCAGCAAAGACCAACTAGAATGGCTGAAGGGACGAACTATGTAATTCCTCACGTACATACAACCTTTGCCCAAAGACAGTTGCATTTCATCGCCCCGAAAATTTTTAATACTTTAGAAGAGTCAGTAAAAAATGTTCAAAATGTACACCTATTTAAGATAAAAGTAAAAAAATGGCTCCTTTACGAAGAAGGCCGTGCAAAGACTGAAAAAGAATTGCTTCATACAATAATTTACAATATGTGTGTATGTAGATGTATGTGTGTGTGTTATTATATATGTATGTATGTTTGTTTGTATGTGTATATGTGTACATATGTATGTAACTAACCCTTCATCTTAAATATTTGTATTAATGTGTATAACTATTTTATGCCATTATCTTAGTGTTAGTATTGAAAGTAGTCTATTAGTCAGTACTACTCAAAAACAAAGGCTATATATTTCGTATGCCCAGATACAGGCTGTTCGGTCTAGTTAGGCATTCGTCTAGAATGATCGTATGGGTTGTGTTCATTTCCTTATTGCTTATATAAATAGTTACAAATAGTAGTTATATATAGTAGTTATATATAGTTACAAATAGTAGTAATAATTACCTTTGCGCAATTTTTTAGTATTTTTCACTTGGTATTAAATAAACTTTGCAGCAAAAGTATGGGGAGGGTTTGTATTTTTGTAACTGAGCGGGCACACAATTTGTTGGGGGCAGTGGCGTAGCTAGGTGGTCAAAGGCCCTGGTGTGAATAGGAATTTGAGCCCTTGTCACCCATCTTCTCAAATCAAAACAAAACTAATTGAATCGAAATAATTATTTTTTTTAAATTCTAATAGAAATGGTTGCACTAGTATTTATAAATAAAATACAAACGGAGCTGCCATGGAATTCACCGACCGAAGTCGGGCCCGTCATATAGTGTTATTACACTTCTGGGGGGTGAGCAGTGGATTCCGGACTAACGACCGGCTGTGGTAGGTTTAGGACAGCTGTCTTGCCACATGTGAGCGTTCACCTTACCACCCATTCACTCCCCCTTCGAAGCCATAGAATTTAAGATGCGGAAATCGCGGTTTTAGATAATTTTTCTAAGAAAGAGTTGATTATTTTCCTATGTGCATTACAATCAAATGAAAAATCGAAGCTTACTATCATTTTTTAAAATACATATCAATGACTGTACTCGCACTGGAATTGAGATTAGTAACACCATTGATTTTATAGTGTAACTAGCTGTTGCCCGCGGCTTCGCTCGCGTTAAATTTGGGGTAAGATAAATCACTTTTCCCAATCAAGTGGTAAGTTTTTGCGTGTTATATATAAAGGTATCCAACATCCTTGTCTGTACTCCTGTCAATGATAGTCAACTAAGTAAATAGTCGTGAAGATGTAACGATCGCGGTGCTTGCGCTACGCATGTTATCGAGACAAATGATGAATTTATAATGAGGTTCTACCGCTTTCTCGCGTCCGGCAACCGCCACGCGCGACTCTATTTTCATTCTATTTTGATTTTTAGGGTTATTTACCCCTTCTCACCCCCTAAGTGATAATAATAGGGGATCCCTTTTTACCAATCAAGTGGTAAGTTTTTGCGTTTAATATATAAAGGTATCCAACGTCCTTCTCTGTACTCCTGTCGATATGTACTTCATGATGATCAACTATGTAATTAAGGCGTGAAGATTTGACGATCGCGGTGCTTGCGCTACGCATGTTATCAAGACAAATGATGAATTTATAATGAGCTTCTAGCGTCCGGGAACCGTCCCGCGCGACTCAGATTCTATTTTGATTTTTAGGGTTATTTACCCCTTCTCACCCCGTAAGTGGTAAAATTTTAAAAAATATGAAACATGCATTTGTTTATTGGTTTAATATCATTTAAACGCATTTTTGCCCCAGTAGGGGTTGAATTAAAATAAATACGAAATACGTATTTGCCTAGATGTTTATTAGAGTATTCCTACAAATTCCATCTAATATCGTTTATCCATGCAAATTTTAAACCCCTTTTCACGTCTTTAGGGGTTGGATTGTGAAAAAACACGAAAGACGTACCTATTTGATTATTTGTTTATTCGAGTAATCCTACAATATTTAAAAATAAAATGTCCATCTAATATCGTTTTTCCATACAAACTTTAAACCCCCTTTTTACGCCTTTAGGGGTGGAACTTCAACAAAAAAAGGGAACCACATATTTGCTTCAATATTTATTAGAGTAATCCTACAAAATTCATCTAATATCGTTTTTCCATACAAACTTTGAAACCCCTTTCCACCCCTTTAGGGGTTGAATTTTTAAAAAACACGAAAGACCTATTTGCTTATATGTTTATTAAAGTAATCTTACAAAGTTTCAAAATCGTACACAGTTTTGAATTAAAAAGTCCATCTAATGTCGTTTATCCAAACAAATTTTGAAACACCGTTTCACCCCTTTAGGGCTTGAATATTGATAAAACATAAAACACTTGTTTGCCTATTTGTTTTTTAGAGTAATATTACAAAGTTAAGAATTAAAACGTTCATCTATATCGTTTCTCCATACAAATTGTATAACCCCTTTTCACCCCTTTAGGGGTTGAATTTTGAAAAACCACGAAAGACGTATTTTCTTTTTTTTTAATTAGAGTAATCCTTTAAAGTTTCGGAATAAAAAACACATCTAATATTGTTTATTCATACAAAGTTTGGAACCCTGTTTCACCCCATTAGGGGTAGAATTTTATGAACATGAAACACCTATTTTCTTATTTGTTTAATAAAGTAATCTTCCAAATTTTTAAATTAAAAAGACCATCTATATCGTTTCTCCATACAAATGTTATAGCCCCTTTCCACCCCTTAAGGGGTTGAATTTTGGAAAAAGAACGAAAGATGCATTTTCTTATTTTTTTATTAGAGTAATCCTACAGAAATTCAAAATAAAAAGCACATCTTATATTGTTTATTCATACAAATTTTGAAATCCCGTTTCACCCCTTTAGGGGTTGAATTTTGAAAAAACATGATTCACATATTTTCTTATTTGTTTATTAGAGTAATCTTACAAAGTTTAGAATTAAAAACTATATCTATATAGTTTCTTCGTACAAATTTTGAAACCCATTTTCACCCCTTTAGGGGTTGAATTTTGAAAAA
Organism: Micropterix aruncella; assembly: GCA_944548615.1. Taxonomy (NCBI): domain Eukaryota; kingdom Metazoa; phylum Arthropoda; class Insecta; order Lepidoptera; family Micropterigidae; genus Micropterix; species Micropterix aruncella. The sequence continues at coordinate 33,362,874 of OX155952.1, read as the reverse complement.
ATATGAAACACGTGTTTTCCTTCATATTTATTACAGTAATCTTACAAAGTTTCAAAATAAAAAGTCCATCTAAAATTGTTTATCCATACAAATTTTAAAACCCCGTTTTACCCCTTTAGGGGCGGAATTTTGAAAAACCATAAAACACCTATTTGTTTATTTGTTTATAAGAGTAATCTTACAAAGTTTTTAATTAAAAAGTCCATCTATATCGTGTCTCCATACAAATTGTATAACCCCTTTTCACCACTTTAGGGGTTGAATTTTGAAAAACCACTAAAGACGTATTTTCTTACTTTTTTTTTAAAGTAATCCTTCTAAGTTTCAAAATAAAAAGCACATCTAATATTGTTTATTCATATAAAGTTTGGAGCCCCGTTTCACCCCTTTAGGGGTAGAATTTTTAAAAAAACATGTAAAATCTATTTTCTTATTTGTTTAATAGAGTAATCCTACAAAGTTTACAATTAAAAAGACCATTTATATCGTTTCTCCATACAAATTTTATAACCCCATTCCAACCCTTTAGGGGTTGAATTTTGGAAAAACCACGAAAGAAGCATTTTGTTATTTTTTATTAGAGTAATCCTACCGGAATTTGAAATAAAAAGCATATCAAATATTGTTTATTCATGCACATTTTGAAACCCCGATTCACCCCTTTAGGGGTTGAATTTTGAAAAAACATGAAACACCGATTTTCTTGTTTGTTTGTTAGAGTAATCTTACAAAGTCTGGAATTAAAAAGTACATCTATATCGTTTCTCCATACAAATTTCGAAACCCCTTTTCACCCGTTTAGGGGTTGAATTTCTTCCATTTTCTGTTTCTGTTTTCGCTTAAAGGGGCAATACTATTTTTTTCGGATAGTGATTTTCCAAAGTTTGTATTTTTAACTCCACAAACAAATAAAAGAAAATTTAAGTCATTAATTTAAATGCTTCTTGTTTTTGTGCTTATTGAAACAATGGGCCCAATAAAATAGCATAGTATTGAAACAATAAAATAATAACTTAGTTCAACCGAACGAGGCAGAGCAATACGTTAGAACGGTATATGAAATCAACTATCGTCGTTTTTCCCGCACCAAAACTTCCTGTCGAACTTATAGAAGCCCGAATAAGTTTGAACACATTTCGTGCGATGTTAGATTTATCTGCTTTATATTCGGTGGGTAGTTTTATTGCGGAAAAGTGACAACCGTTCATTTCACCCTCTGTCTCGTTCACACGAACTAATTTCCGATTTTAGTTTCAGAGAAACGCAATCGAGCCCACTGCAATATTATGTTTAACGCACGCACCCATACATTGGGCTGTCATTCAATGACAATATTTTTCGCTACCCTACAGCCTGCATGGAATCTGATGAGTGAGTGGGCTGATTAAGTCGAATAATTATATGTGGTAAATAAGGCCACGTAGTACAGTAACAGCTCTTGCAGGTGTCATGGGTTTCGTCGATCGTACATTTGTATGATCTACTCACACGATATATATGAATGTATGAACATAAATATAACGATAATATTATCCGCGGTTTTCACTTTTTCTACATGATATCATTTATTATATTATATTAAAGGGCATTAGATTGCTCAATGTCATAATACACGTTATCAGCTAGGAGTTTACTACGAAACGCAACGTGTAGATGGCACTCATAGTTCCAAATATTGATTAATCTTCTCATATGATCAATATCGTGGCACTCGTGGTATGGCAGTATAGCGGCGCACTATAGATGGCGCTCTTAACACGCCTATACGGTATTTTATTTCGAAATAAATCAATAATAAAATAACAAACGAATATTCGAATAGCTCGTATTATTTGGATATTATTGAGATAAATGTGTCAATATTAATTTTGGTACACAGATTTTAATACGTAATAATTAAGCAGTTTATTGTTCTGATAGACTAATATATGGCATTCTATCTCTCCGTATTATTTCTGTGATCAGCTATTGTAAAAATGTGATATGTGGCACTAATAATTTAATGTTATTATTGTTATTATTGGTTAAATTATTGGGTTTTTTAAATCAATCAGTGCTTCATAAAAAACCATTCATTATCATTGTTATTCGTTTCGATTGCCAAAATCTCTCATTGCTATTTCGATTCCGGTCGCCAAAACATCCTACGGCATTGAACAATCGAATGTCCTATATAATCACAGTGATACATTTTGAGGAGAATAGTGGGAGCCATTTGGCGTCCGGCCTATTTAATTCAGTGTGGATAATTGTCCACCTGTGCACACCACGAGGACATGCCGACGAAATACTGCAAATGTCGAAAAGGGTCTGACGATAAAATTGTGGATCTCAACTCGTTAATAATACAACTAAGGTAATCATATTTAAGTATTTATTTTCCGATAAAGTCGATTATTTGATAAGTAATATCACAGTTTACATATGCTACAAATGATGTATAAACAAAACAATATCGTTTAACCCACAATCGGGCGCATCTGATCTGACAGGCACAGGACGGAAACTTTTATTTGACCCTACCCGCCAGAGCGGCGTTTGATGCCACCGCTCCCAGTACCTTTCTTCCTCTCGGTGAATCCCACTCCCTTTCTTACCCGACGCCGTGGAGAGCAGTAGCATCGTCCGTGACCTGCCAGGCTCATTGCGCCCGATACCTTCATACTTTATACGTATTTCCTATTTATTTCATCACAATTAGTAATTTAACTCATTTTATGATAGAATAAAGCTAATTTTAATTATATTTAAGTCTTTAAGGAACATGGGACATACGTTCCCCATAATTTCAAAAATCCTTTTATATATGATCAATCATGAATAATGTATAAATTATATTTTTTCCGTGTTATCGAGACATCAGAATCTTAATATTGGCTAAAAAATAATATATTGTTTAAAAATATATCTTTTTTTTGTAAAAAAATCGCCAATGACCAAGGAACTCGAATGACCAACGATCGGTGAATAAAATATTTATCGCAACTTTTTGAATAAGAAATTGTTTTTTTAGTACGTTCTTTTATTTTATTTGACTAATTATATGTTAACAATGGGCTCGATTGCGTTTCTTCGTGAACTAAAATCAGAAATTAGTCCGTGTGAACGAGACAGGGCAATGCGCTAGAGCGAAGTGTGAGATGACCGGTTGTCACTTTTTGCATTAAAACTGCTCGCCAAGGTCAAATCTTACACCGCGCGAAATATGCTCGAATTTATTCGAACGAGTATAAGTTCGGCTGGTAGTATTTATCGACGATCGTTCGTTTCATATACCGCTCTAACGTATTGCTCTGTCTCGATCGCTTGGACTAATTTTAGTTTTAGTTCACAAAGAAACGCAATCGGGCCCAATATCTATCTATAATGTGTACAGTACATATCTCCGTTATTATAACTTATTTATATATACATTTTTAGCAGTGATTTAATATTATAGAAAAAGAGAAAGAACAAAAAACAAATGAAAATGAAATTTTACATTGAGATTATAAACAATATTAATTATTTTGTATCAAAGATAAATTTTAAAAAACAAAAAATTACAAAAAAGCTGTTCATGTAAACTTTCAAGCGATTAATAGTCATTTTGTGAAATACGGGGGACAATGGACTGATAAGATTTTTTAATGGTTTCCTTATTCTGACTCTTATTAAGTTAATAAAATCATATTTATTATTATACAAATTTTATTTAAATCTCTTATGGACTACAGGAATACATATATCCCGTCAATTTATACAAAATCTATTGAACTAATTATCACAAAACTTGACATACATGTTATTTACATCGCGCTTTAACAGTTTTATGTGTTATTACTATACTCTATCGCAAAGCTTATGGTCCTCAAAGGGTTAAGTGCCTTACAATAAATTATTTTTTACCTTTTTAATGTTTGAAAATGAATATGTGTATGTCTGTCTACACTGAGAAAAATATTAGATTTATTCTTAGATTACCATTTTGTTATTAAGGATTTATACAGAATAACGATGTTTCAATAGCAATTTTGTTTAAATACAAGGAATATTGTTGAAACTCCATTACTTGATTATATATATCCACATTTTCCGTACGGGTAATACGGAAATAACAGTATACTGTAGTTTCAACATGATTCATGAGTCCAACTATACTGGTACGTATCCTACTACATACTGTCTTATTAGAAGCGAAACCCCAAGGCCGCGACGTAATGAAATAGCATTATGTTTTAACATTATGGCGCGTAACTACCGTCACGCCAACACCGTTACGCGTTATGTTAATTTATACGTATGGACCACAGTCCGAGTTAAATACGTCATATTTGTTGAAACATGCGTATATCCGTGTATTACATCGTTATATTTTTCTCAGTGTAATTTGAAAATTTGATTTGCTTTGGTTTTTTATACTTTTACACTTATTAAACATATTTTTGGAATCAAATTTCACTTATTGCCTTAGTATACATCCCTATATATGTCAGTAATTACTTTAGAGAGCTAATATTAATACTCGTAGTTAAGATCGGCCATTTTCAAACCTGTGCCTGCTAGGCACGTTGCGCCCCAATTAAGGTCGCCCAGAATCGCGACTAACGGTGGGTCAAGAAAAGTTTTTTAATTCTGATCCATCGATATTTTCAATGCTGCGCGTCCTTATTACATTCCTTAAAAAGCGTCCAGATTTCCTCATCGTTCTTGTTCTGTTGGTACTATTAAAATCCACCTCATACAAACCGAATCTACCTCTGAAAATATACAACAAATTATTACAAAAGTTTTCCTTCCTCGGTAAAAGGAAAAGTACAGTCATTACGAGGATAAAATCATAAAATACCTGTATCCGTGCTCCCATTCGAAATTATCCATGAGAGACCAAGCGCCATAACCGATCACATTGCACTTATCTACGTGAATCGCTTGCAAAAGCGATTGTAAATATCCTTTAAAATAGGAAATTCGGTTGTCGTCTTCGAGTCCCTCGTCGCTGGCGAATCCGTTTTCCGTCACTAAAAGCGGTGGATTTCCGTATTCGTTTTTGATCCAGTTCAGAATTTTTCGGAAACCCCACGGTGTAATCTAAAGAATAAGCAAAATGATAAGCGGCAGGCAAAACTAGGTAATTACCACTATTTCGTTTCTCGCAAGCAAATCTTAATTGGTTCTAAAACATAAGAAAAACCCCTCACGTTGCGAGGTAAAAACACCTATCACTTTTGCGCGCGACATATTCGCGCGCAAAAAATCGACGCGAGTCAACGGCCTTGAGAAAAACGATCATAACTTATAAACCACTAAACGGAATAAAAAAAGATAAAGAGAGAAATGATCGCATTGAAATTTGACATATAAAACATTATAACCTTATCTCGTAAAACAATTAAGATAATAATGAATAAATATTACAAAATTGGCAAACTGAAAAAAACTCGCCTATAAAATCATTTCGATTTTTTTGTAAATACAGTTTTTGTAAATATCAAAAATTGTAAATACAGTTATGTTCTTTATTAAATGCTTTACCAAAACGATATTTTTTTTTTACTTATTTGCATACAAAAATACGGAAAAAATATTTATTTATTCAGCCAAGAAAAATTTTATTTATTCTCGTAAAAAAAAATTTTTTTAATTTTTAATTTGTGACTACTTATGGTATTTTTTTATATGAAATTCTTTCAAAATAACTTTATTACTACATCACTTCTTCTTAGAAATCACACCAGAACTTTGACCTTTGTCTGATATTATAGAAAAATCTAAAGTTTTGAGAGTTTCCGCGTTCGAACCTAATAATAAACTTTGAATGCCCATAATATAAAATTCGTTAGATTTTTTCAATTATATTGTCTTATCATAGACTTATTATATGTCTAATAACTAATTACTATACTCCAAAGAGTCACATTTCATCGAAAAACTATGGAAAATCTCACTTTTTTCTCTCATAGTAATTATCAAAACAAGTTTCATTTTCGCGAGCCATATTAGAAAAACAACATATAATGTTCAAAATACGCCTAATTATGTGATAACTTAGGATGTAAATGAAGCAATACCTATTTTATTAGTAAATTAAAGCGACATTACGTCATGTTTCGCGATATATAGGGATATTTCACAAACATTACAAAATAAAAACGGCCATTTTTTCACATTGTTGGCCATTGTTGACAAAGTGTTTTCGTCGAAAATTCGTGAAAAACAGCAAATTGATTGTGGAAATTGAATAATCCTAATGGCTAAACTACTTAAAAAGGGAAATTACTTACTTTTATCCGGTATACACTGCACTTATATCCACAAAACACTTCACAAAACAAACACTTCGCGGAACCTATTACGCCGCCGCGGGGGGGCCGATCGACACTGCTGTTTTGACGTCTAATGCTGAGTTTTTAAATCGGCGGTCGATGTTATCGTCGTTGGCCGGCGAATGAAAGATTATTTGGCCATGTCGTCCCGCGGTCAGAAAGCATTAAAGTACGACGATTCGAATCGTAAATTGCATTTTTCGCAGCGGCGAGCGCGATATCCAAAATCGGATGTTACGGATTGTTAGGCGGCCGCCATACATGTCCCCAAATGGATGTTACGTGCTTGAGGGGTGAACCATTCATATTCTTTTGGTATACCGTTTTTTTTATTTTTTATTTTATTTTGTTTTTATTATTATTAACCCCTCAAGCCCCGATTGGCCGATATCGGCCACAAAACGATTCAGCGTGACCGCCCCGTTTTAATTTTATTTTAATTTAATTTGTTTGATTTTATTATTTTTTATTATGTTAATATGTTTCATTTTTATTATGGGTACAGTGGTTTGGCAGTAATTAATGTTTTGGTGAGACAGTGTCGTAATTCAATTTTTTTACTATTTTTTACTAAAATTTTTGGGACAGCAACTTGTCAATCGGCTGAGGGGCCGAGGCCTGAAGGGGGAAACTTACAGCTATTACAGTAGAAATATCTGAATTTTATTTACAGACTTCAATGCCAGTAAAAAGTTTCCACTTAAAAATCGTAAAAATATACAGTCGCCTAGGAAGGGGATAGGAGGAAGTGGAGGGGAATTAAAGTTAAGATTTTATTATTTTATTATTAGGGAAATTTTATGGTTTATTTTAATATTGAAGAGAGAAAAGAAAGAAGAAAAGAAAAAATATAATATAATTATTTCACTCGTCCTTGAATATTGCCTTTCAGAAGACCCGGAATAAGAGTCTTGAGCGCAGTCGCAGTTGTATTAAACAGGTCAATTTCGCTTAGCTTGGTATTGCAGAAATGAGATACTCGATAAATGTAGTTATTTTGGGCGTAAAGGTATGTTCAACTCGTGCGCTCTCGACTCGTCACTTTAAATTTTATCTTACGTCTACATTGAAAAAAATATAACACTGTAATACACGGACATTATGCATGTTTCAAAAGGGATTACGTATATAACATTGACTGTGGTCCGTACGTAAGAATCAACATGACGCGTACATGTACAGAGATCTTGCTTTTACCATGACAGCAAGTTATTACATACGTGAGGTTATAGTCACTTACATGAATCATGTTAAGCTACATTATACCGTTATTTTCGTATTACCCGTACGGAGCATGGTAAAACATATAATCGAGTAATGGAGTTTCAACAAAATTCCTTGTAATCCAACAAAATTACAATCGGAACATCATTATTCTGTATAAAACCGCAATAACAAAATGGTAATTTAATATGAAATCCAATACTTTTCTCAGTGTAATGTATGCAATATTAAATGCTTCAAGACATTAATACATGCATCATATACACGATTCGTCTATTCAATTGCAATCTTTGACATTAGATTTTTGGCGTATCCTGATGGAGATTACGATTGATTGTTTTTGGTGATTGACAATTTTTGTGTCTGTCTCGGTCAGTTTCTCTGTAGGTACTTCGTTTCTTTAGTTTAACCCGTTGAGTATGAGTCAACCAAATCTGGTCGCGAAACAATTATCCGTTGAGTACGAGTCGACCAAATCTGGTCGCGCGTTTTTTTCACTTCTTTGACGTTCTCCTATTTATTCATAATTATCTAATTGTTTTACAAAATGATATTTCAATATCCTATATTCGAAATTTCAATGCAATCATTGTGCAGTTGTTCTTTTTATGATTGGTGTAGTAGTTTCGTAGTTATAGTACTTTAAGTCGATGTCGCCGAAAATCCTGCAAAAGATACAGATGCATCCATGAAAATACCCATTTACTCCAAGGGTTAATATTTACTGTGGTATTGCCCTCCCTGTCACATGTTTTTACGCGCAACGGATATGACCCAACTTATTTATACCTGAAGGCATATCTATGCCTTATATATCGATGGCCGGGAGTGGGTAATTTGCGCGCCTGCTGCCTACGTTGGCTGTGAAAACCGTGTCTCAGGCAACCTCTCCGGTCCATTTAACAATAATAGTATACGTACTTTTAACCATGGTAAAGATCCGACCGGCCATTTGCTGTCTTGGTAGTAAGTCTTTCTGAAGTCATCCTCGTGCGATGGAATTGGATGCTTTAGTGTGGTTCGCGGTTCGTAAGAAATCCAAGAGGTGTAATGATTTAGACCGAAGAAATCTGCACTGCCTTTAATCATCTCGATTTCCTCTTTCGAAAAACGCGGAAGGCGAGAGTGATAGAACCCTTGTTCGTTGCTTTTCTTGTCGACTATTTTTCTCATTATTGGCGGGTAGTCGCCGAATTTTGAGAATATTGGGTGAGCGTACCAGCCGATCTGTAAAGGTGGAAAGAAATCTTTCGTTAGCCAATCGGAATTTTGTATGGTTTGCGCTTCGACTAAACGCGCATTTTCCTTCGCACGATTCATATTTTCTCCCTTATTTTATTCGTTACGGTAAGTCAACATTTTTTACTTTTCTGGCCCACCAACCGACGGGGAGAGAAAGTATTTTTAAAGCGCATTTTTTTTTCGGGAGGAAAACGGAAATGTTAATTTTAACCCCCCCCCCCCCCCCTCCTGAGATGATTAAGATCATTTGCAGATGGAAGTCTGTCTGTCTGTCTCTGTATGACTAAGGTTAAGGCGTTGGCCATTTACGGGCATGTGGCGGAGCTTGACGGTGGACTGTTTTGTCCAAGTCTTCTGCGCTCACTTTACGGGAGACAGAACGAACAATCGTTACATCTTCCTGAGGTGACGGGTTCGCCCGTTGTAGTTGACAACTCTAGTTTGTATCTGTATGACTGTCTGAGTGCGTGTATTCCTCCACGATAGCGCACAATCGCTTAATCCGATTGAGCTGAAATTTGGCATCCAGGCATCATTTATGGCAAGAGTCTAGAAGGTTATGTTTGAAATCGGTCAACCAGCGCACTAGTCGTATTTCAATCTCAAAATGTTGGACTTGGATATTTAAAATTATGAACACAGATGCCTTGTTGGGCCGAAACTACACTGTGAAATTTTGGTTGGAATATGTCATATACAAGCTATACTAATAATACTATAATAAATTCCGCCATACATTTTAATTAAATAATAACGACATCTGTTGGCGCTTAGCGCAACGCCACCCTTACCCGAGAAACGAGAGAGGGCTATCATCGATTTAATTTATGAAATTAATATTCAGATAAAATCAGCCCATGACTACTTGTCGGGAGTCTTGGGGTGACACAACCGTTTTTTTAATTATGTAGGGGAGCGGAGGTAGGTTATACTATATTAGGAATAGCAATAAAAATATAGTTTAGAAATCGAGACGACAGTCGTTGTATGTAACTACATACAACGTTGTGTGTAGTACTTAAATAACTATGTTATATGAAATTTAACGACACTCGACGTGTCGGCAATATTATTATTCTAGTTAGATAAGATAGTGATTTCATGGTTAGCCTAGTCTAGAATTGGAGATAGATAGAGCTATGTGCTATAGCATACAATTAGGTATATGCATGGGCGTACTCAGGGGGGGGGGGCAGGGGAGGGCAGCTGCCCCCCCCCCCCACTGGATTTTGTATGCCTAGGTACCTACTATTGTCGGTACGACTTACTTTAATATATTTTTCGAGAGTGCTCTTCCTTTCTTCGGCATTGTTTTCGCTATCTGGCAACATTTCCCCCTTCCTGCTTTCGCATAGCTTTCCATTTGCTATCCGCAGTTGGACAAACTACATTTATATTGGCTTTATGCATTATAGACAAGTACAATTCCCTGCTGCAACCTGTCGCAAATACATTGCAGTCTAAAGCCCTGGACGTAATTAAATGTGCATAGCACATCCAAACCATAAAATCTGAAGATTCAAAACACAGACGTTCTGCCGGAGAAGGCAGTGAAGAATTATTAAATTCAGCTAATGAAATTGCTGAGGCTTTGAACTTAGAATTGCGTTTTCCTAGGAAAGCAAGCCGTCAACAATATAGGGCAAATCATCCAATTTTCGACGCTCGCTATACGTGCCCTATTTGGATTCGTTATCATCCTCATTGGAGGCGTGGTTCGGCAAAGATCAATCACCAGCGTGTGGTCTTTCATTGTTACACCCTGCTCAGATAATAAAAATTACAGATCTAAAATTTAAAAAAAGTATGAAAGAAGTATCTAAGTTTTACGAATTAGAAGGGATCACACCAGAAGCCGAACTGTGGCGCACTTTTTGGATAAACAAGCAGGACGACTTTGAAACTTTGGAGATTACAAAATTAATCCAACAAGCAGAATCTTTTTACCCAAAGGTGAAAACAGCACTAGAAATTTTATTGGTGGTGCCTTATTCTACGGCTTCAATTGAAAGGTCATTCAGTACTCAGACGCGTTAAAAAATATCTGAAATCAACAATGACCGGACAGGTTAAATGGGCTTTGTATATATGCTTAGTGTACATAAAAAACTTGTAAACAGTAAGGGCGATTCCTTCACAGAAGACGTTATAAACCGTTTTGCTGAAGATCCTCGAAAATTACTTTTTAAATACATGTGTAATTAAACAATTCAAATTAAATAAATGCATTTTTATTATATTTATATATCTATTTCAATTATCCATCTAACTATTCAATTATATTATTATTTCATCTAACTATTTCACATTATGCAAGAAATTTCATATCCTCCGCGGCGTGAAACCGCGGACTTAACCTTTTTGCTAAAAATTACCTCCAATAACATTAACTGTCCTGACTTAATAAATAAAATTAATCTCCGTGTTCCTTCCAAACTCAATAGATTTAACCCTGCTTTTCATGTTCCTCATGCTGGTACCAACTATAGGCAAAATGCATTTCTGTGGCGAACAAGTGACAATTTCAATGACATGATTAAACGCTTTGACTTTGATCTATTCTGTACGAGTAATAACTAACTCAGCTAGGCAGCGGCTGAACAGTGAATTCTTTAGCATTAATTGTTGAATAATTTTTTATGTATTTTTAATCGATAGCTTTAATTGAAAGATCACATATGTTTCTACAACGTTATTTAAACGTGAAAACCTTTAATTGGCTCTCTGTTATGTTACTCCGGCTTTTGGTTAAATTATAATTAGCTGTTGGTTTTCCTAAAAATAAATAAATTAAAAAAAATAAATATGATTATTTATTTTATTTTACTACCCATAAAGTAGGATCTCCTGCGGGTGTCACCTATACTACACAATACATGCACCTAATGTTTCGTGTACCCAGCTTAAATTTCTGATTTGTCCCCCCCCCCCCCCCCCTGGACCAAAAGCTGGGTACGCCCATGAGTATATGTATAAGTCTATTAGTGAAAGTTTTATTTTGACAGAAATGTATGGACTGCTCATCGCACATTCACTAAAATTATTCGCAATAATAATAATCTTTCACAGCTAAGTTGCCGCATCCCATTTCGTTTCCGGCGATATCTGATACAGCTCAGACGATTCAGCTAACGTCAATAACAAAATGTATGAGGTGGTCACGTTTCGTCACGTTTCGAGGACCATTCCCCAGATATCCATACTAAGTTTTCTTTTACCCAAAAAGCAAGGTCGACCTTTATTTGTTCCCTTAACAAACCTACTACAAAGGGTCTGCACTTATATATGCCGATTTTTGTGCTACATTTCGTTTCTACGTCACTTTTTGTCCCGCTTGTTAGGTTAGCGCCTTCCGAAATGCCTCGGACTCTCCAATACCCTACTAAACAAATTAAAATATTAAATTCTTTGCTCACCAGAAATTGCCGTGCACGTTCAGCTGATTCGAGATCCTCCTTCGAGTTCGTCTCCGGTTCGTGCCATCCAATGTCCAGAATGATCCCGAGGACACCTCCTTGCAGCGATCGATATACATTCTCATAAAGACGGTACGCTCTCGCGTGAGCCTTCAGTATTGAATGTGTACATAAATAGTCTCCTATTCCACTATAATTCATGGCGGGAGCGTTGTCTTCAGTGCTATACCCGAAACATACGTGCCAAGGTTCGTTTATAGTTACCCAATTTTTGACTCGGTCTCCAAAAGTCCGAAATAAGAAGTCTGCATACGCTTCATAGTATTCTACCATGATTGGATTTGGCCACCCGCCTAGATCCTGGAGTTTCTGCGGTAGATCCCAATGGTATATGGTAACTAGCGGCGTCACGTTCCTAGCTAATAAACCGTCAATCAAATCATTGTAATACTGAACGCCTTTCGCGTTGATTAGGTCAGTGGTGCCCGTCGGCAGTACGCGGGGCCAAGATATCGAAAACCTATAAAAGTCTACCTCCAAATCAGCCACCATTTCTATATCTCTTTTGTATAGATGATAGGAATCGCATGCGACGTCTCCGTTGCTGCCATCTTCTATCAAATGGGGCTTCGTATGCGTCAACCGATCCCAGATGCTTTCACCTTTTCCGTCTTCGTTCCACGCTCCTTCTATTTGATAAGCCGCAGTTGACACGCCGAATATAAAGTCATCGGGAAATTTCTCTAACAACTTTGCCTGGACTCTGAAAGTTAATGTTAACATTATTACTTTAAAAAATGGGAACTGTGAGGATACTTTGTTGCGTGAGGCGACGAATGACTGGATAGTCATACTCGCACTATCAAGATTTCGCTGCGTGATGTAGTGTATACTCGTATTTGCTTTATATTTGACGTAACTGGCAATGTTGTCGTTAAATTGGTCCCCGATATCGTAATGGCGCGGGCGGGACAAGTAGGCACATCACGGGCGCCATGGCACACGTCGAATTTGCAGGAGTGGAAGCTGTCTGACATCAAATCAAAATCAAATCAAAATGTTTTTATTCACAATAGAATTTGTAAAAAAATGCTTTGTGACGTCAAAATATGAAATACAATTTATGGTTTATATTATAGATAATTTGTCATTCAGCTTACATTTCAATAACTTTATAGATACTGGATAGGTACATTATATAATCATGATAAAATGTAATATTTAACAACAGAAATATTTTAAAACAATTTAAAATATAGGTAGGTACAGTTAGAATTTAAAATAGTCATAATTAACAACAATAGTCAAACAGAAAAAAAGAAAAAAAACAATATACCTACATAGTTAACAATTTTCAATAAAATAAGAAAAGAATATTAAATCTCGATTTTATAATCATTCCAAAAAAAAATCAATATCATTTATAAAATCTACTACTTTGTAGTAAGCCTTCTTACATAGAATATCTTTAATTTTACTTTTAAACTGAGTGTCTGATAGACCCTGTATGTCCTCTGGAATTTTATTATAAAACCGTATACAGTTTCCCATGAAACATTTGCTTAGCTTACTTAGTCTAAATTTTGTCACTATATATTAATTTTAATTTCTAGTATTGTATTTGTTATTGTCACAGTTTTTTTTATAATGTGATATATTTTTTCGTGCATGCGTAGGTAATGTTTTCAAATATGTATTGACTAGGTACAGTAAGAATGTTAATTTCTTTAAATAATTCTCTTAGGAAATCACGTCTGCGCAAGTTGTATATTGCTCTAACCGCTAGTTTTTGTAGAATAAAGATTGAGGGCATACTTGCAGCTCGTCCCCACAGTAAGATGCCGTAAGACATAATACTGTGGAAATAAGAGAAATGTACTAGCCTCGCAGTATGAACATCGGTAATTTGGCGGATTTTCATAACAGCATATGCGGCTGAACTAAGCCTTGTTGACAGTGTGGTAATGTGTGAATCCCATTTTAGTTTAGAATCCAACGTGATTCCCAAGAATACGGTCTGTTCTATGAAGTCTATTTTTTCTTTATTTAGAGTAACATTAAAGTTATGTCTGCTGTTATAAAGCGAAAATCGAATACAGTTAGTTTTATTTGAATTTAAAACCAGATTGTTAGAAGCAAACCAGTCATGAATCTGTGCAAGAGCAATATTTATTTCGTCCACATTTGTGTTTTGTTTATTTAGTTTGAAAATTAACGAGGTGTCATTCGCAAATAGTGTGATCTTAGTTAGACTCTGTACCATAAAGGGCAGGTCATTTAAGTATTCTAAAAACAGAAACGGTCCCAGTATAGAACCCTGTGGTACGCCCATTTTAACTTGCTATCCTTGTGACTTTGTCTCATTTATCTGTACTTTTTGGATTCTATCTGTCAAATATGATTTAAGCAAGCTAAGAGAGACATTTCCGCTTCCATGCCATATATTACTCATCTTACGGCCGCCGCCATTCATACATTCATTTAGCCCGAGGATACACTTTTATATCGACGAAGCAAATCTAAACACAACAAATCAAGAAGGAAAAATATACATAATATTTAGATTTTATGTATCTTTCCTATGTAGGTTATTTTTCCTGAAAGAATCCTTACTATATAGGTTGTTTTTCCTGATCGATTTTGGAAACAAAGATCTTAAATGAAGGAAACGTATGACGGTGGATCTTGGTCAGTCTTTCCCGCCAGGTCCAGAGTACCTCGATGACCCTCCGATTTACACTGAGGAAGAACTGTTATGGGAAATGCTGATCAATATCAATGACTTTCCACGTTTTCTCTTTTTTCTGAGGTATAATTTAAGTAAAATATATATTTTTAGGAATTAAATTATTGTTATTTTTATTATTTTAGGTATCGCCTTTTGTATGAAGTATAATTTAGGTAAAATATATTTTTCTTCTCTCAAATATATTTGGTTTACAGATAAATTATTTTTTCTTACTCAAAACTTTTCTGAGATGTATTTTTTTTAGTTATTAAATTTTAAAAATGACATTACCAAAAAAATTAAAAATGGTTAAAAAACTATATTCATCATTTTTCCCTCGACCTTACATATGGATATATGATATAAAAAATAAACTAATATGTTTCCTGCAAATTAGTTTATCCTGAATATTATTATCTCAGTAAACCTAAAAACCATCATTCTTTGTGGTTTTAAATCACACATTTCATCACTCGCTCAGAATATACTAACCTGTTAATAACACAAAAAGCAGCGATAACAGCCGTCGTAATACGCGACATTTTCCAATAGTATCCAAAGCAGTAAGACGCATTTCATTCAAGCCACATACATATTTATAATTTTCCTACGATGACTACAGGGCAATATTTTAAATAATGTAATGTGCGAATTTGCCTTGTAGTCCGCGAATTCCCCCCAGACAACAATGCCAGGCAAACATGTAGATAGGTAGGTACGTATGGGTGTCAGCGCGTATAAAAGGGAAAGTCCAGATCTGTTGTAAAAGGAAACTAATATCGGAAAAAAAGTTCGTGCGGACGAGACAGATTATGCGTTAGAGCGGAATGTAAAATGAACGATCGTATATTTTCCATCTCGACATATAACCATCTGAACTAGTTATTTTATATATATATATATATATATATATATATATATATATATATATATATATATATATATATATATATATATATATATATATATATATATATATATATATATATATATATATATATATATATATATATATATATATATATATATATATATATATATATATATATATATATATATATATATATATATATATATATATATATATATATATATATATATATGTATAATTTTTTTTTATTTAAAAAAAATGTTATCAAAATACGGTAAACCAGTATAAAATTTTGTGTTGCAAAAGGATTAGCTTGATTTTTGAGATATATGGATGAATAGTGATCGTTAGTCGACTGCAAAAGGACCTTTAAACTTACATTGCACCGTCGAAAGTCATGCACATCCGTAAGTATATCTCATTCAAATATTAGCATTTCCCGATCCAAGCTGGGATTTCCTTCGCTGCTTTTTAAGTAGCTTTTACTAATTTTATTTTAAATAAAACATCATCCTATAAACGGATTTCTTAACAAAACTTATCAAATATAAAAATATTATACTGTTTTCTACAATGTTTCTTTACATATTTTTTAATATTATACAATTTTATACTGGTTTACCGTATTTTGATAACATTATACAGCCTTTTTTATAAACTTCTCTGCCAGAAATTAAGATTGAAGTTTCTTCTTTCATTTCATTAAGCATATGGAGTTTTTTATTTTTATTTCGATTTAATGGCTCGTTAATAACAAACTCAGCCTAATTGTATCATATTTTAAATGTTGGTAGCATTCGAAATTTGAATTATTTCGATATGTCACCTTCATTTATGTCACGGCTTTGCCAAAGTGATCAATTTGTCTAATTTTTGATTTTTTCGCTTTAATTCGTCTCAATTGGAGGCATTTTGTGTTGCAAAAGGATTAGCTTTATTTTTGAGATATATGGATGAATAGTGATCGTTAGTCGACTGCAAAAGGACCTTTAAACTTACATTGCACCGTCGAAAGTCGTGCACATCCGTAAGTATATCTCATTCAAATATTAGCATTTCCCGATCCAAGCTGGGATTTCCTTCGCTGCTTTTTAAGTAGCTTTTACTAATTTTATTTTAAATAAAACATCATCCTATAAACGGATTTCTTTACAAAACTTATCAAATATAAATATATAATTATATAAAAATTTATATATATATATATATATATATATATATATATATATATATATATATATATATATATATATATATATATATATATATATATATATATATATATATATATATAGGTATATATATATATATATATATATATATATATATATATATATATATATATATATATATATATATATATATATATATATATATATATATATATATATATATATATATATATATATATATATATATATATATATATATATATATATATATATATATATATATATATATATATATATATATATATATATATATACTTATATATATATATATATATATATATATATATATATATATATATATATATATATATATATATATATATATATATATATATATATATATATATATATATATATATATATATATATATATATATATATATAAATATATATGTATATATATATATGTGTATATATATATATATATATATATATATATATATATATATATATATATATATATATATATATATATATATATATATATATATATATATATATATATATATATATATATATATATATATATATATATATTGAAATTATGTTTATTACTAAATAAATGAAATTATAAAATAAATGAAAGGGCACTTATCTGGTCTGTGGCGACCAGGAGCGACTCCACGCCGTTTTTCTTCTCCTCTTTCAGTGTTTGCTGTTTCCTGCTGTGGTATTGGAAAATGACCAAACCGGCTTCCTATTTTCTCCTACAGCGGTAACACAACAATTCGAAAGATGAGAATCAATGCTGAAAAATAATGGCGATTAGTGTATCTTAAAAACTAATGATAATTAAAAATGTGTATCAATATTTCGGCTCAGCCGTCGTCAAGATATGTGACATTTCTGAGAAATGTATGTATGTACAACCAAACTTAGGCAATCGCATATACATACGAGTACACACGTTACAAGAAACAAGTCTATAAAACACAAAAAAAAACAATTAAAAAAACAAAAAAAATCAAAAGTTGCTTAGTTGCTCGTATTGATTCACCCCCTTGAAGGATGCCGGTTGATTAAAACTCACCCTGTATGTTAAGTAGGTAGTACCTATAGGGAATCTAAACATCTGCCGAATTTATATGGAAAATGATTATGTATCTGCTAAATTGAAAAGGTCGCACTGGGTGGAATTATTATTAGTACAAAAGGGAGGGTGGTGTGCGATCCCACCCATTTTGGAGGACTTATTCCTAATTCATCTAATGTTCCCACGCAATTTTGATTGGATTTGATAAATTATGAAACTCCAATCATAATCGATCGGCTGGCTGAAATCGGATCGGCTGAAATAGAAGCTATCCTCGGCTTGTTCCAAAGTAAGGAACGTTGGTAAAAAAGAAGCGATAAACGCGTATGACTCGCGCGTGGAGTCTCATTTGCACTATGGCATAATTCGATGGGTTAATGCCGTCAATATACATCTTGCAAAAACGAGCAGTGAGCGCCACAAAGGAAAACATAAAAACTCATTAATAGAACTAGATATTTTCATTATATAGTCATTTTTGTTTACGAATGTGTTCTACAAGGACAACCAAACTTAGGCAATCGCATATACATACGAGTACACACGTTACAAGAAACAAGTCTATAAAACACAAAAAAAACCAATAAGGAAAACCAACCTAATATCATTGATTATACAAATACGCTACATAATCATTACCAATATCTAGATTGAATATATTTGTTATATGTAGGTTATATGTTATGTATATACTTAAATATAGGTAGTTTAAAATATTAGCATTCATTTTTTATATTATAGTGTCTGCTGTGTAATGAGATATGTATAAGCCAACTTGTAAAAAGTATAAGTTATATTGCGCTAACGACTAAATATTGTACATAACATTTCATAACATTGTACAGATAGGTACATTTTCGAGCGCTTCTCTACAGGTTCCTGGTTTTCCTAACCAACTGATAATTCTCGGATTGGCTGTATTTTGTTCGTGACATAAGTATTATATGTGATATAAAAATAATCCAATGTGTTATAATAAAAATAATCCAAATAATACAATCCTCCAAATTGTTTTATCGTGAAAATTATTATATCATTTATTTGTTTATTTCAAACAATTAAAGGAAATACATAAAATGGTCATACTAAGATAATGGTGCGATATAATCGACGTCCCCCTTTCAAATAACCATTCTCAGCTCATGCCCAACTAAGCCGAATATAGCCCGCATCTGGGCATTTCTACGACATATTGTCTGACTTGGGTGGAGAAGCATAACTGACGTAGACTTAACTGAAAACTACCACTGAAAACTATTGAACCTAAAAACCACCACTCTTTGTGATTTTAAACCTCGCCTTTAGCCAGAACACGCTAACCTATTAATAATAGGTAGGTACTATAACCTACTGGTACCTATTAATAATACACAAAGCACCAATTACAGCCGTCGCAATACGCAACTATTTCCAGTGGAGTTTCCAATCGAATAACACGTTTTTAATTAACGTAACCATTATAAATATTAACAGGTTTTCTGTGATGACTTAACAGGTCAATAAATAAATAAAAACACAGCCGCCTTTAGTCAACGCTATTGTAAAATTAATATTTCTGGTTTAATAATTTTATATCTACATATATTAATATATTACTAGCAACTGACGAATTCTAATATGCGATAATTAGCTTTAATTGATAATTCA
The DNA here is from genome assembly GCA_944548615.1 of Micropterix aruncella. Lineage (NCBI taxonomy): Eukaryota > Metazoa > Arthropoda > Insecta > Lepidoptera > Micropterigidae > Micropterix > Micropterix aruncella. The sequence goes on along the minus strand of OX155952.1, from coordinate 33,343,176 downwards.
TTCTTTTATTGTATATTTTGAATGAATAAATTGAATACTGAATACTAAATACTAAACCGTCATTAACATAGAAAGCTGCTAAGAGAGTTGGCATGATATTGATCAAAAGCAGAATAACCAAATAAGCAGATTTTTAGTTACTGACATAAATAGTTAGCTCCAATTTTTCTGTTAACATTATAATCAATGGCAAAAAACCCCGAATTAAACAGTCAACGTCGCTCCTACGAGTTGCTATCAATATAGCATCAAAAGAAAAAACAAACTATATATTCTAATTCAATATCCAAACAATTTATTAGAAATCGAAAATATAAACAAATATACCACTGACAACGACATCGCTATTTGAGTGAACGATGAAGATCCAGATGAGGATGAATTTAATATTTGTAGTTGAAGCATTTCACTTGGAGCTGTATAATTTACAATGGGAAGTATGTGAGTGTCTACCAGTTGCTTATAGAACATTCCTGACCCTCTGATTGTCCTTGTTTTATGATCACTGTCGAAATCCACATGATACAAACCGAAACTCATCCTGAAAGAATAGATTACAGATTATTTTTTTAAATATATTTTTTAATTTGTTTGAAAGAAACTGGTTAAACGAGTAACATTTAAAACTTCTGAAATAACATTTGGGCCAAACATGAACAAAAAAATAAATCCGGTTAAAGAAATGCTACTAATTACCGGGGACGGACCTGTGGTTCTCAAAGTAGCATATGATTTGGCATGAATTACCAGAGGACAAATTATGGTTCATTAGTTGATTAGTTAAAAAGTGTCAAAATAGGGCTTGCTTGTAGATTGCATTATGTAGATCAGCGGTACCATTTTTTTTTGTTCCGTAGACCACTTGCTGTTTTCCATAGATAAATAATAATTCATAATTAATAATAATAATAATTAATAATGAATAATAAATAATCCATATTTTTGTTACATAATATTGAATTTTCCTAAACTTACTAGCTTTAACGTCTTTTTGACAGCTGATACAGTACTGGTCACTTACATAGGGGTTTTGGTAAAAAGGGGCAGTTGTAAAAAAAATTAATATGTATAATTTTTAGAGGCTCATTTCTAAGCGTCCACGACCTTGAACTACGAAGCATCTGAGACAGGCGCACATGACTGCACGTGTATCACTATCTCGCTTGATCATTCATGTAATGCGTCTACCCTACTCGCTCGCACGGATACCCATTGGGCGCCTTTTTTTATATCTCACTCGCACCTCTCTCGTTACTCATGTGCGCTGGCCTCCTCAATCGACTGGTGATGCAATTTGAATTGAGTGCTGATTTCCTTTCATGATACTAGTGATGCTCGCGTTTATTTATAGTTATTATTATAAGTTTAAAATACTATGCTGTACACACAATGCAATTCGAAATCAACCCCTGAAGGCCCATATAGACCTTGTTTTTTGGGAATCTATGATGTAGGTCACCAAACTTTAAAGCCTTAGGGCCATACTGATTTCTCCAGTAAGTTCCAAAACTGTTTTTGAAATCTGTCTCCTAGAAATGCAGTCAGCAGTCCAACCCCCCCCCCCCCCCCCCACGCGCACATTTTCATTGACTAATACATAATTTTGAACAAAACTACAAACTATTGTCAGTCAAAATCACAATTACATACATTTTATTTTTATTCTATATGTTATATTGTTTATATATTGTATGTTTATATGTGTATAATAGTGGGATCCATTTCAATTATTTGTTAGTTATTATGCTTAAGTGGGATTTTCTGAGTATTATACTTGTCATTAAGCTTTACCTAGCAAGTATATAAACTGAGTTATTATACTTCTGTGTCTTTTTATCCAACTTACCGCAACAACAATAACAACAATAAGCCATTAGCTGTCGCGGGCCGGATTGATGACCCGGGCGGGCCGGTTTGGCCCGCGGGCTGTAGTTTGGAGACCCCTAATGTAGATCATTAATAGCCTGCTTGTAGAACAGTTGCTCCCCATTTGGGGAGCTAATGGGCCCTTGCTGAGTTGGCCACGAAGACCCATTCTGTTCAGGGTTGGTCACACTCACGGGTCAACACCCATCCGGCGGCCTCCACGCATGAAGTGCGAGCCCAGGCAGGACTATAGCCTTAGGGCTAGTTTCCTCTAGGAATCAACATTCTGGCGCTCCTGGACGTTCTGCCACCGTGCGGTGTAAGCCAATCGACTGTGCATTTTGACTAACATTCGGGGGAGTCTGGAAGCAGTACTGTTTCCTATAGAGCGGGGGTGGTTGCGGACCTTACGGCGACTGCTCTTGAAACGACCATCGGCTACCCGATCCTGGGTGAACAGCCGGGCAAAGGATGCCGTGGTCCGCGATAGATTCGGTATAGGTACACCGTTTCACCGCTTCGTAAGGGAGAGGATCGCGCAGGCGACCTCGAACTCGTAACCAATCGAGAGACGAGAGTAATCTGGTCGCAATTGGAAGTAAGGGCGTGAGTGTAAGCCCGCTGGGTAACACTCCTGGCTATCTCGCGGTTAAAAAGTTGGTCTCTTACGGGCAAGTGGCGGAGCTTGACGGTGGATTGTTTTTGTCCAAGTCTTCTGCGCTCACTTCAGGGAGATAGAACGACTAATCGTTAAAACTTCCTGAGGTGACGGGTTCGCCCGTTGTAGTTGACATCTCTAGTTGTAGAACAGTATAAACCTACTTAGCTATTATTGATTCTCTCGCCTGGACCATCGATCTGTCATTACTGACGGCTGATAAGTGACGCCTTTTTAATCCAGCGGCTGTTAGAGGGTGATAGGACATCCATACGCTTATCATTTAGTATATTTTTGACCTCCAAATGCACTTACGTGTAACCACTTTTCCATTCGTAAGAATCCATAAGAGACCAAACTGAATATCCTTGCACATCACAGCCATCTTCATGTATTGCTTCCCATATAGCTTCCAAGTAAGTTGATATGTATTCAATCTTTTTGTGATCAGAAAACTTAGAATTTGACGGGTAACCATTTTCTGCGATGACCACCGTGGGATTGTCGTATTGATTTTTCACCCAGTTCAGAAGTTTTCTCATGCCCATTGGAATGCTCTTAAGAATGACAAAAAATATATATAGTTATCGATGTAATAAAGAAGCGCTAAAACTAGCAATATTCTTACCCAGAAACCAAAAACGCCCTTTTCGGCAAACCACTCTGGAGCGTACCAAGCCTGTCCAAAATCATGTTCATGCGACGGCGAATGCAACTTTGGTCCCTTCCGCTTTCCATACGCGTAAAAAGTAGAATAATGATTCAACGAGAAGTAATCGGAAGTTCCCTTTATGTAGTTGATTTCTTCTTTTGTAAAGTAAGGCAGACGTGATCGTTTGAAGCCTTGCTGGGCGCTGTTGCGATCCACTATTTCCCGCATCATCGGAGGGTAGTCGCCCTCTTTCGAATATATCGGATGAGCAAACCAGCCCATCTGTAAAAGCAAACAAATGTTGTATTATAGTACTGCCGATGGGGGGAAGGGGGAGGGGGGATATAACTATTTTATATTTCATATCTTACGAGAAATTGTAGAGATTTTTCTGCAGCGAGTACATCCTCCACTGCAGTTGATTCTGGTTCAAACCATGGGGCATCCAGCGTTATGACCAACTTACCTAGAAAAAAAATCTATTTTATTAAATTAAGCAGGAAAAACGAGTACAAACATTAGTGTGATGACAGGTATACAACAATAAATAATATAAATAAAGCTTATATATACCCTTAGATATTCCTCACAGATAAGTAGAGCATGTTATAGTTTTACAATTTTTTGCAAGCTATAATTTAACTTTTCCGGCCCATCAACCGACCAGGATGGAAAGAATTGGGAACGCGCTAACAACGACATGAATACGGAAATATCCATTTTAAGCTCCCCTGCGACGATTGAGAACATTTCCAGGTTGAAGTATGTCTGTGTGTATGTCTTCCTGTGTGTATTCCTCCTTCTAAACAATTAATCCGATTGAGCTGGAATTTTGTATCAGGAAATTATTTGGTCATGGTAAGAGTTAATAGGATTGTGGTTGAAATCTGTCCACTAGGGGCGCTAGTCATATATCATCCTCGAAATATTGGATGTAGAGACTTGAAATTGCCTTGTTGGGCGGAAGGGGCACACACATGTGCCTTGTTGGGCGGAAATAACGTTGTGGAATTGGTTAGAATACCTCATATCGATGGCTTAGAACGCAAATGTGTCAAGTGCAAATTTCTAAATTTTACAGGAGAGCTTTTTGAAAGTTTAGGTATAATAAATCTCGAAACAGATGAAGAAATAATTTCAGTTAATATTTTTAACCTATAGTATATGTATTTGGCTTACACTGTATTATAATAATTATATTTATCCATTAGTATTTTATGTATTAATAAAAAAACCGACAAGAGGTGGTACTTACCACATTTTTATATGGTAATATAATAATGTATGTAGTTACCACATTTTCATTTTTATTATATTATTTATATTTTATTTTATTCCCATCTTTCTACTTTTAGAATTTGTTATAAGAGTAAATAAAACCATTAAGCATGTATAGCATGCTTTGGAGAATATTGTGTCAACTGATGATAACACATATGCATTTTATGATGATTTAATTTTGATTAGATATCAATAGTGGTAAATGATTATGTAACATTAACATTTCAAAAAACTTTGTTTGATGCACTTACCACAGTTTTTACGAAGAAGTATTCGAAGCCTTGGTTGTTAGATGCTTATCACATTAGCACAGAATGTGGAGATCAATATATTGGATGTCATGTAGTACTTAACTCATTTTCGTAAAAAAAGTCACCGAACACATTTGCGTTCTAAGCCATCGATATACAAGCTGCACCAGTGCCGCATTAAACCATGTAGGGGCCTGGGGTCCATAGACCGTCGAAATCTCGGGCCCCATTTGCACTTTTCGGTCCACTTTGGGCTGTCAAACATTCTGACGACGATGGGGCCCTAAGCTATAGCTTGTGTAGCGTATACATAAATCCTGCACTGAGCTGCACTAATAATATTTAAATTCCTCCATACATTTTATTCAAATATTAATGCCGAGCCGCCCGAGGCTAGCCGAGAAATGAAACGCACCACCAGGGGCAGTTGTGTAACGGAACCCAAGCGAGTTCGTCCGCCGGCCGAGAGATGGTGCTCATCAATTCGTTTTGAAACCAGCCTTTGACTACTTGCCGGGAAGTCTTGTGGTTACATAACCAATTTTTTTGCAAGTATGGTCAAGTAATGACAAATTAATTAACAAGAGAAGTAGCAAGCAAAACAAACTATAACTGGAGATCTTACATGTTGTATTGGTACCTAATGAAGCCTTTTATAATCATAAAAAAATGACGGAGAATAGGAAAGTGAACACTACTGACGAAGTGGAGAAAGCTCGCCTTAGAAGTAGTATTTATTGCAACCAGTGCAGGATTTACGTATACGATACACAACCAATAGCTTAGGGCCCCTGTCGTCATCAAAATATTTGACAGCCCAAAGGGGCCCTGAAAAGTGCAAAACCCATCCCCCCGAGATTTCGACGGCTTAGGGCCCCTACATGGGTTAATCTGTCACTGGTTGCAACGTTTGAACCGCATTGTGTCAGAACAACCCAACAAGCAAAACGTACCTACTTGTAGGTACCTATATCGGTAGTTAGCGAGAACGTTTTTGGGATTCAATATGGTGTTCAGGATTGGTCCTATATTCGGAAAAGACTCCTCATTTAGAACGTTTTAGCGCGGTGTGTTGTACTGTGGTTTGTGATAGTGGATCTATTGTTGTATCGCTTAGCACTAGGGCGAAACATATTTGTGATATACCTATGTGTCCTTTGTATGTTTTTGGTGTTACATCTTTAATTTTTAATTACTTGTACCTAATACAATAAAGTGGGTGCAGATCACAACGCCACTGACAAACGGTCATTTAATGATATAGTGGTGATTGCGATTATTTTATGTAGCAATTCAATCGTCTGGCGTTATCAGTTGTGTCCTGCCTAAGAAATAAATATAAAACAAATTTTAACATTATCATTCATTCCGCTGTTTATTTTTAACTGTGATGAGAGCGTATCGTCATAAATAGTTCAATGTCACTTGCGCTTGCATTTTATTGGTATATCAGTAGTATATTACTAGTTTTTAAAAAGCCACCTTTGATTTTTCAGTATTTAACTAAATTAGGGTTATTTTATTTATCTAATGTCGTTGAAGATATCAACATACAACTAATTATGAATTAGGTACTGTTGCTACTACTCAACCTATACATTATCTCAAAATAGGAGTTACAAAATATTATATGGAGCAGAAGGCTCTCGTAGAGATTGAGGGATAACAAAGGTCCAATATGGTTTTTTACAGTACCATGAAAACCTCCTATAGAATATTTTATTGATATAAATAATCGTTACTTCTGTCTTGTAAATCACTCTTTTATGTTAAAAGATTTTTTTTCTTCACAACGTCAATGTTGGCCAAAACTTCAGCGGTACGTCTTTGAAATATATGTACCTATGTACGTATATGTAAATTCAAAAACTTCAAGTGTATGAAATTAAATTGTTATAATAGTAAAATCCTGGTTGTTATGGAGCTGGCTTCTCCTTTTAACCTATCTACCTAGGTTGAAGACCTATCTGCCACTATTTTTTTTAATTTTTTTTTTTTTTATTCAGAGAAAAAATATATTTTTTAATATTAAAATCTTGCTAACTGGTATACAGTTTGTTGGCGAGTTTGTTCGCCAAACTGGTATACAGTATACACATTTATTATGTGTAAACAGGCCCGGACTGGGCCCTTTGGGGGCCCTCGGCTAGAGACTGAAGATGGGCCCCTTTATGAAAAGAGGGGAACGGGGGCCTCCTTCGAGAATTTCGGCTGGCTAATATTTTGTAAATGTTTCCAAGATGAAATAACAGTATATTTTATCGATGAATAAATAACAGGTTTTTCAAATGAGGAGGGATTTGAATGATCCAAACATTTCTTTGTTAGCATTTTTATAACACATACCTAATCTGAATTAATTTGTATGTTTCTGATATATTCTAATTTATTGCAGCCAATAAAAATATATCAAAACAGAATTTTCCGAAAGTATGTCATGAAAATTTCATAATCATTATACCTATGATTATTAAGAAATTAAAGTAGTTTGAAACCGACGAGAGAGGAGGCATTTCAATTTGGGGTAGAATACATTATGTAGAATGCGATATAGGGGGTAAAATGTGATATATTAATTTTGCAAAAATGAACCTGTGTGCCTATTCTTAAAAAAACATGCTAAATTTGTCTATGTAAATCAAATGGACCATAGACAAATTTGTTAAAAAAAACATCGGGATGCTGACCACATTTTGCTGAATTGAATTTATTGAATAAATGGCATTAATAAGCATTAGTCATAATTTGAAACCGCCATGAGAGGGGGCATTTTAATTTGGGGTTCAGTGCATTATATTGCAATATATTTATTTTGCGAAAATGAACAACGATGCAGAACACATTTTGCTAAATTGAATTTTTAGAATGAATGGCATTAATTAGCAGCAGTCATAGAAGCAAATAAATCGACGAATCGTAGCAAGAATTAAGTGCCATTTTTTGCAAAATTGAGTTGATATGGGTCTGAAGTCTCTTCTACATGTGAAAGTCTGACCAAAGTGATAAGACTTACCTTGTTCATCTGAATATATTAGAGAGAGGAGAGCTATCGCTGACTTGGTCCCCTTGCCGTGTCGCTTTCGAGGACACATCAAGTTTCACTCGCATATAGGGCCGCCCGCCCATACACCAAGCTGGTATAGCAGTGAGATTGAGATGGACGCACCGATACGGTGCATCGATCTGTCTCCCTCACTATAATATTTTTTTATGATTTGGGCCTTTCTGTGGTGATAATGACAACTTAAAGGATCAACAGATCACCGCTCAACAGTTTACTCCATCAATATCAGCGTTTCCCTAGCTGGGTTCTGTGAGATCTCCACAAGAGCACAGCAGACAGTAGTTTCTCTTAGAAAAAAATGTAATTCGATTATCGAACATTGTACCACAAGCGTTGCCCGCTCCGACTGTGCTGCCGTTGAACGAAATTCACACATAACTGCCTCTCCGCAGATGCAGATATTCAAACTTTCGAGAAATTTGACAACCCCCAACCACGCGTAACTTCAACTAAGTACAGGCGTTTGCTGTAACGTATCCCACTGCTCGCTTCCCTCGCACCCTATTCCCGCAATGCCTTGTCACTCGATAATGTGCTCCTAGTATAGTGAGAATTGTTAGGCACACTATACCTACTCTCAGTTGAAATTTTCGGTTGTCGCTTGCAATAACAACATCGGGTCGAATAGACCTCTTACCAGAATGTGTCGAGTTTTTGATAAATCGTGTAAAGGATTAGATGTATTTTATGATTCTATTATCTTAATAAAAGATTCAATCATACCTAGCCTATACCTACTTCTTAAAATTTCACTAACTGCCATCCTAATGTACTGTATTATATGATTATTATATTACAACATACTATTGTATTATATCATATTATGTATAATAAATATTATTATCCAATTACTCACACTTTTATTTTGCTCTATCCAAATAACCTTATTAACAACCTATTTAATTATTACTTTTCTTACCCTTATATTATTATTAGCTTTATTATATTTTTTCTACTGTCAATGTATTCATGTTATTTCTATGTTAATTTGTAATGCATTGTAAACTATTCATAGGATAGTAAATTTGTTTCGTTTGAATATGTTTTTAATATACTAGTATCATATATTTACTATCTGTAAGTTTGCTATAAAATAAAATAAATAAAAATAAAACCATGCCAAAGAACTAAACACAAACAAATTGTGATTAACAACCGATGTGTCAATAAATTATATTAAGCATTTAACCGACCGTGTGAAATTATCCTTAGAATACTTCCCAAGCTAGCATTTGGGGACTTATTACTTGCCTTGTTAGTACAAAGGATATTGATTGGGTAAAAAATATTGACTGCACAAAATTTGTTAACTAAAGTAATAAACGACCAATTTTGTCTGTATGACAGTAGGTAGATCTTTAAGTAATTGGAATACAAATTGGTCATCAGCCCTGAAAATTAAATTAGAACCTAAACCACAGAATGACTTTTTAGATCAAGAGCCAGCAACAAAAAAGTGCAAGTTTTGGAAAAGCTGATACGTTCAGATCGGACAGTATTTAGGCCATAGAATTTCAGGGTACAGTCAGCAGGCCAGATTCCGGGACACCTGACGCTGGCGTACCAGGTACGGTGTAATCTTAATTAGTACCCCCAAAGATCAATTTTCAGCTTTTCGGAAAGCTGAAAATTCATCAGTGTATAGTGGATGCAAAAACGAACTCAAAACATGGTCAGACTGCTTCAGACATACTTGGCCAAACTACTGTCTGATCTTCCAAAACTTCCAAAGTATCAGCTTTCCAAAACTCTTGCACTTTTTGTCGCTTTCTCCCCAACTATTTGGATCGGACCGAGGAATGAATATGCATTAAAAGAGGAAAAATCAATTGTGGTTTTGCTCTCCTTTTTATCACATTCGGCCATATTGATGGGAAACTGGTGCGTCACATTCCGAGTTAAATATACTTTAATAGGTCCAGTTTATTATCGGCCGAAAGGGCTAAGCGTGGATCTGTGGAATGACGCAAAGTGCCCATAGGCATCGTCCAGGTCCGACCGGTGGAATAGGGAGGTCGCTTACAGTGGCATTTCAGATTTTGCATACTTGTGTGCCGCTGGCTGTGAATTATGAAAAGTAGAAATATAATGTTTAATTACCTTTCTGAGTAGGTCGATAAACCTCATCGTACAGATGATAAACTTTTGCATGTGCCTTCAGCAGATTATGTCCGCACAGATAATCGCCAATGCCAGTTCCTGACTTCATGGGAGCGTTCAGTCTTTCACTAGCGTAACCAGAGCATGTATGGCTCGGTTCATTGAAAGATATCCACTCTTTAACTCTATTGCCGTACAGTTGGAAAAGCAGTTCTGCGTAATCCACATAGTAATCGATAAATTGCGAATTCGTGAATCCTCCAAGTTCTTCGAGCGACTGCGGATGATCCCAGTGGTAAATTGTCACCATCGGAGTAATGTTGCGCGCTAATAAACCGTCGATCAGATTACTGTAATATTGAATACCCTCAGGGTTAGTCTCGTTGATGTATCCGCTCGGAAGTATACGACCCCAAGCGATTGAGAAACGATAGAAGTTAACTCCGAGCTCCGCTACCATTTCAATATCCCTCCGATATAGACTGTAGGAATTGCACGCGACATCTGCGTTACTTCCATCTCTAACGACTTCCGGACGAGTGTGCGTCAGACGATCCCAAATGTTTTCACCTTTTCCGTGCGAGTTCCAAGCGCCCTCGATTTGGTGTGCCGACGTTGATACGCCGAAACGAAAAGAATCCGGGAACGATATTTCTTTTATTGCTAATCTACATAAAAATAAACAATTTCATATATACAAAAAAAATCATTGCAAAAATACAATAAAATAAACATACCCATTTGTTATGAAGATGGAGGTTAATATTAACGAATATATGTGCTCCATCTTTACAAGCACCCGCTGCGTGGGAGGAGTAGTCATACACTAATATAATTTTCTGGATATCATATAATATTCTTAGTTATCTCTAGCAATTTAGAAGCGAGTTTGATAACAATAATCTAAATTTGCCACTGCGACACTTTATTAGTTGAACTGTTGCTCTTATATCCTTGAAATCAATTCAATTTATAGCACTAGATATAGTCATTAAAAAAACTTTCGAAATTTGTTGAAAAGTGACGCGTTATTATAGATAGATACAAATGAAGCTGCCATGGAATTCACCGACCGGAATCGGGCCCATCATAATATCCTACAAATATTATAAACGCAAAAGTTTGTAAGAATGTATGTATGGATGTTTGTTACTCTTTCACGCAAAAACTACTGAATGGATTTTGATGAAACTTTACAATAATATAGCTTCCACATCAGAATAACACATAGCCTATAATTTATAAAGATATATAGTTTTCTATCATCATTATCACAATTTTCTATCACTATGCAGGTAAAACCGGGGGGGTATGCGGGGCTCAGCTAGTTATAAATAAAAATAAAATGAAATACAAACAGAGCTGCCATGGAATTCACCGACCGGAGCCCATCATAATACTACTATTACAATTCTCGGGGGTGGGCGGTGGATTCCGGACTAACAACCGGCTGTGGAAAGTTTAGGACAGCTGTATTGCCACATGTGAGCGTTCACCTTACTACCCATTCACTCCCCTTTTGAAATCAAAGAATTTGAGATGCGGAAATCGCTTAAAAATTTGATATTTTTTCTAGGAAGTTGATTATTTTCCTGGAGTGACCAAGATCTTTAGAGGTGAAGCACAGATTTGGCTGGCAGGCCACGAGCGCCAACTTCTACCGCGTGAATGTGAACAGTGATGCCGTTCCGGGTGATGGCATTTGCGAGATCATGGTATTTATTTAATTTGTAGTCGTGGTCTTTTAGGATATTTGATTCCCATGGAACAGTTAATAGAGACAATAAGGGCCATCTTTCGAGATAGAGAGTAAAGAGTTATATTTGGACGGAGGGCTGTAAATCCAAGACTTTCAAGGAATTCATATTGCTTAGAGACAGAATCGACCGACATTTTTTTTAAATTTAGAAGTAAGTTTGCTATGCGAGTGTATGTGGGTGTTGTGTGATTTTGTGTGTTGGTGTGCATTTGTGTGATAGAGAACGTTAAAAAATGCATCTGTAGAGTGTATGTGCATGTAGGAATGCAGGATGGTAAATCAATTCAATCTAATATCCAGCTTTTTAAGTAATTCTTTAACAAAGGATTGACTACTGTTAAATGGTTGACTGTAAGATATCGCTAGAGCGATAAGTCCGCCATTTGTGCATAAATTGTCTTTTTTATAAAACCAGTGTAATATTCATTACCTTATGTTTTTATAGCACAATAAACTTATTCTATTCTATTCTATTCTATACTACTGGCGAGGTTAAATATGTCGATTTTGTTAAAGCCTACATTGTATGCATGCATAGCAGGTGGCAATAATGAATTGGCACCATAGTTTGTGTTGCACCTTGGTGAGTGAAAAGTTAATGAATCGCGTCTCGCGGGAAGGCATTCGTATACTCACCCTACTCGGGAGATATGGAGTGTCCAACCCAGAATGAACTATTTTATATAAAAGCGACATATCTGACGCTCTCGTTATTCCTCCAATGTCTCTAAACCGTAGTGTTGTCACAGTATTACACTGTGGCATTGTAGTCCTTCAGCGTACGACAAGCCAGAGGAAAACGAGCGGAAATTTAGGTGACCTATAAACCGTTTTACAATACGCTCAATCCTCAGTTTGTATGTGGCATACTGCAGAGGTTAAATGTTAGAAGCAAATTCAAGCAGGTAATGTATGCAAAATAAACCGTCCTCAAAGAATGTATATTTTTATTTATTGACATTGCCATTTTATTATCTATAGCAATTTAGGAGCGATTACGATAACAATAATACATATTTTTGCTACTGCGACACTTTATTAGTTGAACTATTGATCTTTCATCATAGAAATCAATTAAATTTATAGCATTACTCCTATTCCTTAAAAAATACTTTCGAAATTTGTTGAAATGTTACACCAGCGTCGTCTCAACATTAAAACATTTTCAATAAATAGCTCTATCAATCACCAGAGCGCAATGTCCTTTCAAATCTCATCAAAATAAGTCTTATCAGCATAATTACTATTAACTAAACAATAGAAGTGCGAAAAACATTAATTTAATGTGTTCACAGCTCCAATTAACCCTTTCGCCTACAACCACGTGTGAGGCTCGTGGTCAAGTTTGCGAGCCAAAACTGTTTATCACAGACCTGGCCTGTGGTATAACAGTCAAGCCTAAACTGACTATTAGGCTAAGCATATGCTGAGACGCAGGTGATGCAGCGCTACATAGTACAGATTTTGCAAAGCAGGGCTTTTGAGGCAGCCATATGCCGCGAGCGCATGCTGCGATGCAGCTAAGCGACATAGATACATTCATTCGCGTCCTAGCTAGTACAAAGAATGTACAGTTTTCGAGCTTGGCGAGAAAAATGAGTTCAGTTAGTCTGTTTATGAAATTAATGAATTGTTGCTACTTTACAGTTTGTCAACGCGTGGAAAAACTGAGTGAAAAGAGTGATTATCTGAAAAACCGCTCCACTTATGAAGAATGTGTACTCACGAGAGAGTTATCTGACAAACAATTAAAGAATTTAATGAAATTTTCTCCCATTTTTGCGGTAAAACACGTTTCTAGGTGCATGTGTCGCGCAGAAATCTGTGCCGGCACTACTAGGTGCAGAGCAGGATAGACACATGTCTGCATTTCAAGTGCCTGCTCCGCAGTATACGCAGCTCTCAGCATGTTCATGCATTACAAAATCTGCTCTGCTCTGCGTTGCTCGGAACTGCGCCATCTGCGTCTCAGCATACGCTTAGCCTTACGCGTCTGGCACGTGGTAGGTCAGCCGAGCCAAATGTAACAGATTTGCTGATTCGTGGAATGACTTGAAAGCTCGGCAGGTTTTACGTTTTGGTACAATGATGACGCATCTTAAACGGTAAGCTTAAATGGTAGGCGAAGGTAGGGTTAAACTTTAAAAAATTAAAAGGTTACTGCTTACCACTTGTCAGATGCGTTGTTTTTCTCAAAGGTATGCAGCGGTGGACGGAAATTGAAAGACAATATTGCGAATACTTTTGGCAATATGTTTATTTAGGTCACATTTTTATACCCGCCATTTCCAACAATTATCAGCATAGTCACAAAAAATGGCAACTCGCATTCCCAACAAATAAAGAAATGTTCCTTGACATTGCCATTTTATAATACAAAACATTATTAAACATTGAAAAAGTACAAATATGCATATCTCAGGGCTAGCACTGACATTCTCTTGTAAAAAATTACATTCCAAACAAAAGGGAAAAATACATTTTTTAGGTAATTTGGTATTGGTATTTTACAGTGTGGTTTTATGTTTATGTTCAAAAAGAGCATTGTTTTATACGTCCTTTAGATCCTCCGGTAAATCGTTTTTAGGGTGTTTATTTTCAAAGTGCTGCTTGTATGTTTTAGGATCGGGCATCTGCGCCTGCAACAGAAAAACAAATAGTTTTAACCTTCAATACTTACGGTGACGTCTGCTGGGCAGATACAAGTAAACCTTCAATAATACAACAAAGGGGTATGTAATTTTAACATAAGAAAAGAGTGAATTTTGCAAAATAAAAACCTGCAAATTTTGCATTTACATATACTTCATTATATTATTATTACGCTTCTGGGGGGTGAGCGGTGGATTCCAGACTGTGGTAATGACCGGCTGTGGTAGGTTTAGGACAGCTGTCTTGACACATGTGAGCATTCATCTTACCACCCATATGAGGTTAATATTAACGAATATATGAATGGCATCTTTACAAGCACCCGTTGCATCGGAGGAGTAGTCATTCACTATTATAATTTTCCATATATCATACAATATCCTTAGCTTTCTCGATTATTGAGAAAGGTTTTGTAAAGAAATGTTTTTTGCCTTTAGAGCCATCCCAGCACAAACCGTATTTTCAGGGGTTTGGAGGGTACTGTCAAACCCTTGTTGGCACGAGCCACTGAGAGGCTAATTACCTCGCGAATAAAAGCAAGGACTTTGTCGTGACGTTAAGTACCATCCTTGATCTAAGGTCCTCTATTCCTTTTATCCGTAATTGGATTTGTAAATAAAATAAATAAATATAAGGCACTCGAAGAAGAAATCTAGCAAAAATAATGCCCTGCCAATACCTGGCCTTCAAAAGGCTGTGATCTACGACAACTACTGACTTCTCCCTTGTCATGGCCTTTTCTTATTTATGATTTCACCTAAACCCAACTGTACTGCCTTAATGATTGCTAATGGATCCTGTGCTGGGCCACTATCACCCGCTCGTTCATGGGTCGGCCCATTTCACGGTTCAGCACCCATCCGGTAGCCTCCACGTAGAAGTTTGAGCCTGGGAAAGACTCTTGTCCCCCCTGCAACTGTGTATGCAGGTGGGTCAGTTTCCCCCGGGTGATGTTCTTGGGGCGCATCTAGGCGGTTTGCGCACCGTCGATTGTGTACAGTCTATTGGCGTCAGCCATCGACTGTGCAGACCGGTTGATAACCGGGGGATTCTGGAAACGACATATGGTTTCCTATGAAGCGGGGGTGGTTGCTTACCTAATGTCAACCGCTTTTGAATTGACCGGTTGGCTACTTGATCCTGCGTGAACAAACAGGTAAAAGATGACACGGTCCGCGATAAATTCAAACTGAATTACCGCTTACATTAGATAGAGGCCGCTGAAGTGACTTCGACCCGTGACCAGACAGGAGGCCGGAGGAATCTGGCCAAATCTGGTTGTCAGGGGCGAGCCAACCCGCTGGGTACTTTCTAGTACCTAGCAAAGGCGTTCTGCCCCCGATAGTAAAAAGGGCGCATCTAACATTTTTTCCGAAATAGAGTTATATATATTGCCGTGATCAGCAAAAAAAGACGCATCTGTACATATTTTTTTAATTTTTCTAGCTCGACTGTACACGAAGTTACAGTAACGTCAAAGGACGCAAGTACATGTATTTTTCTACGAATACTAAGCTAAAAGGACGCATTGAATGTAAACTAGAATGAAAAGGCTTATTTGTGTATATGTGTTCTTTTCTTTTGGAAAATTTCCATCAGTTCAGAAATTGATAAGACGCATTTTCTTCTGTACTAAGTAGGTAAGACGTTAGTGATCACTTGCGTCTTTGCAATCTATTAATTCACTAAGTAGTTTAGGCGCATGTGGCAAATGGGCCTTTTATATTTAGTAATTCCTTTAGATGTTTGGACGCTTAATTAAGAATAGGAATATTGCAAGTATAACCAATACTACATTAAAAAGGCGCAAGTAGCCAATTGCGACCTTTCAACTTAAGGAAAAATCTAGTGAGAACTCATGAACACTAAAAATAAAAGCAGTTCATTGACTATGCTTAGTTGAAAAGACGTAAATGGCTATTTACGACTTTTCAACCTAATATCAAGTATTTTCCTAAAATTTTTTTACTAAGATGAAAAGGAAAATTGTTAATAATTCAATAAATAATTAGGATATAGAAAAATTATAAATCACACATTATAGTTGAAACGCAAACCCAATTTATTGCATTAAGAGAATGTGTCTTTAGTTTTTCTTTATGAGACAGCAAGCATTTAAATAATTTTTACACAAAACATTTTTTATCTCGGTTTAGACTTTATGCTACATGCGCCCTTCTTATTATCGGGGGCAGCATTGGTCTCTGGTGTCCCGCTCAGATGCGCGGGTGAAGCTAGTTTGAAATCCTGGTCATCCAGGGCTAGCCCGCCACTAAGTCAGGAATGTAACAAGGCTATAAAACCATCCTCTCTTCTCTACTGACCTCGATTCTGCCCAATTCTAAGGATCCGATAGTATCGAAGTACACAGTAACTGGCTGCAGTGAATCAAATTATTTACAAGCCAACATAGACTTTTACAAAAAGTTTCTTGCTGGAACCAGCCAAAATAGTACTGTGGCAGAACAAACATAAACGATGTGGAGGAAAGATTATGGCATCAACAGTATGCCTCATGCTGTTGACCGTCAATGTCAGAATGATTGGAAAACAGTTAGGGTCTTATGCATCCCCCCTCCAAGGCATTGGAAGATAATGTTGTATTTCTGGACTCCAGAGATGCTGAAATTTTATTTCAATTTCTTTTATCTTTTATCTTTTACTTCTTGACCCCCGTAACCTCCCACGCTGGAGCTGAAATTCAGAGGACAGTTCGTTTCTTCTATGTAGAAATACCCCTTGCATAGCTACAGTTGGGGACTGAGCTAGATGTAAGCGGTGGCTGAGGTGCAGGGACCGGAGTTCCCCTGAGGTGCAGGGACCGGAGAGATTAGTGCTGTGACATCACTTGCCCGGTCCTACTGGACAGTAATAGGTATAGGTATGTACGCAAACGAAAAAACGTGTGTTCTACGAGTGCCCGTCCCGACACCTCAGCCACCGCTTACATTTAGCTCATTCCCTAATAGTAGACATATTTTAGCTGGCTGCAAGTCGACCTTAGAACAAGGCCAGTACACCTATATCCTCCTAGCCGTGTTCAGCCATAGCAACTGCATTATGGCCTTTTTTTATTTATGGTTTTTATTTATGGTTTGCTGGTGCCCCCTCCAGATGACTGATGTAGCCGATCATGGCTTTGAATGTGCGTGCACATCAGCGCACGTCAAGACACCATCGTTGTAATTATACTGTATGGCCACCGGTGGTCAGGCCTTTAGCTCGTCGCGCTTGGCATCTAAGTCGAGCAGCCTCTTCTTTTCAAAATCATCTACACAAGTACACCTACCGCCAAGACAAAGTCCTTGCTGTTGTTTGCGAGGTAATTAGCCACTCAATGGCTCTTGCCAACGAGGATTTGACAATACCCTCGAAACTGTAGAGCGGGATGGCTTAAAACACAAAAAACATGCCATTCCAAAACCATTTCCATTGGGGCCAAAAATATGGGTCACTGCCTAGCCTTCACACGACAGGCTGACAATATTAGGGCAATCTTCTGTCGTCTGTAGTCTTCTGTAGTATTCTGAGTATTCTGAACACCAATAACGCACCAGTTTGTCACATCTCTAAGGCATACAAATGAATAATCAGCGGGTACTCATGTAAATGATTGCTTATTGAAGAACTTCTTTGTAAATGGCATATTGGGTCACAGCAGTAGGACGACAGCAACAAAGTTAAGATTTATGCTGGAACAGACACATGAACATGTTACACATAGTGGCCGTGTGAAAAACATGGCCGACGGAGATCAATGTCAGCTACCTTCAGCATTTGTCATTGGGCTTTTTTTCATTGATAATACAAAGCAAAGATTAACAGAAAACTGTGAAATGTTTAAATTCGAAAGGAAAAGTCTGATATAATAGGTATCCTTGTAATTTGGACCTTTTGTCCAGGGAATTTATTAGGTATTGCTACCTTTTCCAGTAATAAAAAAAACGCTTTAATGCTAAATCTGATAGGAAATAGCATTAGACACGCAATATTTTAAAATTAAATTTACATACCAATAAACAAAAACCTAACCTAACCTACCGAAATGTAGGTGTTTGAAGATTGTTTAAATGCCTATATCTCGCTTATTTATTGAGTCCGACAACAGATTATTTCATTTTTGGAATCAGTGTGGTGAATATAGTCAGGGGACGTTAAAAAATCAAAAATGTAGAAGTGGTAGCAATACCTAATAAATACTCAACAAAGAATAGTGTTACTCAACAGTTGATAGATGCAACAACGGTTCAAAAAGTAATGGTACCTTTCACCAAACGAGAAACGTACCTTACACACAGAACAAACATGAACCAAAGCTTTTTGTGCCGCTTTTTTTTGGTCCGTCGCGCTGTGGCCCTGTTGTTTCTTCTGTTTGGCAGTCTTTTCGGCCGCTTTAGCCTGCGACTGTAATTTTTGCTGTCCCCGAGCCATACCTGGTGAAAAGAACGCTTCAACAATTGTGCTACTTTCACATGACACCGTTTAATTTTTACCGTCTTGAATGAAAGCTGAAACTTACCAATAATTATATTTGAATATTGTCCTAAAGTTGAACACGGAGAGATGTACTTTTTTGCAAAACGCTAATGGCAACAGGTAGAAGGAAAACCCATGAATCGGTAGCGCGATCGCTAAGCAGCAACAAAGGAAGACGGGTGCGACGCCATGACAGATAGAGTGACGTTTGTTTGTTTGTCCATGGTCGTTCATCCAGACGTAAATCAACCATAAACACAATAATAAAAGTAAAATTTACCAAAAAGAAATCCTAAAACTATAACTTTATTTTATTTATTAGTTTTATGTGTTGTGTACTGTATTTCTTGCATTATTTTAGGCTATGTGATTTGTTGATTTTTGTTATATCCATTCAATTAAAGATTTTTTAAAGTGGATTTGCCGCCTTTTTCGCATTTAAAATGGCTACTTTCCTTCCGTTTGCCGCCAAATTGCATAGATTTCACGTATTTCGTCCGGGTGTGGGAGCCATTTTCTCGAAGAATATTCGATTTCTATCCGAATTGCGAGGAAACTCGCAAAAAGGTGCGTCTAGTTGTTGCTAAAAGCGTTTAGAGCATAAAATCGGCAAGGATTTCCATAGAATTTGTGCAAATTGGTCATTTTGCGTTCGCTATCGTCTACATGTGTCTTTTTTTACAGGCGCAGCCGAGTTTATACCCTCATCGATTAAAAACGGCTGAAAATGTCGACGATTGAGAAGGAAAATATGTCCCTAGGAATGTCCAAAATTCAGATCAAGGTAATATTTCAAAGTTTTAATCGATCGAACGCTCATTGATTTTAGTACCGTGTCTCCGTTCGCTTTGTATTTTCGGTAAATTTGCCAGACGGCCAAATGTCAAAACAAACTCAACTAACCTAAAACTGCGCAATATCCTGCGGCATTTTCCTTTTACTCGAGATACGTCGAGCATGTCTCGAAAATTCAATTGCGCTCAAGGTAATATTGTATGTGTGTAATCATTCCAGAGTCCAAAGAAAATGGACAGAGTGTTAGTGGAGTCCAATGGCAGTGATGGCAATATCGCCTCGCAAGGAAATGACGAGACGCCGTTCGACCGCAGCTTGGAGCCTCTTCTCCGTGAAAATCCCCGTCGATTCGTTGTTTTCCCCATCCAATACCCCGACATTTGGAAAATGTACAAGAAAGCGGAGGCTTCGTTCTGGACAGTCGAGGAAGTCGATCTATCAAAAGTGGGTATTATTGTAATATTGGTACCTTTCCTACATTGTTGTCACCACTGATTGCAAAACTGCAATAATATTCTTTTGGCCTCAATAAATAAGCGAGATATGGGCATTTACAGAACCGTCAATTTTCGATTGGTCAAATCATTTCGGAAGGTTAAGTTGTTTTTTTTTTTAAATAATTCATAAAGACCTATATGGCAATTGGAGGTTGTTAGTTTTTGTTTTAATTATTCTAAAAACTAACTTTAAAAAATTTGGTTTGTAAATTTAAAAAAAATATGTTTTGAAATATTGTGTGTTAGCATCAACCATCTAGCATTAAAATAATGAAATCTAGCAGTGGTTTTTGTTTTTTTTCTATATATATATGGTGCTAATACCATATGAATTCCAGTGAGCTATGCAAAACTTTTTTCTAAAATCTAATAATGAGAATGTTTTTAATTGTCTTCTAGGATATGACAGACTGGGAAAACTTAAAGGACTCCGAGAGGCATTTCATTTCGCATGTTTTGGCGTTCTTTGCTGCTTCCGACGGTATCGTGAATGAAAATCTCGTTGAACGGTTCTCACAGGAAGTTCAGGTGACGGAGGCACGCTGCTTCTACGGATTTCAAGTTGCTATGGAAAACGTACACTCCGAAATGTACTCTTTATTGATTGAAACCTACATCAGAGATCCGAAAGAGAGGTGATTTTTTTTCTTAAATTAATATCTGACAGACTGTTATCAGACAGGACGGCTGCTCCTTGCCTCATGCCGAAACTGACCTTCCCACCTGCAAGGGGGCAGATTAAACACAGTATACCGAGAGAACAGTAGACGCACTCTGAGCGACCGAGCGTTGCGAGGATAGGGTGCGAGGAAACTGAGCAGAGGGATATGTCTCGGCGAATGCCTTTGGTTGGAGTTATACGCGGGCAAAGGTTGGTGGATTTCTCGAATGTTTGAGCATCTGCGTCGGCGGATTAGCAGACATATCGCGGCCATATGCGAGGACTCGTGACAGCTCGCTTCACAGGGAGGCTTGTTACACAAAAAATTGCACAGCTGCTTCCCTCCATGCACACACTTTCATGTATGCTTAGTGTGCATATGTTTTGCCCGGCTATATGAATACGCCAATATCCACAGTATTCATTTAGGATAGCATTAGAAAGAAAATCATGCTCAAAATGGATGCATTATTGTCATGAACTTAATTTTAAGTGTAGGTTTACTTATTATTAATATGAAAAATCAAATGGGTGTAATTTTTAATATATACCTATATAAATGAAACAATTTATAAAAAAAATTAAACGAAATGATATAAAAATTTAAAAAACTATAAACTTCTTCAAAATTGAACTAACTGTACATAACTTTTGCTTTTATCACAATTATTAAGAAGCTATTTTGACATTACTGTAGATTTACATTGTCAGTTATAGGGGTCAGTGCTAGCACCGAGACCTGTCATAACGTTTATATGCAATCGGTCACTAAGGTATTTCTTCAGGGTGAACACTTTATTGAAGTCAGTCGTAAATTAGTTAATAGTAGAAACACATTTTTAAAAACAAGCTTTTATTAAAATGATTTGTCCTGAGCCAACTTAGAACCGGCTATCATAATTGAATGCTAACAGAATTTCGTGTTTGTGCTGTTGACCGTTACGGAGCCCCCTCGTTGGAAGCCAACCCTGGGTGCAGCAGCCCTATCGCGGTGAAACTATCAATGGGCTATCATAATTGAATTCGTATAAAAAAATCGTTTCTGTTCTGTTGACCATTGAGGAGTCAATCCTGGGTGCAGCAACCATCTCATACTGAAATTTAGAGCGGGCTATCATAATTGAATGCATATACAAATTGTGAGTGGACCGTGGAAGAGTATCATCGTCGATAGCCGATCCTGGGTGTATGGTCATCAGGTCATACTTACCATAAATATGCATAGTCATTGGAACTGAACCAGCATGTAAAATTTCAACTCCATAGGATAAGAGGAAGTGGTTCTAATTCAGCTTGCAAGATTTAACCTAAACAAACTAACAAACATTGCAAGCTTGTGAAAAGACGTAATTTTTGCTAGTCAAAATTTTCTATGCCAAGCAGCGTCACCTTATAACGCAGTGCTAGCGACTGACTTTGGCGTTTATGCTAGATTTACTTTCTCGCCTCATACCTCGCCTCGTGTTTCATCTCGCACATCATGTGATCGATGGAAAATAAGTTTGTTTACACTCTCGTGATGCGTTCAGTTGTCTTTGAGCTAGCAACTATGGAAGATGTAGAAATATTAGCGGCAAAAAGCCTTTGCTTATTGAGCTTTTACTATTACGCGGCTAATTTATAATCATACGTAATTTTGGTAAAAAAACCACAACCTGCACGGTGCAACGTTGTAATCCGAATGAAGCGAGAGCGCAAATGTAAACAGCACGCTTGCGTTCATCGCAAGGTCCTTTGACTCATGCCTAAAAAACCGCTTTCGACTCGAATGGTGCGAGTGTCGAGACGCAAGGCGAGTCGCGACTGCCCATTCACACTTGTTGCGCCTCGTCACTCGCGCGAGAGTGTAAATGAGCCATTATAGGTGGTCAGTACCGCTGGCGCAAGTAGTGGAAGGAATTAAAGTTAACACTGACTAGAAATCAATTTACTCGATCACGGTACCGGGTCAGCGCTGATTTGTTTTGAATTTGAAGTCAGCAACTGACTCAATGTAAATCAACCTTTAGTTGACAACCAACAACACTATTTATTATATATGAATCAATTAAATTCTTCTAAATCAGTCTAAAACAGTTTTGGCCTATGTCCATATTATGCTCTCGACATAAAACTTCCACATTTATGGCAAAAATTGGTGGCACTTCCCTCTGCGACATGTACACCTAGCTGTAGGTCTGAGTGATAAGTGAGACGTCTGCGATAGCTATATTTGGAAAGGGAGCAATACTTTGCTCTCAATTGCATCAATTTTACGCAGCCTATATTTCTAGGGTTTGATTGATAGTTTCTTCTGAAAGAATGCCAACGTCGAATGAGACAATATCAAGTTCGATTCACAATGAATATGTCATATTGTTACAGAGATTTCTTATTCAATGCGATTGAGACACTTCCCTGCGTTAAGAAGAAGGCTGACTGGGCCTTACAGTGGATTAACAGTACGACTGCTACTTTCGGAGAGAGAATCGTAGCCTTCGCTTCCGTCGAGGGCATTTTCTTCTCAGGAAGTTTCGCCTCCATATTTTGGCTGAAGAAACGTGGACTGATGCCGGGACTGACGTTCAGCAATGAACTCATTTCAAGAGACGAAGTAAGTTATAAGATTAAACATGCGTTAGTTGTGGGCATCTCACAGATGCATAGGTTTTTTTAGTTTTGCCATAGTTTGAAAGTTGCTAAAGTGTGAAGCGTCTCCTTTCGTCTAGCGGTCTGGTTAACATAAAAGAGATAATCACAAGTAAAAGTTCTGTAGTTACAAATTCACTAGTGCAGGTGTTTCTCAATTTTAAAAAAACACTAGTAAAAAAGTCACTAGTTACTGTCAAAAATTATTCACAAGTAGAAATAGTGTGCATGACGTTTCAAATTAGAAAATGTAATAAAAAATAGAAATTAGTCTAAAATAAATGCGGCGTGAAATGGAGCATAAAGACAAATGAGACAGAAATCAGCTATCATTGAAGGATTATTGCGATCTGCCATCATTCATGGATTTTGAACTTGGTGAAATTAATAAAATGGACCGTACACAGTAGGAAAAATTACAGTTTGAAGAATTTAATTGGTATCGTATGTCTCGAAGAAGTCATTCCATTCTATTTGATGCCATCCGTAATCTCATACTGAACTCATTCAAACTAACAAAATCATTCGACGTCTTGGGTGACGTGCCACATGGTAATTCTAGATCAACAATACAATATTATGCAAATTTATTAAATTTCACTGGGGCTGGGTGTAGTAGTAGTAGTAGTAGATGGAGTGGGGGGCTTGTTTCCAGCCCTTGATGTCACCTAGATCTGTAAGGTCTTTTGTAACTACCCACTGTGTGGTTAGGTCAATGGTCAGCTAGTAGCCCGGTACTTCTTACCAGTCCAAGTAGGTCACTGACCTTCAAGTTGGGCAGATCGCTGGGTTCGAGAAAGGCTCGTCCCAGTAAACTGTGTCTTTTGGCGGCGAGCCCTGGACAGCGGCCAACAATGTGTATGCTGTCTTCAGGTTCCTCGCCACATATTCGGCAATCCTTGCTCTCAGTCAAGCCAAGGTTGAATAGATGAGCTCTAAGGGTCGTGTGTCCGGTGAGGAGACCGATAGTGGTTCTAAGGTTCTTCTTGCTCATGTCAAGTAGGGCCTTGATTTTCTTCTGTAGTGGTTGCTCCATCATGTTTTTTGCCTGGCGACATCCCTGACTCTGTTTCCAGGAAGCCCGATGTTCCTGCTCCAAGCAGTCCCTGATGATTTTCTTACCTGTAGCGAAGGGGACCCCTACAGCTGGCTCCACTGGGCAATCCAGTGTGCCCAGTTTTGCCAGTCTGTCGGCCTCTTCGTTTCCGGGTATGCCTTGGTGACCCGGTATCCATATTAGGGTGATTTTGTTGGATTTTCCCAATTTGTTGAGCTCCTGCATGCAGTCCCAGACCACAGAAGATTCTGTGGTGGCTTTAGCCAGAGCGTCCAGTGCTGCTCTGCTGTCAGAG
This sequence comes from Micropterix aruncella, assembly GCA_944548615.1. Lineage (NCBI taxonomy): Eukaryota > Metazoa > Arthropoda > Insecta > Lepidoptera > Micropterigidae > Micropterix > Micropterix aruncella. The sequence goes on along the minus strand of OX155952.1, from coordinate 33,318,484 downwards.
CAGATGAGGATTTGTCTGTTTTTTACCTCAAGTCGACTTTGTAGTTTTATGCATTCCAATATGGCAAGTACCTCGGCTTGGAAAACCGTAGCGTATTGTCCAAGGGGGATGCTCATTCTGTGGTTGGTTTTGGGTCCGTACACGCCTGCCCCAAAACGTCCATTTGTTCCTGAGCCGTCGGTGAACCAGGCGTCTGCGTTGTGGCTTTGAAGCCACTGCGGATTTTTCCATTCTTCCCTGGTGGGGATTAGGATTTTATAGGATTTCTCTACCGAATTTTTTTTCCGTAGTCGATCCTGGGTCAGAGTGAATGGGCTTTTGTGGAGGAGGTTTAGCTCAGGATGATTGTGCCCTCCACGCTTCCACTCGCCCAAACACTTCAGTCTGTATGCTGTAAGTCTGGCAGAGTGGATGATGAGCTTGTCCAGAGGCGGGCAGCAGAGTGCCACCTCTAATCCCGCTGTTGGGGTGGTCTTCATGACGCCAGTTGCAGCCCTCAGGTAGTTGCCTTGAAGGCTTTTAACCCCTTTAGTATGATACGACCAAATCTGGTTCTGAAACAATTATCCGTTGAGTATGATACGACCAGATCTGGTTCCGCGTTTTTTTCACTTCTTTGACGTTCTCATATTTATTCATAATTATCTAATTGTTTTACAAAATGATATTTCAATATTCTATATTCGAAATTTCAATGCAATCATTGTGCAGTTGTTCTTTTTATGATTGGTGTAGTAGTTTTGTAGTTATAGTACTTTAACCCGTTGAGTATGATACGACCAAATCTGGTTCTGAAACAATTATCCGTTGAGTATGATACGACCAGATCTGGTTCCGCGTTTTTTTCACTTCTTTGACGTTCTCATATTTATTCATAATTATCTAATTGTTTTACAAAATGACATTTCAATATTCTATATTCGAAATTTCAATGCAATCATTGTGCAGTTGTTCTTTTTATGATTGGTGTAGTAGTTTCGTAGTTATAGTACTTTAAGGTCGATGTCGCCGAAAATCCTGCAAAAGAGACAGATGCATCCATGAAAATACCCATTTACTCCAAGGGTTAAGCATTTTTACTGTCTCAAGCTTTTTCACCCTGGACCACCAGACTATTGCAGCATAGGTTAGTCTAGGCAGCAGTACTGCCCTGTAGAGCCATAAGGCGACCCTGGGTTTGAACCCCCAGGTTTTTCCCATGACTCTTTTGCACGTCCACAACGAGGCATAGAAGATTGTTCTCTTGCGCTCGAGGTGGTGCTTCCAATTGAGCTTTGGGTCTAGATAGACTCCAAGGTATTTGACTACTGTAGCGTATTCTATCTCCTTATCCCAGAGCTTGAGCCACTCAACGGGTTCGGGTTTGTATTTTCTGGTGAAAATCATGGCCTTAGTCTTGCTTGGATTAGCGGATAGACCTCTGGCCTGGCACCAGTCTTGGGTGGTCTTAAGTGCTTTGTCCATGAGCTCCTTAAGTATTGATAAGAAGTTTCCTCTGACTACTATGGCCACGTCATCAGCGTAGCCGTAGACAGAGAGGCCTAGGTTTTGTAGATCTATGTGGGTGACGTGCCACATGGTAATTCTAGATCAACAATACAATATTATGCAAATTTATTAAATTTCACTGGGGCTGGGTGTAAATTTCAGGTCATTTTCACTAGTGTAGACTTGTAATTTGTGGAGATTCAAAAGTCAACAGTGAATCTGCCCAAAATGTCACTGATGATTTGGTGAATATGTACTGGTGGTCCAAAATATACAGTAATGAAAATAATGAAAATATACAGTAATGAACGACACCAATAACTTTGAAAGTTTACTGACATGAAACTTATATTATTTATTTTACTTAAATAATAAGTATGATTAATTGTAATGAAGTACAGTAGAGTCGCGGTTTTCTGAGCCCCGACTAGCCGAGTTCCGGGTTAACCAAGGTAGTCCCGAGGCAAAGAAGCGAGAGAGTTCTGTTAAACAGTCAGAATTTTTCAAGAAGTAACTTTAACTTTATGTAATGTATTGATTTTTTAACTGACTACATTGAAATGTGTAATAGATGTATTATCTTATTTTGTTGACAGCGTTTTCATTGATTTTAAACTTTACCGATCTCAGTATTTATGCAATTATATGTGGTAAAATTGCCTTCATTGAATAAGTGTTATATATTAGTATGCACTAACATCCCCTACAAACAAATTTTATTTTCATTTCATTTATTTATTTCCAAAAAATCTTTACAGATTGTAGAACCGTTATATCTAGGTACATTTAAATTACAGTTTATTCTTACGTTTTACAATATCCAAATTGATCACCAGGTACATATAGTTCAAAGTTCTTCATTTTTGCTTTTATGACATGTTGATATGCAACATTTTACTGGCGATGCTCAAAAATCATTATTAAAATGTACTCACTAAAACCACAAACTAGAATAATCAATAAAAATAATTAAGATAATATAAAATCAGAAAAAGTCAAACTAATTTAAAAATACTTAAAATTGTCAACAAAAAATTGCCCAAAAATTAAAAAATCACATAAAATTTACAAACTCTTCGATCGAATAAAAAGATTTTTCTATATTTTTTTTGAATAAGCCTTTTAAACTTTCCGGTAGCCTGTTAAAGGTTTAGTATGGTACATGGTATAAAAACCTTTTTGAGGTTTGAAAACACACCGTCGTGAGTTTCAATGCAATGGCTAGCTTTCTAAGGGTTAACCCCTCAAATGTGAGGCGTCCCTTAAGGGATGCCTTGGCAAAATGGATACAAAATGTATATAAATTTATATAAATGTAAATATAAATGTAAATGTGCGCCGCTTTATAGTAATCCGCTCTATAGTAATGATATAGCTCTATAGTAAACCCCGCTCTATGTAAATATAAATGTAAATGTAAATATAAATTTATATACATTTTGCCGTAGGCAACCCGAGCTAATCGCCATTCATTTGAGGGGTTAAGCGAGGTTCTACTGTACTTGAAGTGGTTTTTAGATATTTTCGGCAATTAGTAACTCAAAATTTAATTTTCGTACCGTGCACCTGAGAGATGCCTGCGGCTATCTCACAACGACCCGCGACTTGCGCAGGGTTAAATTTGTCTTACCCAAAACTCTATTATCTATGTTTTCTCAAATTGCAGGGTCTTCATTGCGACTTTGCTTGTTTGATGTTCAAGCACCTCGTGCAGAAGCCCTCGAAACAAAGAGTCCTGGATATTATAAAAGACGCCGTTGCCATTGAGCAGGAATTCCTCACTGACGCTCTACCCGTGAGGTTACTCGGCATGAATTGCGAACTGATGTCGCAGTACATCGAGTTCGTCGCCGATAGGCTGCTCGTCGATTTAAACTGCGACAAATATTACAACACCAAGAACCCGTTCAGCTTCATGGACATGATTTCTCTCGAGGGCAAGACCAACTTCTTCGAGAAAAAAGTGGGAGAATACCAAAAATGGGGAGTTATGGCCAACAGGATGGACAACGTGTTCACTTTGGATGCTGATTTTTAACGAGGCCGACGTCCGGTCTATTTTTCTCGATTATTTGCATAAAGTTTTCTAAAAGATTATGCCGACATACCACAAAACTGGCTAGTGTACAGTTGCATTTAATACAGTGGTATAATTTGCTGTCTTACTGTTAATTTGTAATCTTAACTACTAAATTTAATAATAATATGCGAGGTATTTGATACTTATAAATATAAATGACAGTCTAGTTGAGAGTGTGTGCTTTGGAAGTATTATTTAGACCAATAGATATTTAGATGTATGTAATTAATTAAATATCTATATTGTGATAATAAAAATCTGTTTTTTTTTTAAATATATAAGTTACAGTTTGATTTTGCCCTAAGCCTCAGGCGTACATATGCTCAGAAAACTGGAATAAAAATTATTACCACGCTCAAATAAGTCGAGCGTTGTGTTTCATGCTGATGTCCTAATCAAACTTGGTGCCAAGGGAAGGCCGCTGGCTACATAAATTAGATGCGTTTAGAAGTCTAGGCTTCCGAGACCAAATGGGTTGCAATGTCTGCAGATCTTTTGTACCTCCATTTGCTTACTGATCGCCAGTCCTGTGCTTTCTACGAACTCCAGTATCTTTGAGGGAATGAATTCTTCGATCTGTCCAGAACTTGTTTTCCCAACTCCCACCTAGCACAAAACCATATAAGAAGGGCCGAATATAGCTTTAATAAGCTGATTAAATTCATGTAAAGGCGTTCAGATTAACTCTCTGCTATGTAAAGGTGTAATTTAAAGTAATTTGCCTTATATTACCTTTTAGTCATAATTTTGTCTTATGAAGCATTTTAGTCGACTAAGGGTGGTATAATCGCTATAAAGCATACTAATTTATAACTATTTCGTAACTAACAGCTGTATAGTAGTCGAATAAATAACCTTTATAGAAAAAACAAAAGCTACATTACCCTTACTCCACCAAAGGCTGTATAGTGGTTACAAAACCCACCTTATACAGATTATAGTCATATTGAAGCTTATAGGACCTCACTTACACAGCTTATAGTTTTATAAAGGTTATATTAAAGTTGCAGATGCCATATAAGCAAAGTGGCCATTTTTTCTTGAATCTATAACCTAAAATTTTTGTATTATATTTTTAAAGGCATTTTAAGTCATAAAGTATATGTATTATAGGTAAATCCTATTTTAAAGTATGTGAACAATACCCAGCAAGTGTTCATTTTACTGTGAAAAATAAAATTAATGTACAATATGAAAAAAAAAATGAGTTTCAATATTAAGATTTTGAAGATGCGTAAAAATGTTGTTAGACATGTTACTTAATATTGTCAATGAAATGATGTCCGCAAGAGAATTTGGTGTATTAAACTACAATACAATCATTTTAAAGTCAATAAAATGCAATATATTATAGTAGCCATTAGGAATTCTATGTTTGCGACGGCAAATGATCATGCAGCTTCCTTTCGTTACCATTCCATATCATTTCAAGGCATTACCCGACTAGAAGTTGTAATATAGTATCAATTGGAGACACTTTACAGCCGCTGGCTATATAAGGGTAACTTATACCACCAAAGACAGCCATTATGACCGCTATTCAGCCACTATTCAGCTAAAAGCCGTATAAAATGCGCCTAATCCAGTCATATAGCAGTCATATAAACGTTCATATGACTGCTATACCAGTTCTTATGACTAAAAGCTGTGGCGATAACATTGCCGTGACCGTTGCATAGCCAATTTGTGCTACTTGGGCTGTCTGCTCCTTGACTGCATTAGCGGTCCAACTCGTGTAGAAAGTGGAAGAATGTCTGTTTCTTTAACCTTCAGTGTTTTTTAGAGCTTTTTTATTAGCTCTTGGCAAATTTTCATCCTGGCATATTCTGCTGATATTGGTAAGTATGGTCTCTACTGTTCTTTCAACCATTGAGTTGCAGTGGTTTTTGATATACTTACTGCTTTTTCAACCCTTGAATTGCAGTGGTTTTTGATATGCCACAAAATGGTTCTGTACCTATGATTGGTGATAAGGCTCCTTTTTTAGCAAACAGGTTGGCCTTTTCATTCCCATCAATCTTGGTATGGCCATTGATTTTATATTACACTATAAAATCAATGGTATGGCCAAGCACCCAGCATAACATAGTTTTCAGCTTTGATTTGTTTTCAGGTGAGATGGCTCTTATGCCCGGGCCATACTAACGGGAAATGCCGTTAATAACGGCGATGATGGGTGTTTTTGCTGCGGCCACACCTAAATTATCGCGATAATTAACGGCATTTCCCGTTAGTGTGGAGGCATTAGAGCTCTTGACTATATGATGTTGATGATTGTAGGCTTTTTGCATGTTTTCATCAGGTAGTGGGCGTACAGCTCCCTGTAATATGGAGGCATGTCTGGCTAGGCTTTCTTAGTAGCTATAGCCTTGGACCCCTCGGAATATTTCTGAGTCTTATACCATTTTTGAGTCATCGGTGTACCAGATCATTGCACCATTTTCATAGTGAATGCTGTTTTCCACATACTTTTCTCTGTTCAGTATTTCTACGAAGTATGAATGATTAAAATTGTATTTATTACCCATGACACAAATCATTTCAACGATTGACTCCTGAAATGCCAGTGCCTTTAGTTTATTTAATCTTTCCGATAACCATTATCGTTCATTCCATGGTTATGTAGTTGGTAGGTACTAATAAAAGTGCAATAAATAGCCATTACAAAATGATGACTATTTGAACTGAACATTGACGTCTTCAGTTTTTCTCTAGGGGGGTTATTTTTGAAATATTTAGCATGGCAGATTTGTCTATGGTCCATTTCATTTATATGAGCTATAGACAAACTTAGCATGCTAAATTTGTCTATGGCCCATGGAAATCAAATAGACCACAGACAAATTTGGCATGCATTTTTTTCAAGAATCAACCCTTATTCGGAAAATTGAATGTCACATCTAGTGACTTGGGGCGGCATCGGCAGCCTAGTGCCAGAATTGTTGGGTTTAGGGGGCCTATTCTTGAAATAATTGGCATGCTAAATGTGTCCATGGTCAACGTAAATCAAATGGACCATAGACAAATTTAACATGCTATTTTTTTCAAGAATCAACCCACTGGCAACACGCGTGCAGGGCCGGTTTGCATACATCGCGGTGCGCACGAGTAATCCACCTGCCAGATTCTCAACCCACCGAATCTGCACCCCGCGTGGATTCTCTTTTTGGCTGTATCTGCTGCTGACTAGGTTATGCTATGCTAGGTTTACACGGGCTTAGTAGCTTATTCTTAGTACCTACTTGTCGCACTAATACCTTGCGTGTAAACATGCTGATTCAGCATGTTAGCGCTTAGTATAAGTGAAACTGTTAGTGCTAGTAAATAGAAGCCGATCCTATTTACTAAGCGACGTGACTGCCCCCACCACAAATTACTAAGCACTTGTCGCTTGCTGACTCGTGTGACAAGTGAGTTAGTGACAAGTGAACACACGCGTTTCTCTGTTAAAGTGACATTTGCTAAGTTTATTTTGTGATTATATATAACTCTAATTATACGAAGCATTCCCTAATAAACAGAGCTATGAAAAAGTATAACGATAGATTCGGGTAGGTACATTGGTATTTTTTCATCAGTTAAAAGTCACTCTAAGGAAACCATTAAAAAGTCTTAATAGTCCTTTGTCCCCCTTATTTCATCTAATGAATATTAATCCTTTAAATAGTTTACATGAATAGTTTTTTGTAATATTTAAAAAAAATATATTTTTGGTACAAAATAATGAATAATGTTTATTATAAATTTCATTTTTATTTGTTTTTTGTTCTTTCTCTTTTGTCTATCAATAAATCACTGCTAAAGAAATGTATGTATAAATAAGGTATAATAACGGATATATGTATACTGTACACATATAATTAATGGTAAATAGTGTTAACATATAATTAGTAATAGTTTTATTGTTACATTTCGTATTTGTTATATATAAACGCTATTTGTTAATCGAATAAAATAAAAAAATAAAATAAAAATTATGTGGAATAACGAAACAACTAAAAAATCATCTAGGAATTTAAATCATATAAAAAATAGGGCGGCGGTGGTATTCCATTTCGAACGAAGGTCGTGCCACTAATACCTTTCTGCTAATACCAACGTGTAAACGGTTATTTGTCACGATCACTAAGCAGGTTAGCGAGAAATACTACTGTGACGTACTAAGCTGTATAAACCTACCATTATGATAGGTTTACACGGGCTTAGTAGCTAATTCTTAGTCATGTCATTTGCACTAATACCTCGCGTGTAAACAATATTAGTGTACAATATTAATTAGCATTGATTATACACTGTATAATCAATGGTATTAGTGAAACTGCCAGTGCAAGTGGATATAAGCCGATCATATTTACTGGGCGACAAGCGACTACCCGCACAACAAATTACTAAACACTTGTCGCTTGCTGACTCGTGTAAACAGCCGCGGCAAGGGCTAGTGGCAAATTGAAACGGTAAGTGAACACACATGAGTCTGTTTACGTAATATTCGCCAAGTTTATTTTGTGATAATGGCGGTAGACCACTATAAAATATATCTAGGAATTTCAATCTTATAAATTTTAATCCAATCCACAATCGTTTCTTTTTTATTGCTTCTCTGTAAGGTCGTCTACCAACGTTGATAAAAAACTGGTTGAACAGTGTTTGAAAACACTGCTCAAAATAAAGTGGCGGTGTTGTTTTAGTTGGTGAACCAGCGACAAAAAAGTGAAAGAGTTTCGGAAAGCTGATCTAGCAACCCTACTAAACTTAACAACTCGATTCGAAACAACGCGTAGCGAAGTCGCAGGCAACAGCTAAACAGTAGTTAATATACTTCTTCTTCTTCTTTTTGTTTGATGGCTCCACCCAAAGAGGGTGATAGTTAATATACAACGTGGTATGGTTGCGACTTCGGTGGGTGGAACTCGGCGGCCTCAAAATTTGTAGGTGTAACTCCGCCGGGTGCATTTCCATGGGGGAAATTGCAATCGCAGTTGCGATCCTTTCTTGCTGTCAACTGTCATTGTTCTTATTTTTAGGTTATGATGTCGTTGGTTCGTTAGAATTTCAGGATGGATAAATCTGCCCCGCAAATCTTTCAAAGCGCTTATAACGACGTACGTATTGCGTATTTTCTACCTATCTTCAGGATTCCTTAAAATATACTCATATATTTGCAGGCTTTGCAGAGAAACACCGAAAACATCGCGTACAATGAAAAACGCAAACAAGATTTAGAAAATTTGAATTTACGCAACTATTCGGACTGCCTTTCTGTTCCTGTGCTGGTGCCGGTTGGAAGTAAAGTGCTTATACGCGGTAGCTTAATCCATACGAACGAGGTTCTCGTGGCTCTGAGCGATCAGTACTTTGCCAAATGTTCGGTAAAACAAGCTGAAGATTTGAAGCAACACAGAATTCAAAGTATATAAATTAGGTAGCTATGCAACTTAGGTACCCCTCCCACATTGACTGTGTTTTATTGTCACCCATATTGTTTTATTGTTTATATTCACCACTCTGATTCCGAATCTAGAAATCTTTGAATCTCATGAATCTCACCTATATGGCGGAGGTACCTAAACTGCAATAATTCCTTTTAAAACTAGACAAAAAATAACTTTCATTTCTATACTTACAGAAATTGAGAAGCAGTTATGCGATTTAGAAGCGGAAAAAGAATATTTAACGAATCAAACGTCATTCATGAAAGACTCTGTATTTGACATTCGTAACGGTGGCGAAATAATCGAACCGTATGACGAAGAAGCAGAAACAAAATGGAGAGCAATTCATATAGAGAATGTTAGGAATTCTAAGCAAAACAAAGAAGTAACCACTAGCATTAGCGACGAGGATGTAATGGCAAGGTTAGACGAGTTGGAGATTCAGGAAGATATGGATGTCATGGCGTCGAATGAAGCAAAATTAGAAATCGAAGATGCGAAAACCAAACGAAACAGCATTTTAAATAAACTCAAAGAAGTGAGACTGAAGTGTGCGGAAACATGCCAAGCAGACGTTATCAAAAGGCTCGATTTGCTGGAAGAGGAGGAGATGCTGCAAGATGAGCTTGATAGGTTTTTTGAATATTATTATATTCATCGATCCAAATAATGCACTCTGTAGTAGGTGGCCATCACATTAGGACCACCATGCAATTTCAGTAATAATTGGCTTCTTCCTACCTTCCTTCCTCAGCCTGGTTTGGTCCACTCCTGGACGTAGGCCTCTTCCTTATTCTTCCATGTCTCTCTGTCAGCTGACAGAGAGACAATAATTGGCATTTTTTTTATTTCTAAGCTTTCATCTGCAATAGTACTTTCTGGTGTCCGCATTATTAATTTTATTAATAAACATAAAAAGATCAATTGTCTCTAATGTCTCTAATTCAATATAATCAGCGCGAGCCACGTTATTATTCAAGTAAATATTTACTTCAAAATAATATTATTTTGATTATTGTAAAAATATTTGGTAGTCAAGAAAAACTATATATTACATCAATCAAAGAATATACAAATTACTAAATAATAAACAAATACTAATTAAAAATCCAGACCAAGGGGGGGGGGGGGGGACTCCACTCCTTTGTTGCCCCAGGGCCTCCAGACTTCTAAATCCGGCCCTGAATACGAGCAAGTAAGCAACTTTTGATTAAAAAAATGTGGAATAAAACATTTTTTTTTTCTAAATTTGAATTACTCAACTTTAATAAAAGTTTGACAAGCGTTGAGCGCACTGCGCTATCTAGCAGCTGGAAAAATATTGTGAATAAACAATATTTGCGATATTTTACCTAGTTTTTTCCCACATTTTTTTAAATCAAAAGTTGCATATTGGCTCGTACTGATTTACCCACTTCAAGGATGTCACTAATAAAAAACTCACAGTTTATTATATACATATGCTTTGCCTTATTTCTTGTTTCAGATTGAGTGACTCCTCGAGTTCCAAGGATTCACAAGAAAGCGATGAAGAAACCACACAAATAACAAAACAATCAAATAAAAAAAGAATTTCGTTCGATTGCAGTGACCAAGACACCAATACATTATCGATACATTTTTCCCACAGCGATAATATGGAAGTTAAAATAGAGGAATCGGATAAGATTGTTTCGCCGAGTGATATTTATCACCACTTTCCAGAATGCTTTAATAGCGAAACGAAACCACTCAAATCCATACTCAAAAATAATTCAAATTATAATAATTCGAAAAATATCAACAATGACATAGAAAATAGCCACATGGATATAAACGAAGATAAAGATGCAAGGAGACAAGTTGTTATTGGAGACATTATAGAAAGTGATGGTGCGCATTTAGATAAGAGTACAAATAGGCCTATGAGCAAATTCAGAGCACAAAGATTGAAAAAAGCTAAAAGTAGTTAAAGGAAAAAAACGTATTTTTTATACCTGCATGCGTACATTGTATTTTTATATAAATATAATTTAAATAAAATTGTTGCGTTTTTTTTTTGTGAGGTTTGTCTTCAGTCACAAGGTTGCTTTTCTCCTAAACGGTCAAAACTGCTTGTCAAGCTTGTGAATTTTTGTGCTTGACAAGCGATTTATACTGTTTAGAACTAAGCTTGATGGGCTTGACAAGCAAACTACATGCTGGATAAAAAATTATATTTTTGCAGTGCTTGTCAAGCACGCTTGCTAGAGATCTAGAGATATGCTTGTCAAGCAACTCACATCAATGCGCTACGAAACGTCATGGCGAGTACGCGGCCTGCGAGTGACTCGCCTCTGTTTTTCACTATTTGGCCGAGCCAATTCTAATAAAGTTTCAAACGCTTTATGATCCATCATATTTTTTTTGTAATCAGTGAACTCTTACTATTAAAATTACTGTTACTTTAGCGTTTGATATACGGATCAATAGAGAAATATAAATATTATTAGCAGTAAGGGTAGTAATGGATTACTGATATCATACATGCAAGGACATACTATTATCGTTTCGTATATCAAACAGCAGTTTCTGGCTTTTCTGTAATAATTTTTTAAAAATAAAAAAACGCTGAAAAAGGTAAATGCAATATCAGTAATAACCGGGTTAAAGAATATTATGTAAATGTTCATAGGTAAATCTGTCTCGTAACAAATACCATTGCTTAGATCAGCGTTTGCAAGTTTCTTTTTTGTTTCTTGCACAGACTAATTGTATGAGCAAGAAACGTAATATCTGCATTTAAAAACATTATGGTCTTTACATCACCACACTCCGTTTATGTTTTTCGCAAACTGAAGAGGCTGGGTCACTCTATGGTGACTAAAATGCAAATGAGCATGAATGCTAAAGCGCGATCAAGCCACCTCAAGAATGATTTTCAAGCACTTAAATGCTTCTGAACCCCTAGAGCCCCAGTTGGCCGATATCGGTCACAACACAATTCAGCGAGACGGCCCCGCCCTGTTTTGATTTTATTTTAATTTAATTTGTTTTATTTTATTATGTTTTATTATGCTAATGTGTTTTATTTTAATTATGGGTACAAAGGTTTGGCAGTAATTAATGTTTTGGCGAGACAGTGTCATAATATATTTTTTTTTGTAATTTTTACTAAAATTTTTTGGGACATCAACTTGTCAATCGGCTGAGGGGCCAAGGCCTGAAGGGTGAAGCAATTCCATCTAGAGAGGGAGAGCCGCATCAAGACTACTTACTGGTCAGAGGGTTGATTCTTGACAAACTAGCATGCTAAATTTGTCTATGGTCCATTTGATATAAATAGACCATATACACAAATTTAGCATACCTTAGTGTTTCAAGAATAGGCCCTTGGAACGTAAAAGTTCAAGCACGTAAAAGTTCAAAGTAATGTTCGGCAATGTATTATGTCGTGTATATTGTAGTTTACGCCGTTTAGTCGGGTCCCCTACTTAGGCCAAAAAAGGACGGGCTGAAAAATAATTAAAAAGGAAAAAGTGAACTGTCAGTTCTCCCTAACCCAACTTTCCGCGGCGGTGCGGGGGATGTTTTGATTATTCGATTTCATTACATTTAGAAAGCTTTTTTAAACTATTGAATTATAGCTATGGTGTCAAAGATGCCCGGTATGTTATTCAGTAGTGATTTAACAAGTGAATAATGACATCTTACCCATCGTTCTTCTTCTATTTTAGGATCGGTGAAATGTTTGAGTTTACTACAGTCGTCCCTATTCCGAAGCGTGTTCAGATTCAGCTCTAGCCACGCCATGCAGATTCAGGACCCCCCTGAAATATTTCGTACGAGCGAAACGAATCCTGTGAGTAAAGAAAAGATCGCATTCTCCAGGGTACCAGCCCCAGGTCTACGATCTTTCCGAGCCGCGTCAAAAACGACATTGGCGCCCCTCCCCTCCAGCACTTGAGATTAACGAATTAAAAAAAAAATCACGAATCAAACAAACGTGAGATATTTTGTGACCTGGGAATAAGAACCCTTAAATAAACTTGCACGCTTTATTACCTATATGCTAATAACTTTTCCTTATGTGGAATTAATATATAATACAGTACTAAGTTTAATAACATCAAGATCTCTTTAGGAATTACGCCTTTACTAAGCAATTATGGCAAAATTGACAACGATGTTACTCATAGATCTACAATAGGACGGATGAAAAGGAGACAACTAACAGGTGTTATATTCGACAGAAAAATGCCCCTTAAGATCAAAGGGCAAATTTATAAGACAGCCGTTAGGCCTGCTGTCTTGTATGGATCAGAATGTTGGGCGACTGACAAACTATAAACTACATACGACAGAAATGCGCATGCTATGCTGGTAGACAAAATCCGAAATGAGTATATAAGGGAAAGTTTTAAAGTCGCTCTGATAATTATCAATTATTAAGTCAAAGATGCGAACGGTGGTAGTCACGTCCATGGGCGTTATTTCAGCTTTTAAAATGGGGTAGCAACGTCTGCTGGGGGGTCCGGGATTTAAAAAAAAACTTGGCATTAAAATGATTTCATTTAAGCATTTTTAAAACTTTTACATACCATACCGTGAATATTTTTTGTTACTTTTCGCGCCTTCATTTTGAACATGAAAGCTATTATATTGTGTGCTAAATAAAATGTTTCTCAGACTAGTAAAATAAAGAATCAAGATTGTGCTACATTTAAAAACTGTAATTTTTTACTTGTTTGCAAATAACTGATATTTTTACTGCCGATTTTTGGGTGGCAAAAAGAGGGATTTGGAAATTCTGGGGTGGCAACTGCCACTCTTTGCTGCCCCGTAATTCTCCACTGGTCACGTCCAACGATGCCTAGATGATCACATAGTGTAGCTTGCTCTAGACCTGCCAACGACGAAACATGCTCTTGGAAGACCATTTGCCACCTGGTTGACGACGGTTGGAAAGAACCTGAGAGAAGCTCAACTCGGTGCCGACACAGTACAAGATCGTGCTCAGTGGAGGAGAAGGACAAGGAAGGCCAACTTCAAGTAAATGGGACTGTGTCTAGAAAGAAGAAGAAAACATACAATCACTGTAGACAATGCACCCACAACTTCAATTCTTAGGTCACAGCAAATTTTACTATCTACTCTTGCTACAGCTTTACACGTCGAGCTTTCCTCCATATCAAATAATAATTAAAGACACATTTAAAAAAAAGCAATGCGATTTACTCGCACACCTAATCAGCCACATAAATACCGACCGTCGCTTGACGCTGGCCGTTCGAATTTATTCGGCTCCGCTCATGTAGTCCCGTCGCCTTCTGTGTGTGGGGAGGATTTTTTTTAGGTGCGACGGGAATTTCCCTGGCAGAGACATCACACTGCAAACGCATTAACAAATCAACTTAGGATGCGTCCCAAAATCAAATGAACAATCGATAATACGACGCACGCTGGATGCTAGTGAAATAAGTTGTTTCAAACGCATCAATTTGGCGCCCCCTTAAATTTCCGCCCGGGGCAGCTACCCTGCCCCCCCCCTAGATTCAGGGCTGCACGGTTCCCACATCAAAAACATCAACTAGTTGCCTATATGTTGCATTTGTGTTTTAGTTAAACCACACCTATGACCATGTTGGACATTACTACAAGATATCACAGCAGATGCGCGATCAGCTATTCTCACTCGGAGGCATTCCTGGAATGTATGCTAAACAGACCAAGACATTTACGGAGACATGTCTAATGATCAGAAAACCGGCAATTGATGTTATGCAATGTATAAAAGCTACCAACTTCGATAAGCCGACTAACCGATATTTAATTTGTATCCTTTTATAATGTTTGGTATTTTAGGCAGAATATTATAGGTGTTTTTTCGGCATTAATGCAGTTTAGCAAACTTCTACATTGAAGGTATTTTAATGTCTCATCATTCCTTCAGAATCAGTGTGATATTCATCACACTGATTCTGAATTTGTAAAAATCTTTGCTCTATCTCTATATTGTATTTTAGCTTAATCTGCCATATTAAAAAACTGCCAAATAAGTGTCTATGATGCTTTCTTTAAAAAACTAACAACTAACAATAGGGGTTTATGAGTTGTAAAAAAAACTCAATTTATCTACCACCATATGTGTATGTGTGAAGTGTCTGAATGCCTATATCTCGCTTATTTATAGAGATAGACCAAAGATCTTACAGCTTTGGTATCAGAGTGATAAACGTAGTGGGTCAACATTAACCCTTCAGGCCTCGGCCCCTCAGCCGATTGAAAAGTTGATGTCCCAAAAATTTTTAGTAAAAATTAGTAAAAAAATTGAATTATAACACTGTTTCACCAAAACATTAATTACTGCCAAACCACTGTATCAATAATTAAAATAAAACATATTAACATAATAAAATAAAACAAATTAAATTAAAATTAAATTAAAACGGGGCCATCACGCTGAATCGTGTTGTGGCCGATATCGGCCAATCGAGGCCTGAAGGGTTAAAACATCTTTAATGCAGACGAGTTTGCTAAACTGCATTAATACCTTCTTTTATTATTGTTTGCCTTAACAATCTCACAGATGGGGAAAAAGGAGCAGGCAAGTCGCTACAACTCTTGCATTTGATACATTATGCGCATATGGCCGGATTTTTACTTGTACACGTTCCTTGGGGTATGATTTTTACTTTTAAATGTTGCTAGATATTTCTTTTTTTGTCGAGATATGTCTTCATTTGATGTTGAGGTACTAGATCAGTGAATCCCAAAGTGGTCCAGATGGACCCCCAGGGGTCTACGGAAGACTCGACAGGGATCTACGTTGGCTTGAAAAATATGGTAAAAATGTAGCAGCAGGGGGTCCACCGAAACCAGTCAAATTTTGAAAGTGGTCTACTAGAAAAAAAAGTTAGGGAACCTCTGTACTAGATGATGATGATAGGTGAGTGGATTGGCAGTAGTCTGATCACCTGCACTTATTGTAGCTTATCCAATACAGGTCAGGACTCCTAACTTACAGTTACTAAAACAACCAGTCCACTGGGGATGTTCACTGCTTTTACTTTTTTACCTGGGTGACTTCGAAGTGAGGTGACGAAAGAAGTGAGGTGAACGACCGAGTCTGAGCCGAGAATGCCTGAGCAGCATCCACAAAAAACACATTTTCCAACCATAGCCTTCTGTCAGTAGTATCAGCTCCAGTCCAGTTGGTGAATTAGCCGATCCCTGTTGTGTGAATCCATCAGACAGGGCTTTTACCCACGTCAGGCTTATTTTGTTATTCTATGAGATTGAAATTAGAGATAAAGGTTAAACAATACTGCATTTTCAATTTTTAGTATCGGAATGGTTAAGAAGAACGACGAAACATCGAGAAGTGTCCGCTTCCATTTCCAAAGAAGGTTGCGTTGATCTGCCGCTGGACGCCGCCGCGTGGCTTTTGCATTTTAAAACTCAAAACTCTAAGCTTCTCAGGGATCCGCAGTTTATTACGAGCACTGAATATGTTTGGAGTAAGCGAGAATCGACGGCGGCGGGTTCGACGTTGGTGGAGCTCATCGATCACGGAATCAATAGAATAAAGTATTCTTCTGACGTTCTGAACGCTCTTTTGAAGGAAGTTAAAATATTATCCATGCAGGGAAAGTAAGTATACAACTCTTTGCACTAGTTTTTTTAAATTTTAATTGTTTATTTATTTATCCCTTAGTTTTCATAATTAATTTACCTATAATTAGTTACTCGACAATACGGATTTTATAGCCCTGGAAATATACTAAAGACAGGATTTTATCACTTCACTAAGCAGAGCCCGAATTGAGGTGATATTTTGTGCGGCGTTCATCTATTGGGCCCATATGCTGCAATATTGGGCATATATATATTAGTGATATGTGGGATAAATATTACAAGTATAAAGTATTTCACAAAAAGTTTGTCAACCAGCAAGTTTATCGTTGAGTTTATCAATCAGATGTGTACCCCTCAAGACTGTAACGTCCCGAATCGGGTACAATGTATTGTACAATGTAAAAAAAAAAAAAAAATGGCTTCTTGAGGATATAGGTCGTTCAAGGACAGAGAATGATCTTCTGCAAATCATCTCTTAGAAATAATATACCTGCATATATGTGATATAAGATAAAAAAACATAATGTAACATATATGTGTATGTGTGTATGTATGTATATGTATATATGTGTATATGCATATGTGTGTGTATAAGTGTATGTGTCCTACGTCAGTTATGCTTCTCCACCCAAGTCTGAAAATAAATCGTATGCTCAGACACAGGCTATACTCAGCCTAGTTGGGCATGCGCTGCGCATGGTCATGTGAATGTGGGTCGTCGTTTACTTCGCACCATTACTTGGTATGACCGTTTTATGAATTTCGCATGTTATGTTAAAATAAATAAATAAATAAAAAATAAAAAAATTGTACTCAATGCTCAGTAACGTCCCAAAACGGGTACGAGAGCGGCGCAACAAACCGCGCTCTCAACGAACTGAATTTACACCAAAATCACAGTGCAACCACCCCCTGTTAGATATGTGTGAGAAAGACGAATAAATTCTGTATTGTAAGATTATTCAGTCGTGCTTCTCGCAGTCTAGAATCCCTAATATAATTGCTTGTATTCTGGGGGCACTTAGTCGAATGCTGCCATTGCTCGGATCTGTGCTTCTCCTTGGATATTATGTAGCTTCTCTTCGGATATATATATGAAAATAAATAAAACGAACTAATAGATTTGGTAAAGCATGTAATAACGTACACAAATGTGTTTACAATTTCTAGATAGGGTTTCGTATTTTGAGATAAAACGTCGATATCGCTGAATAAGTGAGTTTTTTTCAGTTCTCCAACTTTCTAATAATTATTCATAATTATCTAATTCTTTTACAAAATGAGGTTTTAATGTTTTATATTTCAAATTTCAATGCGATCATTCTACAATTCTTCTGTTCATGATCCATCAAGTAGTTTCTTTCTTATGATCGTTTTTGTAAAGTGCTATATTTTTGACCTTCAACTCATAGAAATGACAGGTTACTGCCAAGATTTACACCCGCCGCTTGAGGGGTTAAAGGCGTTGTGGAGTTCCTTTGTGAGTTAAATGTAATATTTTTGTCCAAATGTCGTTCTTGGTTGCACATGTCTATGTCTCTGTTTAGTGTATGAGCGATACTGTTCGGCTTGTCGTTGTCCCATTGGAGTTCCTTCCTGTAGCATATTAAGACCTGCCGTATGTATAGTTAAATCTTACATCCAATACCATGAAGTCCCTGTAAAGCTAGTCAGAGCAGTAGCGGTATGGCTTCCTGGCTATAACCATATTCAAGGTCTTTTGTACTTCCTATCAGAAGATCCAGATTTATTTTGGCCATACCACCCCAGCCTAGTTGTCCGTATAATAGCAGGGCTCGGGCTAGCGCATAGTAAATCGGCCTCAAGAAATGTATGTCAAAGATGTTTCATATGGTTTTGAAGTTGTGTCTTGGAGTAATGATGTCACGATCTGGCACTAGCAACCATACAGACAATTTTAATAATTCTAATATTTATTTTTCAGATGCAAAACGTTTGTGGCAATCGACGGGTACAATACATTCTTCTATCCGCTCACGAGGCTAAGAATACCGAGTAAGAAGAAAATCACACCATTCGAGGTTACACTCTCTGAAGGGTTTCTGGATATCACAAAAAATAATTGGGTAACTACATAACATAGCGCTATTATTTTTGGATTGCTGAAAAGAAAAAGCTATTGCGTTTGATCTAAATTAAACGCAATAGCGTTTTCGTTTCAGCAATCCAAAATTCACATTCAAGAATAATCGATTCTCGTAGAGCCTTTAACCGGCCTTTCCATCTCATGGTGGAAACTTATAAGAAAATGGTCATAAGACTAAATTCTTAGGATTATACATAGACACTAAACTACAAAGGTCTAGCCATCTTTACCAACTAAATAGAAAATTGAGCACTGCCACATTTGCCATTAAAAAAACCTACATAATTGTAAATTTTGAAATAAGTATCTATTTGGCCCGATTGCGTTTCTTTGTGAACTAAAACTAAAATTAGTCCAAGCGAACGAGACAGAGCAATACATTAGAGCGGAATATGAAACGAACGATCGTCGATAAATACTACCTGTCGAACTTATACTCGTCCGAATAAATTTGAGCATATTTCGTGCGGTGTAAGATTTGACCTTGGCGGGCAGTTTTAATACGAAAAAGTGACAACCGGTCATCTAACATTCCGCTCTAGCGTATTGCCCTGTCTCGTTCACACGGACTAATTTCCGATTTGAGTTCACAAAGAAACGCAATCGAGCCCATTGTTTATATATTTGTAATGTCAAAATCGTAACAATCAATTGAGTATAGAAACCCCTATCACTTGGTTTTATGGATAAATAAATAAAATAAATAAATGATGAAAAATTCTCAAATAATAATAAATCATAGAAAAAAGACTAAAAATGTTTTTTTTTACAGAAAAATGGTGTGATAGTTTTAACTATCGACGAAGTGGCCGTTCCAGAAGACCCAGAAGGCTCTTATACCCCTCGAGCTCTACTACGCAGAGAGGTAGAGGTCTCCTATTACACAGACTGAATACAACATTTGTTAGATGTTTGTAACGTTGTTAATCATTCTTCTCCGGATTTTTAAACTTAAGGTGCCCTTACACGGGCTACTGAAATTGCTCAATCCCAGGCAATATTGGTCAATTATGACGTCACGCAACATCGAGCAATTTACTGCGATACCAATATGTAGCAATTATTGCTAGAGATTCCGCCACACCAAGTTGAGCGATATGGAACAACTTTGAGCGATATGGAGCAACTCGGCAATGCATTCATACACTAGCAATTCAGTTGGGCAACTGCTGGCCACGGACGAGGGTGTCATTGTGGCGGCGGCTTGTAGTGCTTTTATTATCTTGAGTTTAAGACGAGAAAAAAAGAAAAGTAATACACGGATTTGGATGCTAACATATCTAGCAAGGCGAAAGCCATCGTTATTGTACAACGAATTGGATGATATATTATTCAAAAACTTCACCAGTATGTCCCGAATTGATTTTGAATTACTTTTAAATAGCCTATTAATACCAAACAGACGACCAATATGAGGGATCCAATTTCTGCACCTACAAAATATGCCTTTCAAAAGTTTAATGTACCTATTTGAAATTTCCGATGAGAGACTTGGAACTGCAGGTCAATAGCAGTCCATTCATCTTTCTTTAACATGCGATCTTTGAATTCCGAACTTTTGTTATCCCATAAGCAAATGCATAAGTGCACTGCGTCAATAAAGTTTATTATAGTTTCGTTATTCCATGAAGATGATGCCATTTTGTTAACCTGTATTGCACAACAGAAGCGATATGCCTGGCTACCCTAGCACTGCGGCCGCGCATCCCCCCCCGCCAGCGGTCGACGCTTCCCTGCGAAAGCGAGTCATATTTATACACACGAACGAGGCAGAAGAAAAATTGCCTGAAATTATCGAAACTCGTGGATATTCGGCAATTCGTGGCGGCGACACTGAGCAATACAAAATATATGGAGCAATTATAAGCAATGTTGCCGAAACAATTGCAGCAATTTTTAGGAATTGCTCCAGATTGCCCCATTAATTGCTCCACAACCTGCGGCGATTGTTGCCGGGCAATTATTGCTTAAGAAATTGCCCGTGTAAATGCACCTTCTTTCATTTGAAGGATATCTAGGCGTATTGGGAGTCAAACATTCAAAATATCCACAAAATTACATTTTTGAATTTCGTTTGTCGAATAAGAATGATTCAAATAAACATATGTATTTAAAAATATCCAGAGAATAATGAATAAAAAAGTTGCAAACAGTTTTCCACGTTTGTATGAAGAGTTTTGATGAGTTCTTAATGCAATAAAGCAAAATTTATATTTTTCAAATTGTTTTAGGGATTTCAATATATCGATCCCTTTGTGCCGATAGAAGTCAAGAACTACACACCGAAAGAATTCCAAAGTTGCCTGGCTTATTACAGAAACCGACTATGGCTTAGAGAGAATGACTCAGTTGATCCGGAGCTCGAGTTTGTCAGCCACAGAAATCCTTATTATCTAATGACTATGTGCACTTCGTTATAATTGTTTTAGAAATTTTAGTAGTATAAATAAAATTACATACATACAAAAATATGGTTTAATTTCACCAAAACAACCGTAAAATATCACAATAAAACGCAGTAAAAAAAACAATAAATTAATTATGAAATCATTTTTTGCGGCTGAAGATTGAATTAAACATTTTCAAAGCGGCTGGAATGCCTTCGAACGTCATTTGCAAAGCGCTAGCCTCCGCTAAATAACCTAACTTTCGCAGCTCATCAATAGTGTCGCTGATAGCTGGGCTGTCTGATGTCAATCTACTCATCAAGTACTTTACCAATGATGGATAGAAAGGCGTGTTGATGAATTTGACGGTTAGTTTTTCCTTAACGATTAGTTCTGACAGATTTTCATCGCAAGAGCCATCCAATATTTTTGATTTCGATAAATAGTAAGGAATTAGATCAAACAGCGTTTTGTCTTTCGATAATAAAATCAAATAGAGCAATTGTTTCACTGCAGCGTTTGGGGTGTTTTCGATTGCCCATTTTATCGCCTGTAATTATATAAAAAAAAATTTACTCTAGTACATAAGATTTAAAATAATAAATTACTTACATTAGGAGAAAGATGATGATTTTCCAATAGAAGTTTCAAGTGACTTCCGTTATCGTCATCATTGTTATCAAGTAATCTTTGTATTAGAAGTAGATATGGGTTGTCCTTTTCACTATAAACAAGTAAATATATTTAAAAATAATAAAAAACACGACTACCGTTAGAGAAAGAGAGTGATTGTTTTTACAATTATTTTTATTACGGTTATTTATGAAATATTTATGGTTTATGTTTTTATCCATATATAAATAAATACAAACGGAGCTGCCATGGAATTCACCGACCGGAGTCGGGCCCATCATAATACTATTTTTTTTTTTACACTTCTGGGGGGTGAGCAGTGGATTCCGGACTTACGAACCGGCTGTGGTAGGTTTAGGACAGCTGTCTTGCCACATGTGAGCGTTCACCTTGCCACCCATTCACTCCCCCTTCGAAGCCATAGAATTTGAGATGCGCAAATCGCAGTTTTAGATAATTTTTCTAAGAAAGAGTTGATTATTTTTCTGGAAAGGCCAAGATCTTTAAAGAGGTGAAATAGAGATTTAGCTGGCAGGCCACGAGCGCCAACTTCCACCGCGTGAAGGTGAACAGTGAAGCCGTTCCGGGTTACGGCATTTGCAAGATCATGGTATTTATTTAATTTGTACTCGTGGTCTTTTGGGATATTTGATTCCCATGGAACAGTTAATTCTACGATAAGAGCCACCTTCCGAGATAGAGAGTAAAGAGTTATATCTGGACGGAGGGCTGTGCATCCGAGACTTTCAGGGAATTTATACTGCTTAGAGACCGAATCAACCTCCAGAATCCAATCTGTAGCTTTCTCGATTATTGAGAAAGGTTTTGTAGTTAAATGTTTTTTGCCTTTAGAGCCATCCCGCACAAACTGTATTGGGGGTTTGGAGGATACTGTCAAACCCTTGTTGGCACGAGCCACTGAGAGACTAATTACCTCGCGAATAACAGCGAGAACTTTGTCATGGCGGTAAGTGTACCGTCCTTGATCTAAGGCCACCTTGCAGCCAGCTAGAATGTGCCTAGCTGTGCAAGGGGTATTGCTACAGAGGGGACAAGAACTATCCTCGGCAAAGCTCCAACGAGCGAGGTTACTGGGGTCTGGAAGTGTATGCTGAAAGGCATTCAAATAAAATTTCAGCATCTCTGGCGTCCAGTCATAGAGCATTACCTTCCAGTGCATTGGAGGCGGAATGCAAAAGTCACCAATTGTTGTCCAATCATTCTGGCATTGAAGGCCAATAGCATGAGCCATACTCTTGCTGTCGTAATCTCCCCGCAAAAGAGACTTCTTCAAGTCCACTTCGCTCGTGGTTGTACTGCCATACCCCAGACCAGTGCCATTCTGGCTGATTCCAGTAAGGAACCTTTTGTGGAAGTCTACGCGGGCTTGTAGTTCATTTGAATCACTACAGCCACTTATTACGTGCTTCGATATTGCCGGATCTTTGGAATTGCACAGAATCGAATTTTTGGTTATTCTGGAGTTGGCGTAGAGCAGAGAGGGCAGTTTAAGCGCTAGCCCAAAATTTTGTTTGGACCTGAAGAGAGTCGAGGGGTCAGCTGGTTTGGCTAAGGACAGCCAGGATTTTAAACTAGCTGTCACCAGTGCATCTAGACGGGACAGTTGGGTTTTGGTAAAATCGTAAATAAGAAAGGGCCATGACAAATGTGACGTTAGATAATTGTCATAGATCCAGGCCTTACGAGGGCCAGAAATTAGCAAGGCATCTATTTTCGCCAGGCAACTTTTGAAATGCTCTATAACATGATCGCCCGAGACGTCTTTTCCCTGATGGGTGATTTTTCTGCCGAGGAATTTGAAATGATTGTTTGGGTCTATAAGGGAGATATTAGAGCCCTTATAGACCAATTTGGGGTCAAAGGATGTAAATTTTGTGCCCATGCGGGCGAGTCCAAGGCAAAAACATTTGGAGGGCTTCACTTTTATACAGCCTGACCAGTCGCAGAAAAGCTCCACTTTCTGTAATAGCAGGGAAAGCTGCTTGGGGCTTCTGGTAATGAAAGTTAGGTCGTCGGCAAAAGCGAGGCACGACGAGGTGTATTGGCCGTCTGTTTTAAAACGGTAGCCCCACTTCCTGTCAAACTGGCTCAGGCTTTCCAGAAGTATATTAAAAACTATATTAAAAATCGTCGGGGAGAGGCAACAGCCCTGAAATAGTCCAATTGAATATGGTATAGAGCGGGTAGTCCATTCTTGCGTTTTAACATGGAAAGTCAGACAGTTGTAGTAGGAGGCTACAATGTCACGCACGACTGGTGGGAAGTTGTACCAGCGGAGTGCAAAGTGGAGGAGACTGTGTCGGACTGACCCAAAGGCATTCTCTAGGTCGAGCCAGCATACATTGATTTGGCGTTCGTGCTGTCTCGCATCCTTGATGGCAGCAGCCAGGAGAGAGTTGTGCTCGAGGCAGCCCGAGACGCCGCGCATGAAGCCTTTTTGAACTGATACTCCAAGGTACTCATTCCGGTGCATGAATTCGCTCATCCTCGTGTGGACTATGCTAAAAAAGATTTTGGCCACAGTGTCTGTGAGAGCAATGGGCCGAGCGTCCTTTGGTCCGGTGCAAACTGGGACCTTCGGAATTAAGATGACTGTCGCTCGGCCAAAATTCTGTGGGACTACACCGCTATAAATACATGAATATTTCCGGGATATACTCAATCAGAATACAAATATATATAAATAAATACAAACGGAGCTGCCATGGAATTCACCGACCGGAGTCGGGCCCATCATAATACTATTTTTTTACACTTCTGGGGGGTGAGCAGTGGATTCCGGACTTACGAACCGGCTGTGGTAGGTTTAGGACAGCTGTCTTGCCACATGTGAGCGTTCACCTTACCACCCATTCACTCCCCCTTCGAAGCCATAGAATTTGAGATGCGCAAATCGCAGTTTTAGATAATTTTTCTAAGAAAGAGTTGTTTATTTTTCTGGAAAGGCCAAGATCTTTAAAGAGGTGAAATAGAGATTTAGCTGGCAGGCCACGAGCGCCAACTTCCACCGCGTGAAGGTGAACAAATACATGTATATTTCCGGAATATACTACCTCTTCGACTAAAAGCATGACAATTTATAATACAAAAAAAAAACATAAATAGGTAGATATATTTCATAAGTTCGTAAAGTTCACAAGGTTACTTCTTCATGCTTCATGCGTGGCATCTCAGGCTGCCTCGAGCACAATTCTCTCTTGGCTGCTGCCATTAAGGATGCGAGACAGCACGAACGCCAAATCAATGTATGCTGACTCGACCTAGAGAATGCCTTTGGGTCAGTTCGGCACAGTCTCCTCCACTTTGCGCTCCGCTGGTACAACTTCCCACCTGTGGTGCGTGACATTGTAGCCTCCTACTACAACTGTCGTGACGTTCCATGTCAAAACGCAAGAATGAACTACCCGCTCTATATCATATTCAATTGGACTGTTTCAGGGCTGTTGCCTCTCTCCGACGATATTCAATATCGTTTTCAATATACTGCTGGAAAGCCTGACCCAGTTCGACAAGAAGTGGGGTTACCGTTTTAAAACAGACGGCCAATACACATCGTCTTGCTTCGCTTTTGCCGATAACTTTTATCACCAGGAGCCCCAAGCAGCTTTCCCTGCTATTACAGAAAGTGGAGCTGTTCTGCGACTGGTCAGGCTGTATAAAAGTGAAGCCCTCCAAATGTTTTTGCCTTGGACACGCCCGCATAGGCACAAAATTTACGTCCTATGACCCAAAATTGGTCTATAAGGGCTCTATTATCTCCCTTATAGACCCAAATAACCACTTCAAATTTCTTGGCAGGAAAATCACCTGCCAGGGAAAAGACCTCTCTGGCGATCATGTTATAGAACATTTCAGTAGTTGCCTGGAAAAGATAGATGCACTGCTAATTTCTGGCCCTCGTAAGGCTTGGATCTATGACAACTATCTAACTTCACATTTGTCATGGCCCTTTCTTATTTACGATTTCACCAAAACCCAACTGTCTCGTCTGGATGCACTGGTGACTGCTAGTCTAAAATCCTGGTTATCCTTAGCCAAACCAGCTCACCCCTCGACTCTCTTCAGGTCCAAACACAATTTTGGGCTAGCTCTAAAACTGCCATCTCTGCTCTACGCCAACTCCAGAATAACCAAAAATTCGATTCTAAGCAATTCCAAGGAGCCGGCAATATCGAAGCACGTAGTAAGTGGCCGTAGTGAGTCAAATGATCTACAAGCCTGCGTTGACTTCCACAAAAAGTTCCTTACTGGAATCAGCCAGAATGGCACTGGTCTGGGGTATGGCAGTACAACCATGAGCGATGTGGACTTGAAGAAGTCTCTCTTGCGGGGAGATTACGACAGCAATGTATGGCTCACGCTATTGGCCTTCAATGCCAGAATGATTGGACAACAATTGGAGACTTTTGCATTCTTCCTCCAATTCACTGGAAAGTAATGTTGTATGACTGGACGCCAGAGATGCTGAAATTTTATTTAAATGCCTTTCAGCATACACTTCCAAACCTCAGTAACCTCGCTTGTTGGAGCTATGCCGTGGATAGTTCATGTCCCCTTTGTAGCAACACCCCTTGCACAGCTAGACATATTCTAGCTGGCTGCAAGGTGGCCTTGGATCAAGGACGGTACACTTACCGCCACGACAAAGTCCTTGCTGTTATTCGCGAGGTACTTAGCCTCTCAGTGGCTCATGCCAACAAGGGTTCCACAGTATCCTCCAAACCCCCAATACAGTTTGTGCAGGTTGGCTCTAAAGGCAAAAAACATCTCACTGCAAAACCTTTCTCAATAATCGAGAAAGCTTCAGATTGGATTATGGAGGTCGATTCGGTCTCTAAGCAGTATAAATTCCCTGAAAGTCTCGGATGCACAGCCCTGCGTCCAGATATAACTCTACTCTCTATCTCGGAAGATGGTCCTTATCGTAGAATTAACTGTTCCATGGGAACCAAATATCCCAAAAGACCACGAGTACAAATTAATTAAATACCATGATCTCGCAAATGCCGTCACCCGGAACGGCTTTACTGTTCACCTTCACGAGGTGAAAGTAGGCGCTCGTGGCCTGCCAGCTAAATCTTTGCTTCACCTTTTTAAAGATCTTGGTCTCTCCAGGAAAATAATCAACTCCTTTCTAGAAAAAATATCTAAAACCGCGATCTCTGCATCTCAAATTCTATGGCTTCGAAGGGGGAGTGAATGGGTGGTAAGGTGAACGCTCACATGTGGCAAGACAGCTGTCCTAAACCTACCACCGCCGGTCGTTAGTCCGGAATCCACCCTTCACCTCCCAGAAGTGTAAAAAAAAATAAATTATATATGATGGGCCCAATTTTTGGTCGGTAAATTCCATGGCAGCTCCGTTTGTATTTTATTGTTTTTTTTAATTTTATTTATATCTAAATAAAATAATTTTGGTAAAACATATTTGAAAAAAAATGGATTTTTAATATTTTTCTGCTTTGAATATTATTAAAAAGTTATGAGACGACATATTGAACCAAGTGGTCTCCGAATCATTCACATTTTACAGAGTTTGGAGATACCCTTGCTCTATTTGCCTGGTATCATGTGAATGGTGTACCGGCGTATTATAAATGTCAAATAGTCATATGTTCAAGCAAGATTTTCTACTGCTGTAAGTACAGAACCGGTAGAGCATTAACGTCTGGGACGCCATGATCAGTGGCCATTAGTTGGTTTTTCTGTTGTGATGATTCGCTCCGTCGATCTCTGTATTTATGCAATTATCGGCTCTATTACTTCCTCCAATGAGGTAAAAGTCGCCTGTCATTAAATAAGCCACCGTTATATATTAGTATGCGTGCACTAACACCCCCCTACGAACAAATTTTCGAGGGTTGAAAACATGCCATCATGAGTTTCATTCCCATGGCTGGCTTTCGAAGGGTTAACCGGCCAACAATGCCAATTAGGCATTTTGGGTCTTTTGACAGATCCGCGCGTAGCCCATTTGGCCGGCGACTGTGGACATTGCGATTTAAAATATAAAGAATAAATAAAAAATCCCATTTAACAAAAACGCAGCAAACATTTGCTTGACATTTGGCGCCGCTTATAAATGACTTCAGATTTCTGCCAACAGGTGGTGCTGGCATCAAAATCTGAAGTGAATAATGCCTAATTAACCCCTCAAGCCCCGATTGGCCGATATCGGCCAAAACACGATGCAGCGTGACGACCCCGTTTTAGTTTAATTTTAATTTAATTTATTTTATTTTATTATGTTTTATTATGTTAATGTTTTATTTTAATTATGGATACAGTGGTTTGGCATTAATTAATGTTTTGGTGAGACAGTGTCATAATTCAATTTTTTTACTAATTTTTACTAAAAATTTTTGGGACATCAACTTGTCAATCGGCTGAGGGGCCGAGGCCTGAAGGGTTAATAATAATGATATTTTTTGTGAATAATGCCTATTCTTCTATGATGTTCTAGATATATAAAATAAAAAAATGAAAACTCACCTAGACGGTAATGTAAACTTTGGCCAGTAATTCATCAGATCAACCAACACTTTCAATTTATTAGCAACTAATGATTCAGATAAGAGTCTCAAAACTAAATTTAATCTGTTCTCTTCAATCCTAAAGTCGATGTCGTTAATACTATCATCCGTCCATTGTGTTTTGATCATCTCTTTCGTATACTGATTCAAGAGATGAGAATTATTTTCATCGCTGAAATCTGAATCCTAAAATGAAATCCACAAATTACAATAATATTTAATTCAATTGGCATGTTTGATTTGAATACCTTATGCATAAATATTATTTTGATCCACTCTTCAGACGGTTGAAACGTGCCGCTCGCAAACACTTTTAACTTATTCAAAACGTGTTTACTGATCCCGACATGGTCCGCGTTATGCGTGATTTTCTTTATTAAAATCTTCAATGTGTCGCGATCGTCTAAAAATCTTTTGAGTAAATATCGTACGAAGTCGTCCATCTCTATTTCCAAACCGAGCTCGTTTGTTATACTCCGAATATCATCGATGCTGAATTCATAATCCAGAATTAAATTGCTCAACGTCAAAAATGTCACTTCGTTATCCCCGTACGAACTTCCCAGTTGTGTCCACTCTGGCTGTAAATCGGGTCTTCTTGAAAACATGGTTTTTATGGGTGCTGAAGACAGGCCATCCAGATACGTCGCCATTTTTATGAGGTCCTTTTTAGTTTCTTCGGAATCGGTGGTAGAAATCGCTTTACTGTGTGGGGCGTTGAGCTCTAAGTTTTCAAAGTGGAAGTAATCTAATGTTTGCTTAACAATGATCGACCGAGTAGCAACCGCAACTCTAAAATTAAAAAAAAATAAAATAAATGAAAATGATTTACTTATAACATTGGTTATATAGCGTATTATGTAGATTGCCCAACATCATACTACAGATTCTCTTATTATGTCCAATAAGGCAGCGTTCATTGTATAACTGTGCATTTTAGATGGTGCTCTAAACACGCATAAGTATATAGTATTAAATGTTAATATGCTAACGAAGAAATTTTAAAATCATACAGTATCATGCGAATTAATTGGAAAAAAGAGTACTGAATTCATTATGATGACGAATATATTGACATCTTATCAAACCATATCATACGGGAGCTCCACAAGGTCTATTCTTCCAAAGAGGGAATTTTTCAACAAGATCTTGCCCCATGCCATTCTTCGAAAAAAGTGAAACAGTTTTTTACACAGAACCAAATTACTGTACTTGAATGACCTGGAAACCCCCGATCTCAACCCGATCGAAAACCTCTGGGCCATTTGCTAAAAACGGCTCTCCAAGATGGATTGTACAACAAAAAATATGTGTGGCACTCGGGGATTGCCGCGGTAAAGCTATTGCATAGCATTTTTAACAACTTATGCAATTATAATTATTTATTTATTTTATTTTTTCTGATATCAGATAACTGCGCTCTATCGGAAAACGTTGAAATTATTCCGAATCATTTGCGGCTGCGGCAGCAAATGATTCGGAATAATTTAAACATCTTCCGATAGAGCGCCGCGCACGAATTTTTTATTCGATAAATCAAAAAAAACGGACTATTCGAAAAAAAATCGTAGATAAAAAGATAGATAATTAAATTATCTTTAAAATGGTGCAGGTTTCATAATAATACGCCAGATAGTATTTGCGTAGTAGTCGTTTTTGTGTTCGGTTAGACCTAATTTCACAAATTAATTACACTATGTAATATAAACGAAATCTAAAATATTCAAAGCTAAGAATATTAGGAAAATGTTTAACATATATTTTTTTCGAATCGTAAGCAGTACTCGTTTAGACGTAATTATCAGTTTAAAATCATTAATTTTCGTTAAGAAATTTCTTCATACGGTCGCCGCGCTGGCCTCTAGGCCCGCGATAAAAGCTATGCAATAGCTTAAAACAAGATGATCAGTGTAGTAATTCAAGTCTGGTTTCATGATGATGAACTGAAAGGAAGCTGTCAAAACCTGGTATATTCTATGCCTACAAGAGTGAAAGGTGTTATTAAGGCAAAAGGGGGACACATTCTATATTAAAATTAACAATCTATAACTACCAGTACCTGTTTTGTAT
The DNA here is from genome assembly GCA_944548615.1 of Micropterix aruncella. Lineage (NCBI taxonomy): Eukaryota > Metazoa > Arthropoda > Insecta > Lepidoptera > Micropterigidae > Micropterix > Micropterix aruncella. Next base: position 33,288,137 of record OX155952.1, on the reverse strand, counting down.
GTTTATGTCAAATAAAGCATTTTTTGAAGAAAAATACTCTTCGTTCCAATTAATTTACATGGTACTGTAGCTCCTATTATTTTAGCGTTATTTACAAAAAGATGTATTTTTTTAATTTGGTATACAGGTTTCAATAGGTGATAATTACACACTTTAGATTGTTCAGATAGACTAATCGATGGTATTCTATCTCTTCATTTTATTTCTGTGATGTAATCAGCCTGTATAAAAATTGCAGTACTAGATGACTAAGACTAAATAATAGATGGCACTAATAATTGAATGTAATTTATTATTGTTAGCAATTGGTTAAATTATTTGGATTTATAATAATCAGTCTTTTCTAAAAAAAACATTAAGTATCAATGTTATTATAGATGTCCAAATAAATAGCTATTAGTTTCGCCTTCAATGCTATCAGTTCCACCTGCATGTCGCCGGAGCAGAAGGGTTGCTAAATGTACAATAGAGTTGAGCAATCTAATACCATATAGGTTTAATCAATACCTATGACAAAAATAGCAAAACAACTACCTTTTCGTGCCGATGCTGCCAAAGCATATTTCTTTGATAAATGCAACAATATCGATTTTTGTCATTTTATTAAAGTAGCTGCAGCATTCTCGAAATTGTTGCATCCATTTTTTTGATGAATCAATGTGCTCGGGGATCTGCAATAAAAAAAATTAGGGACATTGTAGTAAAATCATTTAAGGAGGGCCTACCACCTAAACATGTGTGAGGGACCACCCCTCACTAGACTCCAATTGCTCGTAAGTGAGGGAGTGGTGTCATCGAGGGTTTTCTCCGTAGTGAAAGTCGTTCTTGAAGGTGTTGAAGTCGTTTATTGACGAATGTATTTGATGCTTGTCAGTTGTAACGCTTCGAATGATAAGACCGTGTGTAGATAGTGTGTGCTTGAAGGTGATGTCGCAGTTGCGTGGCCAAAGTGTGAGGCGCGGCGAGAGACTTGAAGAATGATCGACCAGAATGGCTGACTGCCAGAAGATGTTGAAGAGCGCGTGTACTAGTGGACTAGATGATGTACCGGTGTGGCTGACTGGCCAGAGGATGATCGCGAAGTACTATGCGTGGCGGAGGGTCGCCAGAGGATGATAATTAATCGGCTGAATGTATGGGCTTATATACGGTGTGTATGACGCAATGTTCAGAGCGTGGGGGAAGTACGTGTGTTCGATTGAATCGATTAGGAGAATTGATATGAATCATCAGCTTGCGCCTGCATTAATTGCCGAAATTAGATGGAATTCAATGTCAGTTTGTGCGTCTAGAATTAAGTGTGTTTGCGGTTATGGATTTCTAGAATCTAATTCTTTTGTTGACTCGATATGTTGGGCGAAGTACCAACACATGACATTGCATAATCTAAATAATAGGTATAATTACAAAATTGATTTAACTACAAATTTGATATGAATATTTACATAAAAGCTTATAATCTTATGTAAATATTTTATGAGAAATACACAGAATATATCGATAATATGAACCAAAATAATTTTGAGATTCAGATTTTTAAAATAAGTTATGTCAGTGTCAGTTTATGAGTCAATAAGTTGATAAATCCTCTAAAGGCGTTAGAAATCTTTCAAGAGTAGTTAGTTAGTTAGTTAGTTGTACTGGGCGTTCCTCCGCAAGTCGACATCCAGTGTGCCTATTTTGCGTGTAACGGGGGTAGCGCTATTCCACCCACCCCAGCTCCTCGACGAAAGCCAGCAGGGCTTTCAGGTTTCCTGCTGCCTCGCGCAGGGTGCCTGGAGTCCCAAGGTGTTTTGTCCTGTATACTTCTACCTGTTTACAATCTAGCAGAATGTGTTTTGTGGTTTCTTCCGCCTCCATGCATGCTCTGCACATAGGGCTATTCGTTCCGCCCATGTTGAAGAGGTGTTTGTTTAGTGTGTTGTGTCCTGTTATCAGTCCCACTAGTTTGCGTAGTTGGGGCCTTTTTGTCCTTAGAAGTGTTTTGGTAAGTTTGTGGTTGTATTCCACTACTATTTCTTTGGTTTGTCTGCAGGTGTCTATCTCTTTCCAGTGTGTTTGATGTAGTTGTTTGTAGTGGTTGTCAAGTTGGTTGTTTATGTGCGAGTAGGGTAGGGGCACGATAGGTTCGGGTCCGTATGCCGGTGTGTCTGAGCCCTTACGGGCTAGTTCATCCAGCATCGTTTCCTCTTGAGTTACTGTGTCCCTTGATCCATTTCAGTGTCACCTTATTGCCTTTTCCGCATACCTCGAGGAGGCTTTGGTGGCATTCGTATATGAGCCCAGATGTAAATCTATCGCTTCCCAGTGCCTGTAGCACTGACCTGCTGTCCGATAGAATACATATGTTTTCGTGTTTTAGCTGCCGCTGTTCCACTGCGTTGCAAGCTTCTATTATTCCCATACATTCTGCTTGGAAAACTGTGTTGTGTGCTCCGAGTGGTTTGAAGATGTGTATATTTAGGTCTTCCGAGAAGACACCACATCCTGTACCTTTGTTGGTTTTTGATCCATCTGTGTAGATTCTTAGGTCCGTTTGATTCAGTGCTTCTTTTGAGTCTTCTGTTAATGATATGGCATATTCTTTCCAGAAGATCATAGTTTTGGGTATTCTGTCGATTGCCGCATCCAGCATTGGACAACTTGACAGTATATTATCATATATATTCGTGTGCGGTGTTTTATATTTGGTCCATAAGTTTAGATTCTTTAGACGAGTAGCCGTTGCGGCTGCTTCTTTTTGTATATGTAGGTGTAGTGGTAGAAGCCCTAGCATGATTTCCAGCGCCGCTGTCGGAGTTGTTCTCATGCAGCCGGTCGCTGCTATACATGCTAGCCTTTGCATTTTCTGTAATTTGTTGATTGCAGTAGTAAGTTGGGTGCGGGGCCACCATACTACAGCTCCGTAGCTTATCATTGGTATTATTATCATTTTGTACAGCCACAGTATAATGTGTGGGGCTAGTCCCCATTTCTTGCCCACCATTCTTCGGCATTGCCAGAAGGCGACTGTTGCTTTGTTTAGTTTGTTTTCTAGGTGTTTATTCCAGTTTAGTTTTTCGTCCAAAGTTATTCCTAGGTACTTTACTTCTTTAGAAAGCGTTAGTCTGGATCCAAACAAGGTTGGCATTTTGTATGTACCCAATTTCCGTTTATGTGTGAAGAGAATGGTGTCGGTCTTTTTTGGATTTACCGATAGGTCATTCTCCTTGCACCATTTCTCTACTATTTTCAAAGCTGTTTGTGTAAGGTCGCACAATGTGCTTGTTACTAGTCCGTTGATCATTATTACTAGATCATCTGCATATCCTATTGTTAGGAAATGATTGTTGTTTAGTTTTGTTATCAGGTCGTTTACTACCAGGTTCCATAGAAGTGGCGAGAGTACACCTCCTTGTGGGCATCCTCTCATCACGAGCGCCTGGTGATTTTGGTTTTCAGATAGCCTGATGATTCTATTTCTTAGCATGTTCATTATCCATTCTGTAATCAATGGTTCGGTTTGATGTCTGTTTAGAGCTTGTTGAATGCTACTGAAATTTGTCTTGTCGAACGCTCCTTCTATGTCGATGAAGGTGCCTAGGCAGGAGTTTTTCCTTGCTAGTGCAGTTTCTATGTTGTTTACAACGGCATGGAGTGCTGACTCTGTCGATTTGCCTTGTGTGTATGCGTGTTGGTTCGGGTGGATACCTATGTTTTTAAGTGCTGTGTCCTTCAGTTCTCTGTCGCATAGTCTTTCTAGTGTTTTTAGCATGAAGGAGGTAAGGCTAATGGGTCTGAAAGATTTCGGGTCTGTGTAATCAGTTTTCCCTGGTTTTGGTAGAAAGATCACCTTTACTTCTCTCCATTTCTGTGGGATGTATCTAAAGGCGATGCAGCTACATAGTATGCTTGCTAGTTGTTCGATAAGTTTGTCTCCTCCCCATTTTAGGAGGGCTGGGTATATTCCATCTAGTCCTGGTGATTTGAAGTTGTTGAAACTGTTCGTTGCCCAGGCTGTTTTGGTCCGTTCCGTTATATGCTCCGCTATCTTCCACTCGTTTTCGGTCGGATGATAGTTGTCTGTTTGTACGTCCCATTCTTGTTTGTCAACTACTCTGCAACCTGGGAAGTGCGTTTCCACCAGTAGACTTTCGGTCTCGGCCGGGTTACTGGTAGTGTTGTTGTCTTTCCTTCTCAGAGTGCCCAGTAATTGTTTTGGTTGATCGGCCATGATCTTCCTTGTTCTATTTGCTTGGGTAATTGTGGATATATTGTCGCAGAAGTTCCTCCATGAGGCTGATCTTCTGTGTCTTATTCTCCTTTTGTATTCTGATTTGGTTGTTTTGTATTTGTCCCAGTCTTCATCAGATTTTGTGTTCGTAGCTCTGTTTAGCTGTTTCCTCATTTTTGTTCTTAGGCGTTCCAACTCTGGACCCCACCAGCTACTGTTATTGCATTTTCCAGTAGCTGATGGTGTCGATAGTGGGCACGTGTTTTCGTAGCAGTCAATTATGTTTTTTGTGAGTGACTTTACTTGTTCCTCTAACTCTACTGTGTTGTTTGGTCTGTGTGGTCTGTGTGTGCGGGTCAAGAGTAATTAGTTATTCAAAATAATTCTGTAAAAAAAACTGAAAAAATAAGAAATTTTAGTAAAAATCCAAGGGTTTCCAATTTATAGATAAGAAACAAACAGAGAAAATAAAAACACCGGCTAAGGGACCGAATCTCGGACCCATGTAAACTAACTCGAAGATAAACTTTTGCGCCACCAATTGCTATCGCAAATGTAGTTCAAAATGTCAAATTTAGAGCAAAATATTAATCAACAGTTCTGATTAAAATTTAGTAACCCGACACTTGTTGATAAAATATACATAGGGTTCAAAAATCAATTTTCTCATATGTCACTCAATTCACTGCGTTTTTATCTGTTGTTTGAGATGCAATTTGTTAAATATAACACACTTTGGCAATAAACTAACAGAGAAAATACTAGAAGCACTTTGTAGCCATATACACAACCACACTCTAGTGAGACAAGCATTCACACGTAACTACAAACACGAGCAACTTCATAAGGCAAGCAGGGGGAATTCTGACTTCAACAAAAAATTAGCTTCTTTAACTTTTTGACCCTAAGATAATCTATAGAGATTTTTATAAACCTCACAGAAAAAGTAGTTTTAAGCATTTTACTGGATTTCATCAGTAGATTTCTTGCTATATAGAACATATTGCTGTGTGTTTATATCAAACCTATCCATATAAAATTTATAGCAGAACGATTTGTAAGGATGGTAATATCAGTCTCAACGAAAGTGTTATTTGCCTGTCGCTGGGACTCAACTAAAAGAGATTAGAAAGTTTGCAGTACTTACATTAAAAAATGATTTGACGAGCCAGTGTCTGTACAGATTACTCAGATCAAGTTTAAAATTCAAACTCGTTGATAATGACCGTAATAATTTCATCACCATTCCAACATTGTCTATCTTTAAAAGAGGTACAATGTGGTTTATCAAATCGTTGGGGCTCGGCTTTCGTAATAAAATCTGGTAATTTATATCTGCAATAAAGTCAATACCATATTACAAATAAAAAATAAATAAATGGTAACTAGAGTTAAAATACCTACTGCATGAAGTAGATTTAACTTTTTTCAAAAGCTTTATGTGTTCATTTACTGTTAATCCAAACATTGTGATGTTACCGTTGATCCTTTCGATAAGTGTATAGAATAAAATTAACTCTGTCGGGTTTGTACCATTTAATTTATTCCACGTTTCTGAATTAAATCGTTGCATCAATTCCGTTGCGTTTTCTTTTAAAACAGGAAGAATCGTTGATGAACACAATTGAGATAAACAGACATCATAGCCAATTGTTTCATAATTTGTGATTAAATATTCCGCATATGTAAAACAGAGTTCAAATTTAGATATCCCATATTTGTCTGCTAGCTCTAACGCTAATTGTAAGTTATTTTCATTTGTAGTCCTTGCTAGTCCCAAAATGCAACTGTTTCTATAATCGGTATCCATACTGAAGAGCATCAGGTTGACGTTTGGATTCAATTTTTTAAGTTTTTCATTCTGAGAGTTTTCTTTAAGATCCTCGAAGCATTTTAGGATGTTTTCATCTATCTTATTGTTTGAATTTGAAATTGCCATAAATAGCAGCTTTTTTGGACTGTCCAAGAAACATTCATTGCGCGTCTTCAATGCAGATTTCAGCATTATACAGTACATTTTAATATAAATACATTGCGCTAATTTGGGCCAATCTTCGATGTTGTTTTCTTTGACCGTCAGCAGCAATGCTAAACTCAATGTTGTGTCATCCGGTGTAGCGCATTGGGCGGATTGTAGCAATACTTCGTTGAGTTGTACGATATTTCTACCCATTTGAAGGCAGTCTTCGATTGTTTTTATTCGCAGCAAAGAAGTGTACAAGTTGAGGTGCTTATTTGACAGCTCGGGCAATGCGAATGTGTCGTATTGTGTAGTGAGATCCGACACATTTGAATTAGGATATATTTGTCTGTAGAACTCTTGGCAGACAATTTGGGACTCATCGAAAGCGTGTTGTTTGTCTGGTTGATGATTGGTAGTACTGTGCGAGAAGATACTGAAAATTAACAAGCAATAGAATAACTATCTACAAGGAATTAATCTTGATAAAAGAAGTGTGTTAATATTATATTTTACACAGACCTCAATGGTTTCTTCCAACGGCTATTGTATAATGAGCTTGAAATATTTCGCAAATGTTTATCGATCCTTTGAATGTTTATTGGTGGTAATTCTTCTGTGCTAGGCTGTTTCAGAAAAAGAAATTATTAAAATAAAACAATTTATAATCAAATAAAAAATGCGTATTACAGTAAAATATTGGGAAACACTGCAATTTGGAATCTCAAAAAAACTGACAACATTTATAGGCGATGAAAAACTTACAGACATCATCAAATTGGGCTAGTATATCGGACTTCTAGAACAACTAGAATAGTTTTTGGAAACCCAGAACTCACATCTCTTCCTAAAGAATGAAAAATCTTAAGCCGGAGCACCTTGATTGAGACAACCACACGGCCCGGTGGCATAGTGGCTAGGTTGCCTGATCTTACATTGTAAGGTCCCGGGTTTGATTCCCGGCTGGGTCACCATTTTCCGTTGGGATCAAATTAACGGAATTGCATTTTCAATTCGGTCAATCGAATGCAATAACAAGACACACACTTACACACATATTATACGCACACATACATATAACACGTCATATTAGGGTTGGTTTTAACCCCTCAAGCCCCGATTGGCCGATATCGGCCACAACACGATTCAGAGTGATGGCCCCGTTTTAAATTTATTTTAATTTCATTTGTTTTATTTTATTATGTTTTATTATGTTAATATGTTTCATTTTGATTATGGGTACAGTGGTTTGGCAGTAATTAATGTTTTGGTGAGACAGTGTCGTAATTCAATTTTTTTACTAATTTTTACAAAATTTTTTTGGGACAGCAACTTGTCAATCGGCTGAGGGGCCGAGGCCTGAAGGGTTAAGAGATTGTCATATGACAATAAACCCGTCCATTGTGACATTTCACAATAAAGAGTATAAACAAACAAACAGGCATCATCAAATTGGGCTAGTATATCGGACTTATAGAACAACTAGAACAGCTTTTGGAAACCCAGAACTCACATCTCTTCCTAAAGAACGAAAAATCTTTAGCCGGAGCACCTTGATTGAGACAACCACATCAATCAAAAAACTGTCAAAATAGTAATCTAACAGGTCTAAAGTCAGTAAGCCACTAGGGATGATAAGAGATATTAGAAGAATTAAATTGTTTGATCAACGTACAAGACAATTAGCCCGAGACATGACTCAAAGCCCTAATGGAGTACAAGTGCCGATCCAGAATAATCAAGGTGATATCCAGATTTAGTGGGGTGGAAATGGAATGAATTGCAAGGCCTTGCGATGAAATATTAAAAAATATTAATGAAATATTTTTTACCGGTGAGAACTTCACAATGAATTTGAATTATTTTGACACAGTAAAAATGTGCCCATTATTTGAATACCGTACCAAGTAAACAGAATGGATAGGTTGGATAAACTCAACATTTGGGGTTTTAGCGGCACAAAAATAGATCAGGATACCCACTGAGCAAATCTTTTAAAATAGCAGATGACCGCAAATGTACTCGTAAAGATTGGTGCACGAGAAAGCATTTTAATTTCTGTAGAGAAGCAGATAAGGAAATTTGTCATAGTACCCACAGTTGGTGAAATCCTTGAGGGTGTTGCGATTGCTTCTATTGTCGCCCTGTGGACCCGCGCATAGGGAAGTAAGTACTATAGAATCCAAAAATCTATCCAAACCATGCAATCAGGTCAGGCTAGATAACAATAAAAAATCCAGATAAATAAAAAAAAATGGATGCTATCTAAAATGGTCCATGAATGGATTTCAAGAGGCTGAAAAGAAGTAGGTATACCTGAAAAAATCATATGCAGCACTAAAGAGGTTTCATCCCTTCCAGATCACTTTAGGAGGTTTAATCTCTTAACAATCATTTTGTAAAAGTGTAAAACCGACCAAAGTAGCATTCTTGTGCTATTTTGTGGCCACGTTTGTAACTAATTAGACGCAACAAATTTCTCCAGTTTTATTTTTTTTTTACGCACAATGCATATGCCTTTTAGTGAAACTCGCCTTGTTGCCTATTGGCACCATCTTCTAGGTGGGCATTTGTAGCATCACGCAGTCAAACACTCAGGCGGTCACCCATCCCAGTATTGACCGCGCCCGCCGCTGCTTAACTTCGGTAACAACGAGGAGAACCGGTGTCAACCAGAATATTGCCAAGATAGATATACAAACAAATAAAATACAAACAGAGCTGCCATGGAATTCACCGGCCTGAATCGGGCCCATCATAATACTAATATTACACTTCTGGGGGGCTGGCGGTGGATTCCGGACTAACGACCGGCTGTGGTAGGTTTAGGACAGCTGTCTTGCCACATGTGAGCGTTCCCCTTACCACTCATTCACTCCCCCTTCGAAGCCAATGTATTATTTAAAATCCCGAGTATTCTTGGGCTTTTAAGTTAAGAGATTAACCGGTCGGAGGCCAACAATGCCTACAAGCATTTTGCATCGTTTAACAGATCCGTGCGTAGCCATTTCGGCCGGCCCGCATTTATGTATTATATAAATATATAATATACATGACTAACAACATTAATTACTAGGTAACAAGAGGGAATACTTGAAAAAACGATATTATTAGTATTTATTCACAAAATTGACCAAAAATTTGCAGTGCAGTTTTTTGCGTGCGAATGTTGGATTCCGACTGGGTAATGAATGGCTCAAAAAAAGTGTGAGTTTGAAATCAAATGAAATATGAAAAGATTACCGAAGTCAGAGCATCATTAAATTCTTCTTCGTTCGAGTCCAGACTATCTTGCGATTCGACAATATTATTTTCGCTATGAAGATTGTGAATCTCCATCGTCTGACCGAGTTGCTCTTGCAGCAGTTCCGATTCGAGGTTTAATCTGGTCCGAAGCATGTCTTGAATGTACTGCGGGGGGCAATGCAGCAAAGCAAAAGCGAGCAGGCTCAGTCTGAGATGGCGGTCGATGTGAGGGACTTCCGAGGCGACTTGCCAAGCCAACTTCCAGCCCCTGGCGTGCCGACCGCCGGCCAATCGGGCTGCTGCGCTAGCGGCTGCTGCCAGTCCTAAAGAATCCGACTTATCGGAGATGGCTTGCGTACCCACGCATTCCAGAATCAGGGCTTCTCTGCAACGTAAAAAACACAAATATGTTGCAAATCTCAAGGCAGGCAAGTTGTGGTGCAGTAAATGTATCACCCCTGCAAACCCCCCCCCCCCCCACCTAGCAGATAACTAGATGACATTTATAATATGTTGTGAGCGGCAAGTCCGAGTATCATAAAAAACACAGTAAAAAAATGTTTGAAAGATTGATAATTGAAAAAAACGGTTGTGTCACCCCAAGACTATCTTGTCAAATAGCCAAGGACTGATTTTATCTGAATAATAAATTCACAAATGAAATCGATGAGGGATAATTTCTTGGCTAGCCTCGGGCGGCTCGGCGTTAATATTTCATTAACCCTTCAGCCCCGCGACTTCGATATCGAAGTCAACTGAACGCGTCCAAGAAAAGTGATTTGATTGGGTTTTTCGTGTCATTCCGTATTGTTGTATTTTATTTAAATGCAAGATGATATTTGTATCATCGTGCACATAAATAAAATACACTTCCTGGACGCGTTTAGTTGACTTCGATATGGAAGTCGCGGGGCTTGAAGGGTTAAAATGTATGCCGGAATTTAAATATTATTAGTGTAGCTTGTATATGAGATATTCCAAACAAAAATGCACACTATGATTTCGGCTCAACAAGGCTGTGTACCAAAGTTCAAGTCTTTTTTTTATCCGACTGCATTTATCACAGGCATGGTTGGCTCTGTGTCTCAGAAGAGAAATGCTTACCATGTCCTATGTTTTCAATCTAATTCATGGTAAATCTGATAACCCTAGCTATTAGCCAAGGTGGATCTTTTCATACCAAATAATTATCTCCGTGCTCGATCGCACCATCTTTTCGCGGAGCCGCTCTCGCGCACTAACCTTACGAGGTGGAACTTGTTGGCGAATGCTTTGCGGCGCTTAAATGAAATTGACTTGATGGCACCAGATTTCGATATTTTTACCGCCAACCCTTACTCGTTTAAATTGCACGCTATTAATTATTTATTCTTATATGATAGTTAGTATTATAAGTGTCATTCTATTTGTATAGTTACGGTGATATCTTTATTAATTTTACTTCTCAATGCCTTGGTTTTACTGTAATGTTGATTAGTAATAAGCAAATAAACAAAATAAATAAATAAAAATAAATAAATAAAGTCTCTAAATCCAATATTTCCAGATTGATATATGGCTAGTGCGCTCCCTGGTGGACCAATTTCAATCACAATCTTTTTTAACTCTTGCCATGACCAAATGACGCCTGCGTATCAAATTTCAGCTCAATCGGATAAAAAGAGATGGGCGCTGTCGTGGAGGAATACACACAGGCAGACAAGATACACAGACAGTCTTTAATCTGGAAATGGCCTTAATTATCTCGGGTGGCTCAAGACAGATATTTCCATCATCTCGAAAAAAAAAGCGCATTCACAACACTTTTCTTCTGGACGGTTGGTAAGCCGAGAAAGTAAAAATTACCTTGTTCTTTCATCGTTTCCGGCAATCCTCAAATATCTTGCGATTTGCAATAATTTCTGGTCTGATTGGTAAGCATATTTATAGCTATTGAGGCATTCTTCTATCAAAGACATTTTATCATTGCAAAGACGAACTGTTAAAAAAAAATAAAAATGAAGAAAATATTTAACGAAGACGGCAATAATGATTTCAATACCTTGTATCGGCAGCATTTGCAGCCCGAAATCATCCAATATTTTTAAGGACGACAACAAATCCAACTCTTCACGAATATCTTTATCGTTGCATTCGATCAGAGATAAACAAATCCTCGCCAGCTCTAGCGAATCGTCATTGAGAGAACTCGCCGAATTAAAATAATCCTTTGCAACTTTCAAAACGAGTTCGATCGAGCGCGCGAGTGGAACTTTGCAATGGCGAGAATCACTACTCTCGAAAGTGCTTTTATTATGTTCTGCGCAGGTCAAAACCCCAGCGGCCATCTTGATAGACGCGGAATCGCCGCTCGACAAGAGCGCGGATGCGTAAATCTCGTAACATATTTCCGGTTCTGCCGATTGAAATACTTTCGATCGTAATTCGAGTATGTCGGATAGCAAACCGTCCCAGCTGTATTTGTTTGATGGGGTTTTAGGGAGATTATTAATATTTTGAGTCATTTGTTTCAGCATCAAATGCACTTGCTTGACGTCTGAACAGACTTCTTTCAATTCTGAGAAAGTCACTTTTATGCCGTGCGATTCCAATATTGTACAAGCGCTTAAAAGTTTTTCGATTTCATCAGAGGCTTTCAGTAAATTTCCTGGAGTCAACGTTTCGTCACTAAAAATTAAAAAATATAGGACATCTGTATTCAGTATATACAATAAAAGCATGCATTATCAGTTAAAGCTAATTATCGCATATTAGACTTTGTCAGTTGCTAGTAATATATTAATATATGTAGATATAAAACTATTAAAGCAGAAATATTCATTTGACAACAGCGTTGACTAAAGTCGGCTTTACACAGCAGACAAAATTAAAAAAATAGAGCTGAATCCGTACATGAGTATACATATAAAATAGATAATTATTATAAGAATATTAATAGTCATCTAGGCACTCTATACAAAAAATAATCACACAATAGAAAGTATCAAAACAAAATTGGAAAAAAAAACACGTATGTATATGGTCAGGTATGTTAAGTTAAACATCATAATATTATTATTATGCATACATTAAATTCATAATATTATTATTAAACAATAAAAACTAAAATGAGGTACCTGAAAGTTACATATTAATGTTATTCCCATTTGAAAGAATTGGCATGCTCAAAAAAATCACCCAGCTTATAGAAAGCATTGCAGCTTTTGTTTAATACATCTTTTAAGTCATCATAAAGTAACTTTTGAGATTGAAAAATAAAATCCCTCGTACCTTTCACGCGGAATTGCATAGAAAATAGAATAACAAAGCGACAACTGATCCACTCTTGTATTATTACTTAAACATTGTTCGGCGATTGAAATAACCTCCCTCACATCTAGTCCGATTTCAAATCTATGCTGAAGGGCCTGTAATAAAATGTCAATTATTTATATTTCCAATTTTAATTAAGCGCAAAAATATTAATCAGCTTACCATAGCCGGAAATGTTAAATCTTCTTTGCTGAGATTGATCAAGTAATCATTCAATAGATTGAATTCTATCAGGGGTAGATTAACAAATTTCTCCTGCCGTTGCGAGTATGGTATTATGTACCGTTTTATATCACTCACAAATGTTTCTTTGGTGGTCTGAAAATTAAATATAAATTTTAATTAATCACTGTTAAATGTGATGAATTCGATAAATAAAACCGGTCAAATGCGAGTTTAAATCATCCGCCGAGGGTGGACAAATCATGGGTCTTTTGTAAGTGGATTTTGCTATGAAAGATCCATCACACGCTATGAAAGGTCGACACAAATCGACCAGAAAAGGAGTTTTAGTAATAATTTGATTTTGATATTAATATTTTTTTAGAAGCTAAGTAATGCATGTGAATTTAAATACTCTTCGAAAAGTTTTAGGCGAAAGTGTTGTTGAAAATGTTACGAAGTTTTCGTTTTCCTTTTTATTATCTTTTTAAAGATTAACTTCTTTTAAAATTCAACTCGCAAGTAAATTGTTTTACACAGCAAATATCCTAAAGATTGAGATAGATAGACACAGCAAATAAATTGTTTTTATTTTTTTTCCTAAAAAGGTTTCTTTTAGTGTATAGTCGAATTTGACAAAAATTACTTAGGCTTTGTTTTATTTTTCTTGTAAGTTTAAGTATTTCACATGATATATATATTAAAATTAAAATTCAGACCAGAAATTATGGAAAAAAGAGGGGGGGGGGAAAGGGGGATATATACTTTTTATGATAGAGTTTCGAATCAGTAAAATGAGGCCCTTCAAATGATTTTCGATTCTACTGATTAAGAAAAAAAAAAGTATATTTATCGACTCCCTTTGGCTATTTTTAATAGAATAAAACTATATAGTTTTCCGCTTTTGACTTGGGATAGGTGCGGGCAAGTAAGTTCTACGACGACGTCAACATTCAAGGCAATATATTCAAAACTAGCTGAGGTAAACGACGGTGACATACGGACAGACAACGGAGCATCACCGGAGACAAACGAGAGTTACGGATGTACCTTTTTGGTCGGAACCGTAATATATCAAACATTTAAAAATAACACACCTTCGACATTAAATAATGGCAAATCTGCAAATGTGAACTCTCCTGTAAAGTCTTCAAAGAAATACTCATAATTCCTAAATCGTAGATCAATATATCCAAAACCAGGAGGTTGTTATAGATTTCGTTCAAATCCGGCACATCAATCTCTTTCCCTATTTTAATTAAAGTTAAAGCATTATTAGTCAATCCGGTTAGATTTCCAATTTCAGTAGCTCTGTTGATGAACCATCCTCGCACGTCGACTGAAGCAGACAAGATATTTTCATTTTCAAACTCGGGCGATGAATCACTCGACCAAGTGGTGCTCCAAATCGAACTAAAATCTGATTTTTCGCACCAATCTTTTTTCCTCGACAGTTCATTTCTGAGATAATCAGAGGGTAAATTATCAGATATTAGAGCCCTGTATTCATGCGGACTTATCGTTTCAGGTAGATTGTTCAAAACGGTCAGTTTCATCCCTTGATGGCTTAACAGCGGCCATAGACACATGAGCGGTATGATTCGACCTTCTCTCGAGTAGTCTATGGCACATTTTAAAATGGTACCATTGCGCAATCGGTTGTATTCTTCGCTCCAGTAAGATGCCCCTTCAAATTTTGTGATAGTCTGAAATATTAAATTGAATAATGTTGAAATATATTACAAATGATACTCTTATCGATTTCTGAAATACTTACTTCGTATATATTTAGTCTATCTATATAGAACAACATCAAATGCCTGCACCGTAAAAGCTCCGTACTATACAGTGTCAAATCATCGAGTTTCAAATCGTTCAGGTCTCGCTTCGGATCCGTAAGTCCTTTCAAATCTTTTAAAATCTCTCTTTCAGTCACTTTTAAGCCGTAGTTCAACAGCTCTTTAGCTGCGGTTAGCGATTCGGGTAAACGGTCGCAACACTGATGCACAATCCAAGATTTTTTCGTGACTCTCATGAGAGAATTTTTAATCGACTCTATTGAAACTTTTGATTTCCTCCACTTCTGCTGATACACTAAATCGAAATCTAAATCGTATTTCTCAGCGAGAACTAAAGCTTCATCGTACGATTGAGCATCGATCTTTCGGAGATATAGTTCATTAGGAGTTGTGCTTTTCAATCCGAGAAGGCGGTATATTTTGGAAATGACTTTAATTTTCTTCGGTTTTGGTTGAAATTGCTCGATATCAGTTATAAAATATACGACGGTTTTTAAAACGTCAATGCTGCGATCCATCAGCGATAACGTCTGCATTTCGGAAGAGTTTAAGTCGGTCGTTTGTAAGTCCGTATTCGGTAGATCAGCAAACGAGTCATCGCTTGAATTTTGTCTGAATTCATTTACGGTCATAGGTTTCGATTCGCATTCTAGTGCGAGAAATGTATTATCGAAAGCATCCATAATCTGTGGGCAGCCTTGTAGAAATTCGGGATTATCCCCGAGGAGGTTACGTAGGTTATCCGTTTCGCATATCGAAACGGCGCCGTTATTCCGAGCAAGAATGATGGCCTAAAAAAATAATTAACTGTTAGGGTCAAAGCGGATCGAAAATGGGTTATTACACATTTTTAGGGTATTCAACGTATTGTTAGTGAGACATTTATACATGCGAAATATTAATATGCATTTCCATAGAAACAAAGTGTCATTCTTTGCTAAACCACTTACATGACACTAGAAAAAAAAGTAAGCATGCCCACCAACGAGTAAAAACTAGACTTCGACAGAGGCATTAAGCGCTTCTGGCAATGCATCTGTATGATTCCTTCTGCTCTTCCTTGGCAGAGGCTAAAGTGGAGAGTTCAATCAGCAGATTGACTCTGAAAATCTGCATTATCAAGTGGCTCATGACGAAAAGTGGAAGTCAGTGCGAAGAAATGGTGACTCACATCCTGATGTAGGCTATGTATGATATTTGCTATATTTGTTATTATATTGTCTAGTAGACAATACATTTACATAAACTTCATTGTATTTAAAACAAATACGTATTATTAAAATGCATAATAAGGAACCTTTTAACATACTTAAATTATTGTTTTTTTTTGTTTATTTATTTATAGATTTATTTATTTACTTACATTTAACTTTTAAGTTTTAGGAATGAAAGAAAAAAATATATAATAAAATTGAAGTCACCCCAAAATAGTTTCCGCTTCGTGAAAAAAAAAGTTGTTAAAAATATTATTTATACTTTTGTTTTTGCTAAAAACTATTTTTGATATGTATAGGATAAGTTAATAAAATAAAAAAATAAAATAAAGACATATACCTCATTATTCCACCATGCGACTTTCGCCCCAACAAAATCCATATCATCAATGATTGTCTTTGTAGAGTTTAGCGGACTCATCATATCCGCTTGCGGCTGAACATTTAACGGCCATATACGAATTAACTTTAAAGCCGGTAAATGCCACAAAGAAACATCACCGTTTGTGTGGATGCAAATCATGGAGTTGCCTTCTGGTGATATCGCGAATTCGAATATGATATTCTGTAAACAAAGAACAGGTTGGAAAATTATTTAAAAATTGATCATCATAATTAATTAGGTTAGATGCATTGGAGTCTGGGCTTCTGAGTCTAGAAACGTTGCGGCTTGTGCGGATCTTTTTCACCTCGTTCATTAAACTGTGCTGAGTTTTCTACAAAATTCAGTTGTAATTCAACCTTATTTACAAAATATAACCACTGAAATAAAAAAAAACCTATTGTTGTACACAAAGGTTCTAAGTCCATTTTTGTTTCTAATTTATAAGGATGACCCCCCGGGATACATGTCATCAAATAATTATGATAAAACGGTTTTTGCACATGATACATCTCTGATCTTTTGCATTAATAAACAGTGTAACATTTACCTTAGATAAACTTCTGATGTGGTTTGAAATATAATTAATTGTGGTGTTTTATTTTTGAATTTCATTTCTAAATCTGTATAGCTTCTGGTTACTTTAAAACATTGCAACAATCAACAAAAATATATTCTTCATAGTATCAATCATACAATAATATTAATAGGAAAAAGCCTTTCCAAAAACAAGCTTTCATTAAAATGCTCTGAATAGAAGAAAGAATGGGCTACCATAATTAAATTTGTATACAAAATTTTATGTATGTGCTGTTGACTGTTGAGCAAACCTCTCATCGGGAGCCAAACCTGGGTGCAGACGCCATGTCATAGTGAAACTTAGAACGGGCTATTATAATTGAATGCTATACAAAATCTGCTGTTGACTGTTCAGGAGCAGTGTTGCCAAGTATTGGGCTTGACTAGTCGCCGATTTCAGCAGAAAAGATAGCCTAAAGTAGCCGTTTTGAAAAAAAATTTTTTTTTGCTAATAAAAAGGATTGCAGGCCATAGCTATAAATAGAAGAATTGAAATCATTCTAGGCCGTTACAGATATTTTTTAAAAATGATCGAGATTAGTACATAAAAAAAACAATTATTGGATAAAACAAGATTGTATGATAAAATAGAACAAAATTACCTAGATACTACTAAGATTACCATTTTTTATAAAGCTACTATATTTATGAACACGATACCATGAACCATACATAAATGTACAATGTACTATTACCAATTACCTATAATAATTACATTATTAGAAAAAAAACTAATTTTCATAACTAGGTACTTTAAACTTTTACACAGAAAGTTTGCAAAAATCAATTACGTAATATTAAACTAAGCCATACCAAGTTAAGGTTAACAAGGGGAAATTATTTATCTTAAAAACATTACAAGTTACCCATTAATAAACAAGTTCGGCACCATTAATAAACAAAATCGTTGTCGCCGTACAAATTGAAATCGAAAAACTGGTGTAGCCTAAATCGGCGACAGCCGATTTTTGGTATATTTTGGTCGCCGGTGACCCATTGGAGGTAGCCTAAATGGCGACATATCGCCTAGGTTGGCAACACTGTTCAGGAGTCCCCTCGTTGGGAGCCAACCCTGAGTGCATCAGCCATGTCATGGTAAAATTTATAATACAAAATTCCGTGTCTGTGCTATTGACCGTAGATGAGTAGCCTCGTCGGGAGCCAATCCTGGGTGTAGAATCAGGTCATGCTTATCATAAAAATGCATTGTAGGATAAGAGGAAGTGGTTCAATTCAGATAGTAAGATTTGACCTAAACAAACTGACCAACAATGCAAGGTAAGTAAAAGCTTGTAAAAAGAGCGGTTGTGCGCGAACTCTGATTCCGCAATTCAACTTGTGCATGCTGTGTGAGCTCTGAAAAGCAACTGATGACACCAATATCAGGACCTCCACACCCGGGAGAATTCAAGGACCGGCAAGGGCTTAACGTTAAAACTCGGGAGGATATTTAACAAAATTTAAAAGTGCAAATTCTGTGTCATGCAAGGTTAAAAGAGTGTCCACGAAATTGAGTGTCTTAGTTGTAGGTGTCTGGTCTTCTATAAAGTAACAGCAACATGATTGCATTAGCAGTCCACACTCACACAGAAAAACCTTCAAGGCAAAAATTGCATAGATCGATCTGAGATAGTCCAATCTGATGTAAACGCTTTCCAGCGACCCGAGAGGAATCGTGTAAGCATGCTCCTTCCTGCTCAGTTTGGTATCTTATGAGAGTGTTTTTTTTACAACTTTTAGTCCTAGTGTATTCTGCCAGTGTTGAAGAGTCAGTTGTCTTTCCTATTCTTACAACCTTAGAGTTACTGTGGCTTTTGACACGCCACAGAACAGTTCATTTGCGACAAATATTGCAATACTTACTCTTTGTGAGTAATTCCACCACGGCAAATAACTCCAAAGATAACCGGTAATCGGTACAACTTCTGGTTTATTAGAAGCAACCGAAAGTTTATAAAATGGGGCATCGATCACCAAGCGCCAAGCTTCTAAACCGTAAAAACCCGCATTTTTTGGATTCTGAAATTTTATAAAATCGAAATCAGCGTTTTGACAGTGAAATAAGACACGGCAGCATTATTAAATTATTACAATACTTTTTCTCCTGGAATGGGAAGTCCGGTGACGTATAGGACGTTGTGCGTTTTATTGTAAGTCGCAAAGGCGACTCCTCCATTGAATGTAAACTTGTGATTCAACTTAAATCCGTCCGTAGAGACGGAAAAGCTACGAAGAGCTCCTCTGTAGTCTATGATCAATACTTCGTTGGACCTTCAATAAATATATTGTAATTATGTTGTCAAAAGATATTCGTAACATTAAATTGAGCTCACCATTTATTATCCCTAACTCTAACGGGAACAAAAACAATACTGGAGACTGCATGCGTTCTATCGCTGCATTTCGACTCAGCAGGTTGGGAGCAATCCTGAAAGAAATTAGACAAAATAATAATACCATTGTCTAGTAAAATGGGGGGGGGACAGCAATATGCCTCTGTGCAATGCATACGTGCCAACTTCCAACTTCCCTTACCCCTTGACCGCAAGGGTCATGAAATTTAGCGTAGTATTAGACCACAACACCGTGGTCTATGTCCATTATTTCAAACATCTACTCTCTGAGTACTCTACTCTAGAGAAATATCTACTCTCCGAGTAGATGTTTGAAATAATGTTTAAGAAGAAAGTTATTATGACTTTAAAATTTCTATGACTATCGTTATTAAACATCTTTTCAAAAATCTACTCTATACGTCAGAAAAACCCTGTACGTCAGAAAATCCTAACACTATGCTAAAGTTTCATGACCCAGCATTTTTTATTCGAGTTTTTTGTATTGGCTTTTTGTATGAAGACCTACCACTATACCAACTTCTTAACCCTTTACGGCGCGGTACTGTGCAAGCTTGAGTACCCCAGGGCTCCGTATTGGGTCCAACCCTCTACCTTATATACACAGCAGACTTACCAATGTCAGAGGAAATTCTCTCTGCCACCTTCGCGGATAAAACTGCTGCTTTGTGCAATAACAAAAACCCTCACATGGCCTCACTTATGCTACAAAATCACCTCGACAAAGTCTTTAAGTGGATGACAAAATGGAAAATAAAGGCAAGCGCTAATAAGTCAACGCATGTGACATTTACTGTCAGAAAAGATGACTGCCCACCTGTTAAACTCGGAGAAGACACACTTCCACACGGAACAACAGCTAAGTACCTCGGCTTACATCTCGACAGAAAACAAACGTGGAGATACCACATAGAGAAAAAACGGGACGAGCTTAACATCCTATTCCGAAAACTGAACTGGCTCTTAGGAATAACATCAGACGTATCACTAGAAAGCAAAGTACTCATCTACAAAGCAGTATTAAAGCCTGTCCGGACATACGGAGTCGAGCTCTGGGGCTCTGCGAGGAATTCAAATGTGGAAATTCTCCAGCGATTTTAAAATAAAGTTCTCAGAATAATATCAAATGCTCCTTGGTTTATGAAGACCTCAAAAATACATGAGCATCTAAAAATCAAAACTGTAAAAGAGGAAATAGATCACAGGATACAGTCATACAAATACCGAATAAAGTCAAATACCAACACCTTAGCCATAGCCTTAAGTGAACCAATGACCATGAAAAGGCTCAAACGCCACCACATATGGGACCTTTCTAAATAAAGGGTAAAGTAATTTTGAGGCAGATTCTTCGCTGGAAGAATGGACCTCAGCACTCAATATCCGCACAAAAAATCTGCTAAAGGTTTAAAGCCAATTGCAAAATCTACAAGAAAAAAAAAGAAGAAATGCCACTACTGCAGTTTATTTTCAATGGCAGCCTCGTATGACCCGTTACTTTAGCATTATTAACACTTCGTTTCAAAATCAAAACACTCAAGTAAAGAGCCACGCACACAGCACAACGGCGATAGCCGTGAAATGTTGTATGGGTTGCCGTTGCAAGATTAGTATGATTTTTTTTAGTGCCATTCCATGATCCCTCGACCACCGCTGACTGCGCCGGAAAGGGTTAAGAAACGGCTTGTTCAAGTACAATTATTTTACAAATTACTCGACCGAAATGGCTTGCCGGATAGGCCCTTTGGGGCTTGTGGCCCGAGATGGACGATCCCCTCCGCCCCTACCAAAGACCGCGTCGATTATTGTGCTAAATCATACATACCGCATCAATATCGAAGAGGTTGGCGCATGTGAGGTCATAAAAGCCAACTGTACCATTACTTGAAACAATTGCCAGCATCGAACAATCCGGACTCCATACCATTTTTCGCCATTGTGGATACGGATCTTTCGGGACTAAATTAAAAAAAAACGTAAATTGTAACAAATAAAAAAAATATAAATATATTTTTTGTATGTAAATTTTAAAATTTTATGTTTTGAAATATTGCATATCCGACATTATTTCCTATCAGATTTAGTATTTGATTGAATCTAGTTGTGGTTTCTTATTTTTGATAAATGAAAAATGTACCACAAATACCATATCAATTCCTATACAGGTGAGTTTTAATTTACCGGCATCCTTGAAGTGAGCGAATCAGTACGAGCAAATACACAACTTTTAATAGAAAAATTGTAAAAAAAAAATTTTTTTTTTCAAATGTTGAAATTTAAAAATAAAATATTTTTTGAAAAGCAGAATAAAAAGCAATGAGCATGATGCACCATCTAGATCAGTGTTTCCCAATTAGTGGTACGAGTACCCCCAGGGGTACGCAGTGTTGCATCAAGGGGTACGCATGGCAAACTCTTGACTAAAATAATGTAAAATCGAAGACTATCGCGGTTGTTTGACATTATAAATAGGATAGAAAACGAATTTACCGCGTGAAATTTGTAGGACCCGACGTTTCGGTGACGTTGCAGCCGCCGTTGTCTAGGGTATACAGTCTACCCTAGACAACGGCGGCTGCAACGTCACCGAAACGTCGGGTCCTACAAATTTCACGCGGTAAATTCGTTTTCAATCCTATTTATAAAATAATGTAGTTGGTAAAAAACAATTATGCAAACAACAATTGCTGAAATATAATTTGCAAAACGTACCTTTGCGAGAGCGGATTTCAGACCATGACAAACTTAAAAAACTAAACATCATCATAGACTTCAACTCGAAAACGAGATGAGACTGAAGCTGACTAAAAAGCTACCAGATTTTTCAGAGCTGTGCAAAGAAAAACGTGCACATTTGACACATGAATCTGATTTTCACCGCCATTAGAACGGTAATAAATGTTCTAAAAAACTTATTTCATTTTTATTTATCATTCCTGCAATAAGGGGTACGGGAGTTTGAGGTCTTTCTTGAAGTGGTACATAGGAAAAAGTAATTGGGAACCACTGATCTAGAGGTAGGTAATATATCGCTAATATTGTTTATTACTGATAGTTTACCTACCGCTAGATGGCCTCAACGCTTGTCAAACATCCATTGACTAGCTAAATTTGTCCAATTTACAAAAAAAAAAACGTTATATATGCCTTTTTTATTTTTTCTATCAAAATTTGCTGATACTGATTCACTCCCTTCAATTCTGTATAATATATTATAAGACCGTAATGGAACATTTAAGTAATATGCCATAGAATAGACGTGTCTTGTATTGGCATAAAGTTTGGTATTATTCCAGTTTTCTCTTCTGGATTGTTGATTTTTTAACGTCACCAGACTAAATTCACCACACTGATTCCGAATCTGCAATAATATTTATTCGGTCTCAATAAATAAGCGAGATAAAGGCATTCAAAAAAGCGCCAAACCCATACATTTCGGTAGGTTAAGTTTTTTTATTTTTAATATTACGTAAACACCTATTTGGCGGTAGGTTAGATTAGTTTTTTTAAAAACAACCTTAACAACTGAGTTTAAAATTATTTTTTTTTTTTGTATGTAAATTTGGTCTCGAAATTTTACGCATCCGAAGCTTTTTCCTTTCACATTTAGCATTACAATGATCGAATCTAGTAGTATTTCTTAATTTTTTCGATTTCTGAGAAAGGTTCCTATACCTTGCAATAATTCCTAAAGTTTAAACATCAAAAAATTGCAAACCTTTAGCACGGGAAACGATTGAAGAATAATCTCCTCTTTTTGTGCGGACTTCTAGAATCGTATCTCCCAATACCGCAACAACTTTACCATTGTCTCCCAGGGCGATCTGCCAGTGTTGCTTTTGCGCTATATTGCTGAAAAAAAAAATATGTACCCAAGTAGGTAAATTATTAAAAAATAGGAAACTATTTTTGCAGGCCTTTCCAACCTTATTTGATGATACAACGACGATGGTAAGCTAGTAAGAAGCTGTAACAGTAAATGAATTACCTACCTAGAAAGGATTTCACTCAAAGTTTGCTGCACTTGGAAACATCGAAACCAATGCAACGGTGGATTTTTTAATAAGGCTTCAAGCCGACCTGTATCCGATTTCTGGAATATTGTTTTTGAAAATTGAGTGTCTATTCTCTTTTTTATATACTAATGTTTCAGTCTAAATGGCTAACCACTACTTCAGGATCTGGCTTCCATTCTGCATATATAAACATTTCATATAAAATATTGTCCATCATTGTAGTATTTTGCGCCATTTTCCCCGTAAGTATTTTACTTAATTTCTCCGGCTCGCGGTAGTTTTCTCAACATTTCTTCCCTTGAATAAAACTTCCCTTGATATAAAAGTGACAGCTCAAGATCGTCAAAATCTGACACACAAAACGTCAAATTCCAGTTCGTGGAACGCAATATTCGACCCAGTCGTTTGTGACTCCTGTGTGCTTCGTGGAAGCTAGGTTATCTGTAGTTTATGGTAAAATACGTTCATAATTTTACAATGATCACGAGATGCTATATGAATCACAGCAAACAATGCTAATATTGAATAAATAATAATAACCAATAATATTACCAACCCTCAATGACTCGTATTATATAAGAAAAAAATGAAAAATTACAACAATATTGATTTTTAATTGAATTCTACTGTTTTTAAAAGTTATTTCAGTACCTCTAAAGCATTTGTATTGACCTGTTCGAACGCAACCACAAGTTCTTTTGACCGAGTGACCGGTCACTTTGTGATTGGTTGGTTAGATAAGAAGAAGAAGAGTCGTGCCGGCGTTTCTTTTTCGCTCATTTTTGTTGAGTGGTTCTTGCTACGTGTAATTTTGATGTAATAATTGCAAATTTAATTAAAATTCGCGTATGTTTATTTTTGGGTCGAAGTGATGGGATTAGGTGGGCCGTCGTCGGTATAATATTCGGCTATTTTCTTTAAACGGACTTACATTCCTAGTCGGTGTACGGAACGTTGCTATCAAGATGAATATTTGTAAGTATTTAAACCTATATCTTTAAAAGGATATTCAATGGATTAATGGTTTTTAATTTAGTAATCAGAAGAATGCTAAATATAACATTGCTTTAGCTTCAACGCAACTTAACCTTAAAATTCTGTTTTTACATGTTTCAGTTTTGTCATTAGTGTGTCTGGGATTATTAATAAGTGTAGAAGCAATACCAAGTATAAATGGCCCCTTAGATATTAAAAAATTACAAACGGTACTAAATGAAGGTTCAAAATCAAATGATTTATCATCACTGTTTTACTCGGTCAAGGGTTACAGTTTGCTGAATGAAAAAGTGGCAAATGCGAAGGAAATATGCGATGTAAGTATACCTTATCTTATTTTGGTATTTATGCAGTTTAGTAAACTCAGCAACTCACTATTATCACACTGATTCCGAATCTGTAAAAATCTATGCTCCATCTCTATAAATAAGCGAGATACAGGCGTTTAAAGAAGCGTTAAACACCACATTTCGGTAGGTTGAGTTGGTTTTTTAAAAAACCATAGAACCATTTATTGCGGTAGGTTATTATTTTTTTTAAACCATTTGTTACCTATTAGGCGGTAATACCTAAACACCTATTATGCAGTAGGTTAAGTGAGTTTAAAAAAAATATTTGGAAGAGTTAGCTAAACTGCATATATTTCCTCATTTTATTTAAATTCAATTGTGATTTCGTTGTGCTTATTGCTTTGGAATTATTCCAATATAGGAATTTTTCTCAAAATTAAAAATAATAACGAAATACTACCTTTTAGATTTAATCATTGTAATGCTAAATGGGACAGAAAAAAGCTTCGGATGCATAAAATTTCAAGACAAGAAAAAAACAAATTTACATACAAAAAAAATAAAAAAAGTTTTTTAAACTCAGTTTTTAAGATTGTTTATTAAATAAACTAATCGAACCTACTATCATATAGGTGATTAAGTATTATAAAAAAAATAAACATATAACCTTGTACCTAAGGGTTTTGACGTTTCTTTGAATGCCCATATCTCGCTTGTTTATTGAGACCGAATAAAGATTATTGCAGATTCGGAATCAGCGTGGTCAATATAGTTGGATGATGTTAAAAAATCAACAATGTAGAACTTTATTTCCTTTTTTAGATAGCGAAAAAATCCGATTTTGCAAAGCTGTCAACCGAACAAACGTATTTCGCGGGTTTCATAGCGGACAAGCTAAGCTGCCGTGATATTTTGCCTCCGACCATTTTAAAGAATGCGCTGGCAGCGTTGAACGATAAAGCAGCGCCTCTCTCCGATGTCCATTATGGCGTTATGATTTTGAAATTACTCGGAAAAGACCAACACGACTCTGAGATTACGGTGAAAGCGCTTTCTGATATTTTGAAGAAGGATGATTCTGTAACTACGTAAGTTCTTCACCTATTTTAAGGATTGGCCATAGGTATAAGACGATAGCAGTGACATAAGATTCGACATTATTGTTTACGGTACCCCGTTATACCCCGGTTTGCACTCTATGCGAATTTCAAAAATGCGCAAGAAAACGCTCGAAACAATGTACCTTATTGATATTTTCTTATATACGAACAAAAAGGGTACATCCAGCCAAGGGATTCTGAAGTAACGATACGATAGGTTAATGAGACACGACATTGAATTCAATATCTTCTTGACTAATTTTGTCTCAGAATCGTCAGCTAATCTCGGAACTCGATACTTCCCACTTGATTCCCACTCCGAAATCAAGTTCTGTTTGGCCGGGGTCGGGGTCGGACCGGGCTCTGAACGTTCTTAGTGCTTTGAGCTAAGGGCAATTCGGATTGCATCCTTTATTTATTAAATCGAATATCCTTATTTCTCGGCTATTTATTCAAAATTCAATCGTCTTGGGTGGGAATAGTCGGTAATTATTGCTGAATGGGGATTATTACTGCCATTTTCCAGCTATTTCCTAGAGCAGTGATTCCCAATTAGTTTTTCCTGTGTACCACTTCAAAAAAGGCTTCAAACTTCCCCTTATTTCAGGAATGATAAATAAAAAATGAAATCAATTTGTTTAAAAATATTTAGTACCATCAAAATACAGTTGATGACGGTGAAAATTAGTTCAATGTGACTAATGTGCTCGTTTTTCTTTGCACAACTCTGAAACTACTTAGTTAAGAGATTTCCACGTGTACCCCTTGATGCAACTTCGCGTACCCCTGGGGGTATGCGTACCACTAATTGGGAAACACTGTCCTAGAGCAACGACATGCAGACGACACCTCATGTACTGTCGTATATCCTAACCTTACTTCTGACGATTGAGGGACTGTCAAATCGCTTCCAGAATCGCAAATATCGTTGTGACAACAATCTTGTATCGTATTGTCGCTTCAGAATCTTGGCTGATCACTAACACTGCCAAACTCTTCAGAGTTTCTAACCAAATCTCGAACTTTGTTGTAAATTAAAGTTACAAAAATCAGAGAGCTGCTTTGATAATAACTTTCACTACATAAATAAATTGAAACGTGTGCTTTTTACTGCTGCTAAATAACAGACAGCGATGCGTCGACACAAAATGGTGGCATTTTAAAACCAGTCAGTTGTTTATTGTCCACTCCGTACATCAAAACGAATGTTTTGTAGTATTTATTAAAAAACAGATTGATGCAATATTTTTTAATACATAATATTTTTATCATTACGTATATTATTGCTCTATCGCTTAAAGCAGAGTGTACCTACCGACACCTATGACCCAAAGCTGCGATCTTCTCAGGGTGTTTTAATGAAACATGATTATTTTGTTTCAAAACTTATTTTCATTTTCTGATTTTTTTGTTAAAATTGTAGCTTTATATTTTACATAAGTACAAAATTTATGTTAGTTAAGTTTTCAAGTACTGTTCAGTTCGTGGCTTGCATGGGGAAATACTATTTCTTTACTGGAAGTAGGTAAATACTTTACTGGAGGTACCTACCTGGTCTTAACCATGGTGTAAATCTTGGCAGTCACGTCATTTCTGAGAGTTGAAGGTCAAAAATATAGCACTTTAGGAAAAACGATCATAAGAAAGAAACTACTTGATGGATCATGAAAAGAATAATTGTAGAAAGATCGCATTGAAATTTGAAATATAAAACATTAAAACCTCATTTTGTAAAACAATTAGAAAATTATGAATAATTATTAGAAAGTTGGTGAACTGAAAAAAACTCACTTATTCAGTGCTATCGATGTTTTATCTCAAAATACGAAACCCTATCTAGAAATTGTAAACACATTTGTATACGGTATTACATGCTTTACCAAATCGATTAGTTCGTTTTATTTATTTTCATAAATATATCCGAAGAGAAACTACATAATATCCGAAGAGAAGCACAGATCCAAGCAATGGCAGCACTCAACGAAGTGCCCCAGAATACAAACAATTATATTAGGGATTCTAGGCTGCGAGAAGCATGACTGACGTGACGAATAATCGTACAATACAGAATTTATCCGTCATTCTCACACATATCTAACAAGGGGTGGTTGGTTGCACTGTGATTTTGGTGTAAATTCAGTTTTGTTGAGGGAGCGGTTTGTTGTGCCGCGCTCGTACCCGTTTTGGGACGTTACTGAGCATTGACTACAATACATCGTACCCGGTTCGGGACGTTACTGTCTTGTGGGGTTAATACAATGTGAGATTCTGCTCAAACATGCGAAAGTATGAGTACCATCAGGCTTACCCGAACATATATTCCTTCCTTTTCATGATGGAAATATTGTGATTTTTCTCACGAACAGAAAAAACAGAAATTCACAGTTTGATTGATGAGTTTGGGGTTTGCTGTCAGTAGGATGATTCACAGCTGTTAGCCGTGTGCTTTGTGGTACACTTCTAACTTAGGGGTGCACTTTGTGGAATTAGCAGCTGTGAATTAACCTGTCGGAAGCCAGCCTTCACGCGCTAAAAGCAGCGCCGCAATTTTTTGGTCAATTTTGTATATAAATACTAAGAATATATATTTTCTTATGAATTATCTCTTGTTATCTAATAATTAATCTTGTTAGTCATGTATATCATATATTTATATAACATATATGGAGACTGGCCAAAATTGCTACGCGTGGATCTGTTAACCATCGTAACCACAGATTGGCGTTCTCAGCTACCCTTGGGTTAAAGGAACACACACACACACTTGGTCCTCCTCTCCTGTTTCTTGTCTACAGCTTCTGCAGCCAGCTCGCACCAAATGCTATTTGTAGAATCCTTGAAGGTCGGGTCTCTCATATTTCCACCATATCTGCTTGATTGATTAGTTGAGTGTGCAGATTTTAATATGGAAATTCTGTTTTGTTTTGGAAACTCTAGTCTGGCTGCTGCGATCCGTATTTGCGCTGATGTCGGTTGTGAAAAATGGGCTTTAGAAAGGAGCGAAGATCTGCTGATTCAGGCCGACGAAGTGGACGACCGACTACTGCAATGGGACGGCGGGCTCACAATCACCTCCGTTGCTCTCACTAGCATCTTCAGGTACTTATTTATAGAGTCCATTTATAAAATATCTTAGTGATAAATTATGAGGGACCATGAAGGATAATGATATGCAGCTACTCGTAAAATATTGTTTGTTTCTAGCTCGAGTTTAAAATGGCGGCATTTTAGGTGTGTAACTAATTCTGTATATTTTTTTTAGAGCTGCCGAGGCGGCAAAGAAACCCACTCCAATAACGGCGGAGCAGGCAGTAAAGTTTGGAAATTATCTTTTGTCTCGTAACACTGTTCAAACTGTAAAAGGTGCTACGCTGCTTCTAGAAGCCGCTTTGGTGTTGGCCCAAAATACTGTAAGTGTTCACTCTTTCAATAAATTAGTAATCTTTCAATTTCAGTTGTAAAGCCATCGATTATGATTATGTCCTTCATTCAGGGTTTTAGCTTACCTCTAAAAAACAAGACTCCTATACTAAATTTCGGCAACTAGTCTACCAGCTCTAGAGCTCACTATAAAAAAGTAACATATATGGCTTTATGTTTTTCTTATATAGTTAGGTTTTATCAACGAGTTTTGAAACGGTTATTAGCAGTTAAATAAAAACACGGATTATGAAGGAATTATTAAATTTTTGTTTTATTCGCTGCGCCTGCTTGAGGAATATATTTTCCACACATACATATATAAATAATAATATCCTTTACCTTTCGGCCGTTGAAACATTTATGGAAAACGTTTATGGAAAATTTAATAAACCAGAAAAAATACTAAAAAACTTTAAACTTTTCACATTTATTAGTAGCTTTCATCGTTCTCAACAATTTTTAGACCAATTAATGCTATGCTGATGAAATAATTTACTAAATACTAGATCAGTGTTTCCCAACTGGTGGTCGGCGGACCAAAGGTGAGACCTTGACAGCCTCGGGGGAGGTCCACGGGAGAGTCCGGTGACTACTTATAAAAAAGTAATGTTTTCCCGCGATTAAATCAAAATTACAATTTCCTAATAATTTCGTATTAATTAGTTTCTTAATTAATAATAATAGTTTGTTTTTGAAAAATTGTTGTATTTAATCGCTTTCGAATTTGGTTACAACCAATAAGATGTATTTAATAATGTAATGGGTGGTCAGTGGTAATTCACTTTCAGGCCGAGTGGTCCGCACACATCTGCGGGTTGGGAACCACTGTTCTAGATTTCTTCGCCGTGCAATCGTCGAATTCTTATAAGAGCCCGCTGCGACCGACGGTCATTTTTTCAGGACTTTTATGAGAGTTTCCCGTGCGTCAGAGGTTAATTATGTTTAATTATCTTTTAGGCAATATCTCCAGTGAGCATTTCACTGAAGCGCGGCAAACAATTGTCTCGTGAAGCCGACCAAGTTGCCGTACTCGTCACCGACATTATGGGGCAACCGCTGAAATCGCTGAAACCGGAAAGTGTGATCGCTCAGTCGGCGACTCGTTTAGTCGATGACGTGGTCGTATTGTCGAAGCAGACGCTGGTCGCCACCGCTCAAGACAAATCGCTCTTTAGCCTCGACATCATGAAAGTGAAACCGGCCAAAGGCCTCTACCGGCTGGCCTTGAGCGCCGGGCCCGCCACCAGCAGCGTAACCATCCGAGTGCTCGGGGAAATATTGCTCGATAACGTCGAAGTCGGCTTGAGCGAGGTCGACGGCACTTCGGGAAAGAAAATGGTCGAGGTCAAATACCCCAATAAGATACCGCAGGCGTTAGAAGCCGACAGCATGCAGAAGTTGGTCCTGAAGTTCGCAGCGAAAGATAAAGTGCAGAATCAGGCTACGAGCATTCATCAAGCTTTCGTTCGTTTCTGGAATAAGGATTCTCAGGAAGAGTACGTCTTAGTCGCCGAGCAGGATTCGGCTAAAACTTACAGGATGGATGTGGTAATTATTACAAGTTATTATTAATTTTGTCACAGTTTTTACAGATTTTTGTCACTTTTGCAATATTTAAAAATATCAAACAAAAAGGGAAGTTATGAAACGAAGCTATAGTGTGGTTTAACGTTATGTATGTATAATGAATAATTTAAATCAGTTTCTACCACCTGATGTTGGTAGCACCTGTCATTTCAGCATTGTTGCAAACTCTATTGTCCATTTTGCCCTGGACAACTTCATGTTGTAAAATTCGTTTTTATTATTTTTATCAAAGCAACATTGTCCCTATAAATATATGTAATTTAAATTTATATAAATGAAGTGTGACAAAGTTATCTCGACATTATTATTGGCTTGGGAACAACAATTCGACTATATACTAGCTTGGCTCTCAGTTTGTGCAAATAATGAATTTAAAACATTAAAAAAAATGTATATATATATAAGAATTATTTGAACACAATGATTATGCGTCACTCCTAAATAGGCAGTGCCTATTTTAAGGAAGACACCAACTTTACATTATAACAATTAATTTTTAAAATGTAATTTAATGAAAACGATGTTTTCTAATCTATATTTCCTAATAAATAATTTCTTCTTAAAATTTAATGATGCAGGGTGTTGCGTTTTGAATTTTATAAGTTTTGTTTTTTTATAGGATATTTCGAGCTTATCGGAGGCATTCTACGAAGGAAGTGGTAGCTACGGCATTGAGATAATTATCGGAGATAATTTAATTGTGAATCCAGTGAAATGGCACTTGGTCGATCTTACTCTGAAGTTCACCCAGCAGGTCGAAAAGAACGGTAAATAAATTTAATTGTAATACTACCGAACTGTAGGATCCGTAGCCACGTTAAAACACCGGTTCTCGTTTGTAACCGAAGTTGAGTACACAACTATATTCACCAACTCAAATCGGAGTCTCGGTCGGGTAGATGACGAAAGCTACACAGTGCTTTACTAAACCATTCATAACTAAAGTTGTGTTTGAGATAGAATTCTGATTGATTTTCTCATGCAGCTGATGAAGTGAGCATTTTAAATAATATTGAAAATATAGAGTAATGTGGCCATTATTTTGAATGTCAACCAATTATAAAAAAAACCATGTTATAAACGTGAAAAATTCCAGATTTAGTTTTTTTGAAGTTAAAAACAATTTATTTGTTTCTTTTTCGTTTACTGTGCAACGCCTTGTGCTAAGGATTATTATAAATTTAATTTCAAGGCAACAAATCCAGTAATTTAAAAGTTATAGATTTTACACATCCAAATAATATTTTAAAATCCAATAAAATTACAAGATATAAAAAAAATATTTTTTCTGCTTATGTAATAAGGTTTTACCCAAGTTCGTTTGTACATTTTATCAAGGCCTGCATTGTATATGTTTACATAGACTGCAAGACGGTATGTAAGATATCCAGATCTTGCTTACTGTAGATTGTAACTAGGTAAAACTAGATAGATTTCTGGTTATGAAATGAGGTCTAGTTTCACCCCATTTCGTTTGTACACCTTATAGAGGGGTGCACTGTATATGTTTGCATAGACTGCCAGATGGTATGTAAGATGTCCAGATCTTGCTTACTGTAGATTGTAACTAGGTAAAACTAATTAGATTTCTGGTTATAAAATGAGGTCTAGTTTCACCCCATTTCATTTGTACACCTTATAGAGGGGTGCATTGTATATGTTTGCATAGACTGTCAGATGGTATGTAAGATATCCAGATCTTGCTTACTGTAGATTGTAACTAGGTAAAACTAGTTAGATTTCTGGTTATTAAATGAGGTTTAGTTTCACCCCATTTTGTTTGTACACCTTATAGAGCATATTATTATGTTTGCATAGACTGCTAGATGGTATGTATAATATCCAGATCTATGCTTACTGTAGATTGTAACTAGGTAAAACTAGATAGATTTCTGGTTATGAAATGAGGTCTAGTTTCACCCCATTTCGTTTGTACACCTTATAGAGGGGTGCACTGTATATGTTTGCATAGACTGCCAGATGGTATGTAAGATGTCCAGATCTTGCTTACTGTAGATTGTAACTAGGTAAAACTAATTAGATTTCTGGTTATAAAATGAGGTCTAGTTTCACCCCATTTCATTTGTACACCTTATAGAGGGGTGCATTGTATATGTTTGCATAGACTGTCAGATGGTATGTAAGATATCCAGATCTTGCTTACTGTAGATTGTAACTAGGTAAAACTAGTTAGATTTCTGGTTATTAAATGAGGTTTAGTTTCACCCCATTTTGTTTGTACACCTTATAGAGCATATTATTATGTTTGCATAGACTGCTAGATGGTATGTATAATATCCAGATCTATGCTTACTGTAGATTGTAACTAGGTAAAACTAAATAGATTTCTGGTTATGAAATGAGGTCTAGTTTCACCCCATTTTGTACACCTTATAGAGTTGCCGTACTCGTCACCGACACTGTATATGTTTGCATAGACGGGTGCACTGTATAAGTTTGCATAGACTGCCAGATGGTATGTAAGATATCCAGATCTTACTTACTGTAGATTGTAACTAGGTAAAACTAGTTCCCCATTTCGTTTGCACACCTTTTAGAAGGGTGAACTGTATAAGTTTACATAAACTGCAAGATGGTATGTAAGATGCTTGTAAGATGCTTGCTTACCTTGATTGTATATAGGTAAAATTAATTAGATTGAATAAAATTAATAAGGAAGGCTAAAATGGCATACATTGTAGTTGTTAATATTTAGGAGTTAGGAGTGAGGAGTAGCGATAACACAGTATACCGAGAGAACAGTAGATGCACTCTCGAGCGACAAGGTATTGCAGGGATAGGGTGCGAGGGAAGTGAGCCGAGTGGTACATCTCGACGTACGCCTTTAGTTAGCGTTATGCGCATGCGAAGTAAGTAGTAGTAGACATGTGGCGGCCATATGCGAGCCCTTGGACTCGTGACGTAGCTCACTTCGATTTTAATTTTGTTCTAAACGACGCTACTGTCTGGTATACTGTGGCGATAGTGATACTTAACCTTGTGCACGTTCAGTGCACATCCCGCCGACATCTGCTACTGTATATTTTTCAAGTGTATGTTCCATGTGCCGATTTTCAATGCCAAACCATAGTAACTATATCGTATAATGCATATAATATGTAATTTCTTTAGCTCTTCAAAAATTTAACTATCATGATGTTTTGATATAAATAATTGCCAAATTGGTTTTTTTTTTCTATAATGCTCAGTGAGACTAAAAATGGGTGTGCAGTGTTAGCTTAATGAAAATAGGATGTTTGAGGCATATTATAGTAGGTAGGTAGTTTCCCAGCACTCTTTTATCCATCACCTGTAATCGTCAGTCTTCATTGTCTTCATAAAGGCTTTGACGCGCTTGGCGCGCTGCATAGCGCGACAATTACCTACAACAATTATGTTTCTCTATTCTTTTAATTGTAATTCTGTTTTCATCAATACAGTACCGTGCAAATTAATTGAAACAGAGTATTTTTCTATGAAAAGTGCTTTATTGGACATAAACATACAAAAGCATTACTGGTAGTTATAGATCGTTAGTTTTAATATATAGTGAGTCCTCTTTTATAATGATAACACCTTTCACTCTTGTAGGCATAGAATTTACCAGGTTTTGACAGCTCCCTTACAGTTCATCATCGTGAAACCAAACTTGATATACTGAACTGATCATCTTGGTTTTCGTTGTACAATCCATCTTGGAGAGCCGTTTTTTGCAAATAGCAATTTTCAATCGGGTTGAGATTGGGGAAGATTCCGGGCCATTCAAGTACAGTAATTTGGTTATGTGTGAAAAACGTTTTCCCTTTTTTCAAAGAATGGCATGGGGCGAGAACCTGTTGAAAAATTCCCTTGTTGGAAGGATAGACCTTGTGGAGCTCCCGTATTTATATGGTTTGGTAAGATGTCAATATATTGGTCCGAATTTAAATTCGCACCAAATTCCAAATTCAGACCAATATATTGGTAAAGATAACTTCTATCATGGTTTGCTCAGTCAAACCTATATTATCTATATATTAATTTGAAACATATTTTTTTCCTGTAACGGCCATATTGAGAGAACGGCTAGGTGTAAAAATTTGGTTGAGATGTCTATAAAAAACACTCGGTTTGTAGATGTGTCATCAAAAGAAAAAAATAAAAAAGTCATCAAAAAAGAGGAAAAAAAAAAACGTGTTTTGCCTATTACCGCCAAATTGAAAGAATGGCTAGGTTAAATTTTAAATTTGACCTCGAAGATTTGTGTTGACATTGAATTTTTAAATATTCTTTAGCCCAGGTACTTTGTAATATACATACATGCTACTGTTTTCAGAGAAGAAAGTGCAGCAGAGAAGCATGCGGCCTGAGATCAATCACCTGTTCAGAACGCCGGAGCCTCGCCCCCCGCGTGTCATGTCTGACGCTTTCACAGCCCTTTGCGCGCTGCCCTTCTTGCTCCTCCTCATTCTCTGGTCGCGCATCGGCGTCAACGTCTCCAACTTTCCATTCGTTCTCAGTGCAATCACTTTCCACATCGGCTTGGGTGGTGAGTATTTCATACCATTTTCCTAACTATAATATTATTATTATTATATTATACACTAGCAGCTTAAGGCTGATGCTTGTATATCACATGCACTTGTTTTTAAACTTGTGACTGTTTAGAGAAAAATGTTCAGTTTGTTTTTAAAGCTATTGACAGAGATAGCAGTGATCACTTCCTCTGGCAACGCATTCCAAGCATCCACTACACGATTTGTCAAAAAATATTTCCTGGGGTTCGATGCTGCAATTGTCCTATTTAGCTTCAACGAGTGTCCACGCAGTTGCTTATTGGTGTTCAGGGTATACATGCTCTCGAGGTTGGGCACACTGTAATAACCGTGAAGCATTTTTAGCTTTCTTTTAAGTCTCGTCGCTGCCTACGTTCCTCTAATGTTGTCAGGCGAAATTCTTTCACTCGTAATTCGTATGGTTTGTTCCTCAGCGATAGCAACAACTTTGTTGCACTTCTCTGAACTTTTTCCATGTGCTCTATATCCTTTCGAAAGTAAGGATTCCATATCTGGTAGGAGTATTCGAGGAGCGGGCGAATGTAGGTTTTATAGAGCTTGAGGGAAAGTTCACTGGTGATAGTGGAAAAAGCTTTTTTATTTAATATACAAGTGAGTTTGCTCTCTTAACTATTTCGATTATGTGGGTTTCCCATTTGAGGTCCCAGGAGTTAGTGATGCCGAGGTCTTTCTGAGTCATATACAATAGACTACAATAGACTTTTTGTTTATTTGTGTAAAATACAATCAAACTCCGGATTTATAAAGACTATGCAGAAGCAATGTTATTAAACATTGTTATTGGCTAATTAAAGACCGTACTCACTTTTAAAATCCATTTATTTGGTTAATGGAAAGAGTATCACCTCAAGTTATTTAAGTTAACATATATTTTTGACGAGAATCTAATGACAGCGCATTTTAAATTTCCTGCACTACCATTCAGCGGCATTTGTAACAACTAACCGCGTAATATATGGAGGGAAAGCAGTCTTTTATGCAGATGTCAATGTGCTAATCTTCTGCATTAACACATGTCTAAGTGCTGAAATGGGTGTTGCAAAAATACATTTCTGGTTTCAAACAACCTTCTAACATTCAATAGCGATAACACAACATATGGCTTTTTCAATCACTGGTAAAAAGGATTTTGCACACACAGCAATCAAGGAATCATTATTATTTCAGAAAATTTCAGATAATAATGATTATCTTAGAATATTCCCCCAAGAAGCACACACTCAGGCGGTCACCCATCCAAGTATTAACCGCGCCCAACACTGCTTAACTTCGGTTACAACGAGGAGAACCGGTGTCAACGTGACTACGGGACGCTTTACTTTTAAGACCCTTAGAAAAGTCTCTATTTAACGAATTGAGACTTTTGGACATTATGCAAATATGCATAAGTGACCCTAATTTACTACCTCAACAATGCGAGTAAAATCAGATAACTGATTTTTACTTTTAAGACCCTCGGAAATGTACTACTATTAAGAAACCTTGTTAATGCCTACTATGCGCTAGACCACATCATGATTGCATATGGTATCTTAGGATGGGGAGGTTCTACACACTCGGTGCTAGATCCGCTTGTTAACCCCTCACGTTGCGAGGTAAAAACTCACCTATCACTTTTGCGCACGACATATTCGGGCAAAAAATCGACGCGAGTCAACGGCCTTGAGAAAAACGATCATAACTTATAAACCACTAAACGGATTAAAAAAAGATAAAGAGAAAAAATGATCACATTGAAATTTGACATATAAAACATTATAACCTTATCTCGTAAAACAATTAAGATAATAATGAATAAATATTACAAAATTGGCAAACTGAAAAAACTCGCCTATAAAATCATTTCGATTTTTTTGTCACAAAATACGTAAAATATGCAAAAATTGTAAATACAGTTTAGTTCTTTATTAAATGCTTTACCAAAACGATATTTTTTTTTTTACTTATTTGCATACAAAAATATTTATTTATTCAGCCAAGAAAAAAATTATGTATTCTCGTAAAAAAAAAAATTATTAATTTTTAATTTGTGACTACTTATGGTATTTTTTTATATGAAATTCTTTCAAAATAACTTTATTACTACATCACACTTCTTAGAAATCACACCAGAACTTTGAGCTTTGTCTGATATTATAGAAAAATCTAAAGTTTTGAGAGTTTGCTTCCGAACTTAATAATAAACTTTGAATGCTCATAATATAAAATTCGTAAGATTTTTTCAATTATATTGTCTTATCATAGACTTATTATATGTCTAATAACTAATTACTATACTCCAAAGAGTCACATTTCATCGAAAAACTATGGAAAATCGCACTTTATTCTCTCATAGTTATTATCAAAACAAGTTTCTTTGCGCGATTCATATTACAAAACAAGATATAATGTTCCAAATACGCCTAATTATGTGATAACTTAGGATGTAAATGAAGCAATACTTATTTTGTTAATAAATTAAAGCGACATTACGTCATATTTCGCAATATATCGGGATATTTCATAAACATTACAAAATAATAACAACCATTTTTTCGCGAGCCGTTTGTTGTCGCCGAAGTGTTTTCTTTAAAAATTCGTGATAAACAGCAAATGGATTATCTCAAATGACTAATACTCATTCAGAAACTACTTAAAATGCCAATTACTCACTGTTCTCCAGTAACAAACACTCAAACACTGCACACACACACTTTTTATCACCAATTTCGCGGAGCCGTACGCGGCCGTGCGATTTGCCGACGGGAGACTGGGCGTTTGACGTCTATGCTCACTTTTTAAATCGTTGTTCGACATTGCCACACGGAAATCTTGAATTTAAGATATTTTGGCCATATCGTTGCGCCCTCAGAAAGCATATAGTACTACGTTTCGAATCGTAAATTGCATTTTTCGCAGCGGCGAGCGCTTGGTCCGGTAGCGGACATTACGGAGTTTAGGCGGCCGACATTTATGTCCTGTAGGGGATGTTACGTAGCGAGCGGGTTAATGGAAAGAGTATCACCTCAAGTTATATAAGTTAACATATATTTTTGACGAGAATCTAATGACAGCGCATTTTAAATTTCCTGCACTACCATTCAGCGGCATTTGTAACAACTAACCGCGTAATATATGGAGGGAAAGCAGTCTTTTATGCAGATGTCAATGTGCTAATCTTCTGCATTAACACATGCCTAAGTGCTGAAATGGGTGTTGCAATACATTTCTGGTTTCAAACAACCTTCTAACATTCAATAGCGATAACACAACATATGGCTTTTTCAATCACTGGTAAGAAGGATTTTGCACACACAGCAATCAAGGAATCATTATTATTTCAGATAATAATGATTATCTTAGAATATTCCCCCAAGAAGCACACACTCAGGCGGTCACCCATCCAAGTATTGACCGCGCCCAACGCTGCTTAACTTCGGTTACAACGAGGAGAACCGGTGTCAACGTGACTACGGGACGCTTTACTTTTAAGACCCTTAGAAAAGTCTCTATTTAACGAATTGAGACTTTTGGACATTATGCAAATATGCATAAGTGACCCTAATTTACTACCTCAACAATGCGAGTAAAATCAGATAACTGATTTTTACTTTTAACCCGTTGAGTATGATACGACCAAATCTGGTTCTGAAACAATTATCCGTTGAGTATGATACGACCAGATCTGGTTCCGCGTTTTTTTCACTTCTTTGACGTTCTCATATTTATTCATAATTATCTAATTGTTTTACAAAATGATATTTCAATATTCTATATTCGAAATTTCAATGCAATCATTGTGCAGTTGTTCTTTTTATGATTGGTGTAGTAGTTTCGTAGTTATAGTACTTTAACCCTTGGAGTAAATGGGTATTTTCATGGATGCATCTGTCTCTTTTGCAGGATTTTCGGCGACATCGACTTAAAGTACTATAACTACGAAACTACTACACCTATCATAAAAAGAACAACTGCACGATGATTGCATTGAAATTTCGAATATAGAATATTGAAATATCATTTTGTAAAACAATTAGATAATTATGAATAAATATGAGAACGTCAAAGAAGTGAAAAAAACTCGGAACCAGATCTGGTCGTATCATACTCAACGGATAATTGTTTCACAACCAGATTTGGTCGTATCATACTCAACGGGTTAAGTCGATGTCGCCGAAAATCCTGCAAAAGAGACAGATGCATCCATGAAAATACCCATTTACTCCAAGGGTTAAGACCCTCGGAAATGTACTACTATTAAGAAACCTTGTTAATGCCTACTATGCGCTAGACCACAGCATGATTGCATATGGTATCTTAGGATGGGGAGGTTCTACACACTCGGTGCTAGATCCGCTCGTTAAAGCGCAGAAAGCTCTTCTAAGGGCCATGGCTAGAAAGCCACATTGATATCCATCAAATGCCGTATTTAACGAGTTGAGACTTTTGGACATTATGCAAATATGCATAAGTGCCCTAGTTTACTAGTTAATTTTAGAGAACCATTATTTTAAGTTATTTAGAGAACCATTATTTTAAGTTATGTCTCATCGAGGCTTTTGCCGATTTTCTTAAGTCAAATTCCTTCAGTAGGTACGAAGATAAATAACAAATTCAATACCTGCTCTCTACGGAAAATAACATAATTACAGGATAAAGAAGAAGAAAATGTAGTGTATGGTGAATAAAACCAAGAGATGTGATCATAGAGTGTGTATTTGGTTACATTACAAATACTTAAAAAAAAATCATGATTAAATATTATAATTTACTTAAATATTATACAAACTTTGGTCAGGGGCCATTGGGGGTGGGGGGGGGGGGGGGGGGGGCGATGTTTTTTTTTATTCAAAAATACAGTTGCAGGTACCTTTTTTTTATCTAGGTGCCAAAATACTTCAAAATTATTAATGTCCCTTAAAAAAATGTTAGGGGCATTTACTTATAGTTTAAAAGTCACCTTCTCGGATATAATAATTGCATAAAACTCGAATAATAGTTAATTAAAGAAAGAATCGATTTATAGAGAATTGAGTTATATAGTTATAGAGAAAGCATAGAAAGAATAGAGAAAGAATAACAATCATTTAGGTGAAGAGTATTGAACAGTTTAATTATTATTATTGTCTTTTTTAAAACAGAAAATACTGTACGTAAAGCCGCTCTAAGTTGATATAGGAAAAAATATTTTAAAAAATATCCACCACAGTGATATGCACCTAGTTATAAATTTGATTAAAACTAACTCTTGCTCTCTTTATAACAATCAATCACCAAAAAATATTTTTTGAACTATAATGTTTGTTTTGTTTGCATTTGATTTATTTATGATATGCAATTTGGATTAAATGGATTTAATCATGCCCATTTTGGAAAGAAATCTGCATGGTCTAACAACCGTTGAAATGCTAATACCATCGATCGGTGGTTTTTCCGTTGCGACAACTTGCAGGCATCCGTATTTATGCAATTATGTGATTATATGCGAAAGAAGTCGCCTTCATTGAATAAGCCACTTTTATACATTAGTATGCATGCACTAACCACCAAGAAATTTGGGAGGGTTGAAAACATGCCATCGTGAGTTCCATTCCCATGGCTAGCTTTCTGAGGGTTAACTAACAGGTCATCTTAATTTTTTCTAGTAATGCATCTATTGTCACACCACTGATAATTTGTTCCAGTGAATTATAATGTTCCAGTGTTCCATAATATCTCATTGAGTCGATGTTTTCTTCAAAATGAAACATATTTTTCTGAATTTCCAAGTTTTACATAGATTTCTTATCTACTTCTATCCTAGCTAGCTATATTGTCGTTTTACAATGCATCAACTGCAAATTCTAATATAATGTATTTCTTTCACAGCAATCCTCGGACTGTTCGTGGTCTTCTGGCTCCAGCTAACGATGTTTGAGACTGTTCGTTACTTGCTAGGTCTCGGTTTAATTACATTTATTTCCGGACATAGGTTATTAAGACATATAGTCTCACAGAAAAAAGCAGCATAATTATGTAAATTGTTTTTTAATTCCAAATTCTTCAATTGTTTATTCTAATTAAAAAGTTCATTTTCATTATTTGTCGATGTTTTGTACTTTTGTGAATCTACCGTAGTAAGGAATTTTCAATGCACAAAGTTTTACATGATGAAGTTGTATAAATAAATGATGGACGAAAGTTTGTACTTGCACATTTATCTGCTGAAATACATTTTTTGTTATATAATAATATCGACTCTTATTCATAATGTTTTTATAAAGGAAATTTACACTGGCCAAGTGCTGGCCAAAAAGGCTAAAAAGAAACAAGGAAGAAGAAGAATCTGACATTTCTCGACCTTTGACATTTGTTTATGTTGGTTGCCATGTCGAATTTCACATCTAAGTAAAGTAATAAATCGAATCAATTCGACTGGCCTTGTTATTCTGCTAATTTACAGCTGTTAGCCGTGTGCTTCGTGTTAAGTTTTAATAGCTTGAAAATAAAATTAGTGTCGCTGTTGGTTATAAAATCGAAAAATGGTAAAGTTGCTATTTTTGGTAGTAACTTTATGTGTGGTGCACTGCAGTCAAGGTAAGTGCATTATTTTATTGTGTTTGTTTGTGTTTAAATTATGGTTTAAAAAAAAAACAATATAGGTGTATTTATAATAATGTATAATATGTGGCTTCTCAAGTCAGTATTCCAGTTTTTTTACCTATGACTATGTATGTATTCTTTTGGAAAGTCACATCATTTTGTATAATCTAGTCTTCCACCTCGTTCCTTTGATAATCCCAATTTTATTATTACAGTAAAACCCTGATATTATTATTCCCTGTTTTATTATTATCCTGTGTATTATAAACTTGTTATTTTTTTAGCTGATAGACCTACTGTTTCATCGTCAGCAATACGAAATACGAATGAACAGTTTTTAGCGCACGAATCTAATGGATATGTTGCACCGAATCGGAATAGGGAGAATGCGTACATACAGTCAAATATCAATAAGCAGCTGCATTCGGCGCATAATGAAAAACCGACATATGCAGCGGCGGCGGGCAGTACAAATAATAATTTTCGGCCATTACCTGCAACTCGGGATACAACCCCCGCCACCAACGTGAAGCAGCTCGTGCAAATGTACAACAATCGCGATGAAGAAGTGAAACGTACGCAAAGCGGCAAGCCTTTTTCTTACAGTAGCGTCGCAGCCGGCACTCACAAACAAGCTCCCGTATCTCCTATACTGGATAAACCACCTGCTATTGTTCCATCATCTCCTTCCGTGAATTTGCCGACAAATTTAAAGCCGTCGTCTCCGACCCGTGTCAATAGTGGACCACCAACAGATGAAGAATTGAAGCAATTAAGTGAGACGCTTTTAAGGAAAGATACAAATAATGCCGCCAAGTTAATTACTGTGAATTATCAAGGACATACATCTTCATCGTCGCGTATCGATCAAGCACCTTTACCGTAAGGATTCAATAATTTACAAAAGTCTATTACTGAAATAGGGATTCACTTCTACACTACACTCTTCCACACTTATTCACTTCTACACTACACTTCACACCTCCATGGGCGACTGAGCCATGGAGGTGTGAAGTGAGTTTGCACTGCGTGAGGGAGCATTCGTACAAAGTTCGGATTGTAGGATTTAATACTACAAATGCAATCTTGCAAATGCCTTCACCTGGAACGGCTTTACTGTTCACCTTCATGCGGTGGAAGTTGCCGCTGTGTTCCAAATCTCTGTTTCGCCTCTTTAAAGATCTTGTTCCCTCCAGGAAAATAATGAATTCCTTCGTAGAAAAAATATCTAAAACAGAAATTTCCACATCCCAAATTCTATGGCTTCGAAGAAGCATTGAATGGGTGGTAAGGTGGACGCTCACATGTGGCAAGACAGCTGTCCAAAACATACCATAGTGTAGTGTAGTAATAGTATTATTATGGGCCTGACAGATTATTACAGCTCCATTTGTATTTTATTATCAATCGACAGTGTTATCAGATTTGCAATATTACCTGCTAAATTGCCTGTTTTTTTTATAGCTCGGCGAGTCTTGGGCGTTTTAGGTTTTGAAATTTGCTGGTTTTTCTAGGATTTCTTAGATATTGTTATTTTTCGGTTATGAACAGTATTTATTTATTATATTTCTTTAATTATTTGTTTTTAAAAAGTGCGCATTCTTTTAAACTACAGTACCTACATTATATATAACATTATCATTAGAGGCTCCGTTGTAAATAGTAGCAAAAAAGAGAGTTCCGCAGCCCATTCCTTCTATAGATCAACGCCACTTAACTAGGCCTAGGCCCGTACTAAGGCAAGCGTATGAAGAAAACAGTGGCTTGTGCATACTTCAAACTACATGGTTAAAAAAGTTAAAAAATAGGATTTAATAATATAGTAGTAGATTAATGATTGATGTACAAATTAATCATTTATCTGAAAACTAGGTCATTGATATGTCAATGCGTCTCTCAGTCTGTCAGTCTGCAAGTAATATTTTTAAAAAACCCATTATAAAACACATAATAAAATAAATAGTAAAGGTATTTCAATTACACGTAAAAAGAAAAATTATAATTAGGAATTGAAATAAATAGTGAAATGTATTATAACAATAAGTATTATAACTAGAAATTGTCCCATTTGTCTGGTAGCACTGTGGTGGTCTACTACCCAAGCTTTGTTCAGATGCTCGATACTCACTCATGCGGTGCATCGCTCACTTCATACACCTCCATAAGTCAATCTCCGCTAGCGCCAATAATAAGTTTTGCGCACACATCCCCATAAAAAGAAATGAAATATTAAATTCTTTATATTAAAATACAATTAGGCAGGTAGGTAGTTACCAAATTACCTGCCAGGAACCTAAACCATTTAGGCGACACATTTCACTCTTTATTGCCTGCTGCTATGAATATTTTACTTAGATTTAAAATATAATAATTTAATGTCCTTTAGATTAATGCAGATACCAGCGACTGTTTGGAACATTTCCACCATCAGAACTATGACAAGTCTGTGGGATAACTATGAAAAAGATACTCTTACAAACG
Organism: Micropterix aruncella; assembly: GCA_944548615.1. NCBI lineage: Eukaryota > Metazoa > Arthropoda > Insecta > Lepidoptera > Micropterigidae > Micropterix > Micropterix aruncella. The sequence goes on along the minus strand of OX155952.1, from coordinate 33,243,906 downwards.
AAGTCGTTACTCCAATGGTGCGTTTTTTACCTAATATATATTCATAATCATATTATTTATTGCCAATTGTATTAGCTGTGCATTTTAAATTAGTAGCTTAATCCAATTTCTGTTCGGCTTTTCAGTATATATGGATGGGCATAAATTTTATTCCGCCCTATTTATGTCCTTGATCTAATTAAAAATACTAAACAGGCATAACTCGAACCTGTCCAGCCAAGGCAAACTATAGTTTATGCGGAAATAAAAACAAAATAAATTAGAAATATATTTTAGCGATAAAAAAATCATTTGAAATTGTGACAAAAACTATTTTTTCTTTGAACATTTAAATGTTAGTAAAATTATTTTTTAATAATATGTATATTCTATTCAAAAAAGGTTAGCAGTAATATTATGTAATAAAACAGTACGATTTACATTTTTTACTCAAGATTAATTTACTCAAGGCACAATAATCACAAAATGGACAACTCACACTTCACAATTCACACAATGTCCATTTGTAATTCTCAAAATGGACAACATGAACATTTAAAATGTCATAGACAAAATCAAGTTGCAACAGACAGATATGCCAAAACCTGTTGCCAGGGATCCTATTTTAATTTCACCTGACTCGGCTATTCTAAGGCGGACATTTTTTTTAACATGTGTATAACATATTAAGAACTAAGTAAAGAAAAGGATGTACTAAATTTAAAAGAATGTATCCACTGATAAACATTATTAATACTTATTAGCTGGACAATCAAAGTAAAATCAGCATCATTTTTAATATATTAAAATATTTTACGAACCAATAACTCCGATTTGTTCAATTCGTTTCTTTTTAACAGGAAAGGAACGAAGAGAATGCCTTTCTCGACTCCATATTGGAAACCGCAGTAATGAGGCAGTTGATAAACTTCTTAAAAGAAAAAGGCACGAAGAAAATAATTTAAAAGCTCTTCCTCAGAATTATAATTGTTTTATTCAATTCACAGGTATTGTTACTCCTGATCCGCGCCAACAGCGGGAATATCTGAAACGTCTGTGGTTCAACATGTATTCGAGAGGCCAAGGAAGAATCGGAAGTTCCGGATTCGAGCATGTTTTCCTAATGGAAATAAAAAATAATCAGATTTCAGGATTGCATAATTGGCTCTATTTAAGCGCAGAAGAAGCAGCGCATCGCGCAAATTATTTAGGATATTTAAAGAAATTGGAGTTTGGTGATGTATGTTTCTGTGTGGCATCACAAATGTACCTAATTTAAATACATATTTTGTAATTTTATTTATTTTGTTTTCAGAAAGGAGCTGTACTAAAATTTCACTTTGTTTATAACAATATCGACAAACCTGTCGATACCATGTTTGTTGGAACGTCCCCAGAGCTTGAAATAGCGCTGTATACGTTATGCTTTACATTCCGGGCTGATGTCGCATGCCCTATAAAACTCGGCGGAAAAGACCTCATCATAAGGACCTACACTTTCCGGTATCGGAGTAAAAATATGATCGGAGGTGCATTCCCAGAAATTTAAAACATAAAATAAACTGGAATTATCACAATTTACATGTTTTTATCGAGATGATTAATATCCTGTTATCTAGCGACATTTTGAACCCATTGACCTCAAACGGAGATCGATATAATGAGGAAAAATCAGCTCTCTTGAAGACGCTCAATTGGAGGCCGTCAAGTTTGTCGAAGTTGTAAAGTAAACATTTGCATCTATCGCATCATCTTCCTTCGCATTCTCAAGCGAGGCGGTTATTTTACGTGAATCCAAAATGAAGACTGCAGCGTTTGTCGTTTTATTGTGTTTTGTGTTATCATTTACAAATGGTGAGTAGATTGTAATAATACACTTATTTTTTATGTCTTCAAAAATATATTCTCTGCAAATATCCCCCTTTTATTCTTTCTCCTCTCGACTATTAGTTACCTTCTTCAATATTAAAAAGATAAGTTTAATTTTAAAATGCACAGGGAACAAGTCATACATATCAAATAGTTTAAAGCTACGCTGATTACCTTTAAATCAACGGTAGCCCCACAGGAAGTGGGGCTACCGTTTTAAAACAGACGGCCAATACACCTCGTCGTGCCTCGCTTTTGCCGACGACCTAACTTTCATCACCAGAAGCCCCAAGCAGCTTTCCCTGCTATTACAGAAAGTGGAGCTTTTCTGCGACTGGTCAGGCTGTATAAAAGTGAAGCCCTCCAAATGTTTTTGCCTTGGACTCGCCCGCATAGACACAAAATTTACATCCTATGACCCCAAATTGGTCTATAAGGGCTCTAATATCTCCCTTATTGACCCAAACAATCATTTCAAATTCCTCGGCAGAAAAATCACCCATCAGGGAAAAGACGTCTCGGGCGATCATGTTATAGAGCATTTCAAAAGTTGCCTGGCGAAAATAGATGCCTTGCTAATTTCTGGCCCTCTTAAGGCCTGGATCTATGACAATTATCTAACGTCACATTTGTCATGGCCCTTTCTTATTTACGATTTTACCAAAACCCAACTGTCCCGTCTAGATGCGCTGGTGACAGCTAGTTTAAAATCCTGGCTGTCCTTAGCCAAACCAGCTGACCCCTCGACTCTCTTCAGGTCCAAACAAAATTTTGGGCTAGCGCTTAAACTGCCCTCTCTGCTCTACGCCAACTCCAGAATAACCAAAAATTCGATTCTGTGCAATTCCAAAGATCCGGCAATATCGAAGCACGCAATAAGTGGCCGTAATGATTCAAATGATCTACAAGCCCGCGTAGACTTCCACAAAAAGTTCCTTACTGGAATCAGCCAGAATGGCACTGGTCTGGGGTATGGCAGTACAACCACGAGCGACGTGGACTTGAAGAAGTCTCTTTTACGGGGAGATTACGACAGCAACAGTATGGCTCATGCTATTGGCCTTCAATGACAGAATGATTGGACAACAATTGGGGACTTTTGCATTCCGCCTCCAATGCACTGGAAGGTAATTTAATGCTCTATGACGACGCCAGAGATGCTGGAATTTTATTTGAATGCCTTTCAGCATACACTTCCAGACCTCGCTCGTTGTAGCTTTGCCGAGGATAGTTCGCATACAGTAACCTCGCTCGTTGAAGCTTTGCCGAGGATAGTTCTTGTCCCCTCTGCGTAGCAATACCCCTTGCACAGCTAGACACATTCTAGCTGGCTGCAAGGTGGCCTTAGATCAAGGACGGTACACTTACCGCCATGACAAAGTTCTCGCTGTTATTCGCGAGGTAATTAGTCTCTCAGTGGCTCGTGCCAACAGGGGTTTGACAGTATCCTCCAAACCCCCAATACAGTTTGTGCGGGATGGCTCTAAAGGCAAAAAACATTTAACTACAAAACCTTTCTCAATAATCGAGAAAGCTACAGATTGGATTCTGGAGGTTGATTCGGTCTCTAAGCAGTATAAATTCCCTGAAAGTCTCGGTAGGTGGCTCTTATTGTAGAATTAACTGTTCCATGGGAATCAAATATCCCAAAAGACCACGAGTACAAATTAAATAAATACCATGATCTTGCAAATGCCGCAATCCGGAACGGCTTCACTGTTCACCTTCACGCGGTGGAAGTTGGCGCTCGTGGCCTGCCAGCTAAATCTCTATTTCACCTCTTTAAAGATCTTGGCCTTTCCAGAAAAATAATTAACTCTTTCTTAGAAAAATTATCTAAAACTGCGATTTGCGCATCTCAAATTCTATGGCTTCGAAGGGGGAGTGAATGGGTGGTAAGGTGAACGCTCACATGTGGCAAGACAGCTGTCCTAAACCTACCACAGCCGGTTCGTAAGTCCGGAATCCACTGCTCACCCCCCAGAAGTGTAAAAAAAATAGTATTATGATGGGCCCGACTCCGGTCGGTGAATTCCATGGCAGCTCCGTTTGTATTTATTTATTGTATACAGGTGAGTTTTAATTAACCGGAAACCTCGAAGTGGATGAATCAGTACGAGCAAATAAGCAACTTTTAATAAAAAAATGTGAAAAAAAAAAACAAAAAAAATTGTTTCGTTTTTTTTTAATATGTAGTTTTTTTTTAAAGTGTTTGTTTATTTGCAATAGTTTACCTAGATGGCTCAGCGCGCTCAATGCTTGTTAAACTTATTCACAAGTTAAAGTCTACAAATTTACTAAAAATAACTATTTTTAATATAATAAATAAGTATTTTTCATGTATTTTTTCCCAAAAAACTTATCAAAACTTGCTCTCAATAATGCCGATTAATTGAAACTCAAGCTGTATTTTGCTCAATATTCAGATTGATTTTTGATAAAAAAAATCAATAAATACATTTATATCTGACCTCTATCTAAAACATTCCACAATATGAAAAAAAACGATATTTGCTCCAAATTCAAATTTTATTGATTACCAGCTTTATCAGGTTTCTTGATATTTATTTATGTATTTTATGAAGTTGATCGAGTGAAGTTTCTTATGGTGTAATCATCCACAAGCTATAATTATAATATTTTTAGGTATTATTAATTTCTACTTTTAATTTTAGCAAGGAAAGTCGTTCAGCAATCTACTGCAGCGATCAACAATTTGAATCAAGAGTTTTTGGCCCACGAATCGAACCGCAATGCGCCGAATCCACAGGCAGCGAATACAAACAAAAAAGTACAATCTACTGCAAATTTAAACAATGCCGCTTCACCGGCACCAGTACCGATTGCGGCACATGAGCCCCCGAAAAAATCAACACCCGTAGTGAACACGCCGAAACCCGCAACGGCCCAGATTTCGAAACCAGTGAGTCATCCAGCTCCGGTTCCACCAATTGCTAACATGCCCAACAAACCTGCGGCTCCTGTCAAACCGGTGGCACACCAACAGCAACCTGTTAAAAACTCAGCCTATGATCAGAACTACCCTCCTTTGCAGCCGAGTCCTGGATCAAACGTTAAACAGCTCATTCAGCATTATAATACCAGGGATGAAGAAGCGAGGAGAGCAGCTGCTGGACAGCACAAGTATAGTGAAGTCGTAGCGGGAACGCATAAGCGGAACTAAACATTTTACCATTTGAAACCTTTTGCTTATAAGAAAACAATTTTTAATAAATTTGTAATAAGAATAAAAAATATACAAAAAAGTTTAACAACTATAATTTTATTTATTTAATCAACACTAGTCTATATAATAAAAGTAAGTCGGGTTTTCTGTATGTTACCTAATAACTATCGATTTGGATGATTCTTTTTTTGTTTTATTCATAATCACTTCGGTCTTATTTACTATACGCTATAAAAATTCCGGAAAATCTCTCGGAAAAGTGAGAAAAATGTGAAAAACCGAAGACTATTTTAGTACCGAGCATGATCATAGGTGGCGTTGTTTGACAAGAATAAAAATACGAAAATTCGAAAATCGAGATGGCGGCACGGCGCGAAAAATAACATTTGACAGTTCTTCTTCTTCTTCTTTACTTTGTGGCAATTCCACACTGATTTTGTGCCAGTTTGTATGTTTATATTGTTGACGGGAGGATGACTACTGTTATGTTAGTATCTACCTACAACAAAAGACAAGGGACAGCACAGTTACATACACAGAACATGGAGACTAAATACATGACGAAATATACGTTTTTTTTTGGGGGGAAAGAAAAAGGAGGCGGGTCAGGGTAGGGAAGTACTTCTGGGGGCGGCGCCGCCCCTCGCCGCCCACCGAGAGCGGGCTCATTCCCCGATTTTTTCATAGCGTTTTCGTGATTCTGAAGGAATATCAACTGAATTAACTGAATTTATGTAATTTGTGTAATTCGGTAATGTTTTTCCAGATTTTGCAATCATTTTTCACAGTTATACCCTTGCGCAAACTCTCCAATCTCAACAAGGTGACCGCTCGAGCAAGACGACAAAGAGAGGTTCGAGCAACTGAAAGCGATGAGCATCGCCAAGAATTGAATGAAGCGGCAGGGATTCGTAATGTTGCAGTGCGAAGACGATTGAATTTGAGACAAAACACATACAGAGAGGCATTCCATTATGATCTGGCGATACAATACAGCGATTATGAATGCGTGCAAATTGGAGAAATGGACCATTTGTGCCAATATTGCAATGCCTTGAAGTACCGCCACTAACCACTCGGTTTGCGTTGCGCAGGGGGTGAAATGAGATCGACACCATTGACTCCACCGCCAGAACCATTAGGATAGTTGGTGTCTGGAAATGCACCAGATTCAAAGAATTTTCTGTCGTACCTACATTTACAAAATCGTACTGTTTACACACTTTTCTCTTCCATTTCGAACACAACGAGCACAACGAATCCACAAATGGCTATTGATGAAACTGTTTTTTTGGCGAGACAAAAAATAAACAAGCAGATTGGAATCACGATCGATACTTTAAATTTGTTATAATGATCCTCCCATTTTAATATGGGAATTTTTCTCTGGTACTCCCCTAAAATACTTTTTTTGATAAGAATTAGTGATTTCTACAAAGGAGTATGCCAGAGAACTAACAGAGCACAGCTCGGAAATAAACTTTCATTTTACCGACCTACCGAACGACAAGGTAGTAAAGTATTGTGAATGCGCAAAAAAGATTCTTTGGGTTATTATTTTAAAAAAAGGTATAAAATCGTTGGTTTTGTTAAAATTGGATTTCTTAATAACAATACTTGTTTACAATATACCAGACATTTTTTTACACGACCCATTTATTACCCTGTTCCGTATTTAGAATCGTAGGACCAATTTGACGTATCACGTTTTTTAAAATTATTTTGTACTCGAACGTACGTGGTACGGGTTGTTGCGTTAGGGCGACAATATAGCGGCCGTATCACGTACGTTCGTATAGGTAGGGCGCTTAAATTAAATGAGATGACGCGTGTTCGAAATTCAAATTTACACTGCGTTGCGTCTCATATTAATAGGAATTTTCGCCAACTGATCATCGACTTCATTTATGAAATGAATATTCAGATGAAATATGTATTTGGCTACTTGCCAGGAAAGTCTTGGGGTGACACAACCGAGTTTTTTTTATTGAATAATATTGTTTTATCTCCCCCACCCCGCCATGTTGCCTGAAATATTTAACAATTGTTTGAAGAAGGGAGTTTTTCCTGATGGAATAAAAATCGTGAACATTCTTCCGTCTTATCCAACAAATCTAAAAATCTGGCTTCTAAAAATCTTCCTTTAATAGCATATTTTGTAATGGTCGTTAAATATACCAATTGATCTCGATCGCTATATCTTCGTACCTACTCTGGTGGGTAACACTTTAGAAAATTTGCATGTCTAATTTGTCTACGGCCCATTTGATTACCATAATACACTACACTAAAATTTTGGTCTGGTTTCAAGAATAGGCGGGTCTTTTTAATACACCGCCATTAAATGATCCGGAGAGCGAAAGTTTGCCGGTTGATTCACGAATGGGATTTGCCAGCCAATTTCGCAACAGAAAGCCGCGAAGAAATTGTCTGCTGTCTGTCGGCGATCCGGGTTGAGTAACATTCACATCCGCTTCTTGACCGCCATTTTCGTTACGCGAAAATTTTATTTATTCTATGCCCACCGCATACTGACTGACCGCATAACCTTACGTTGTTATAACTGACTAGTTGGTGTCATTTTATTGCACAATTATTTCGGCTGTGACGTTAATATAATAAAGAAAGGCTTGGCTTTATTCATGTCACAAAATGGGTAGCTAGAGTCTGTGCCGTTTGACGCTGTCGTAGAATCCCCCGTTATCTATACCCCGCGCCATTATATACAAATGTTTATTTGTTTTAAAAAAAGAAATCGATTATACTATCCGCATTACAAAGTGGCGAGTCAGGTCATTTATCATCGAAATCGTCTCTTTTGCACTTGCACGCCCTTATGGAGCGGCACTCGAAACCGTAGTGCAGGTACTTTTACGCATACAAAAGGAATATCGATAAAGTAATGAAACGAGGGAAATAAATATTATTTCAGTATTATTTCATTACGATAAATATTAAATGTCAAAACTATAAATATTGATATTAAATTATTAACATAAAAATAGAAAAGTATCAAATTTATAATAGGTGACAGTAAAATAATTAAAACTAAATACGAAAAATAAATAAAACTAAACAAAGAAAATCAGCAAGCTATTCATATTCGTCTTCACTGTCACTATCGTCTTGTAGATTAATAACAAGACGGTGGGTGTCAATTATATGTCCTTTGGCTAGGTCTTCGTTCTGGAGATTTTCAGCGTGGCGAACACATTTAATCCAGTCTTCGGTTGTCACATTGTCGATGGCTTCATTTAATAACTTCTCAACATCTGCCATTTTAAAGGTGCTATTTTTCGTCGCAACTTCTCCTTTCGTCAGTGTAATCCATACATACATATGCCATCCATACATACATATACAATCCATACATATCTATCGGATTATACTGACAGTGATATGGTGGAAGTCTAATTACTTCGTGACCGTATTCATTTGCAAGTTGGTCCACTGCGTATATTTTTTTTGGTTGACTTAACGACACTCTTTTTTAGAGTTTGTCTACGATATCCGTTGGTAAATAGTCGATGTTATTTTTTTTCAGCCACTCTTGGATATCTTTTTTTAGCCATTTTCCATTAGGGATCGGGTGTAATACTTTCGTATGATAGCTAGCATTGTCTATTATTATTAACGACGGTTCTTCTAATAATAATAAAAATTGTTCAAACCACTTCATGTATAATTCTGCGTTCATTTCTGAATGATAATCAACATTCGTCGATTTAACGGCTCTGAATATTAATTTTGCCTCTGGAATAAATCCTGTTTTGGCCGATCCACCATGACAAATAATTAATCTTGCACCTTTCCCAACTGGCGTTTTAAACCCTCCGTTATCTTCACTGTCTAGCCACATTCGCTTACGAGAGTGATTTTGGTTGACCCAAGTCTCGTCTAAATAAAAACGCGGTCTTTTGTCTCCAAAGGCTCGCAAATCATCCATTTTTTTCAAAAAGTCCACTCTAGCACAAACTATATCTCTACGTTCCATTAGCGTCTTTCTTCCATCCATTGTTTTCTTGAATTTGTATACTAAGCTTTTCATAATAGTCCTCATTGATGATTCGGAACACTGAAGATCGGATAACTTTTCCTTGGCTGCGTCTAATATTTTCTGCACTGTCGGATACTCTCCATTCACATAAAACGACGTTATAATTCTTTTCACAACTGACTTATCAAACTCGTCTAAATTGGTAACAGTAGCAGGTTTCTCGTAGCTCTGTCGTGTACTCGGTGCCCCTGTTTCCAAAACTTCCTTCCGAATTCGATCTAGAGTTCATTCGCTCGTTCCACAAACTAATGCTGCCAACGTTCTTGGTTGTTGAAAATCGATATTCCTTATGACATCAGGATCTTCTTTCAACTTATGCAACCACTTATAAATGTTGAGAATGACCTGCCGGCTTTGCTGGTTAACATCACCTCTTAACTTGGTCATTTTTTTTTATAGTAGGAAGATACAAACAACTATTGATTATATAGTTTACTAGATGACCCGTGCCCACTTCGTTGGGGGGTAATTTTTACTTGTCATTAAATTATGAGTGTGGTTAGGTGAGTACTGAGTGTCATGATTTATTTCCTGACTTCCAAAAGGAGGGTTATATTTTTACTGCATATGTATTTATGTATGTATTTGCATGCCAATTTGGCTATATTACCGGGTTTCAAATGAGTGAATGAAATGATTATGATTCAATAAATTATATTAATTTTAATTGTTCAAAACTTCTCTGTATACTATATTAGATGTAATGTTATTATTTGGGTACCAAAATATGTTGTCTTTCCGGAGTTTCAACCCGAGATAAGCCAACATATAACTGCCCATGGGAAAAACACTGCTTTCTCAGGTCAATGCCCACCAGAGAGAATATTTGACCCTGGGACTAAAAGTGTGGGCAAAAGAGATCTTGACGGGATACTGTAGACTTTTAAACGGTATGGGTAAATACGACGGAATCATGGGTATCCGCGGAATATACATAAGCCAGTTGTCCCAATGCTGGCCCTGTGAGAATAGGAGAATGGAGTTTTTAATATAAAAAAACTACTTTTTGTGACTTAAATATAAAAGTTAGACATATGCTGTCGCTGACTTTTTTGTAGACATTATCAAGCTCTACAACTTTTCTCTAGAACTAAATCATATATCTCTCATCGTTAAGGCAGCGTTCGTTAGAAACGTTTTCGTTCGACCGTTTTTTCTCCGAATTACTTTGCAAATCCGACTACCACGAAAAAGTCTTTTCATTTTTCGTATTAATATATAGCCTATGACACTCACAAATAACGTGGCTTTCTATTGGTAAAAGAATTTTCAAAGTCGGTTCAGTAGATCCAGGGATTACTTCCTACAACCTCACAAAATTTACCACTTTATAATATTAATATATAATAATATATTACTAGCTGACCCGTGCCCACTTCGTTGGGAGGTAAACATTTTTACTTGTGATGAAATTATAAGTGTGGTTCGGTTAGTACTTAGTGCTATGATTTATTTCCTGACTGCCAAAAGAAGGGTTATATTTTTACTGCATATGAATGTATGTATTTGCATGCCAATTTGACTATATTACCGTTATTTATGAGTATCTCTTCTTGTGAGTGTCTTATTTGTGTGTGTATTGTCTCTTTAACCATTTATGCAGTAAAAGGGAAATTATATGCAGTAAAAGGGAAAAGTCTTTTGTTTTAAACACTTGAGACGATAAATTTACTTATTTTGATATGAATTCATAATTGTCGATAATATGACCAATAAACATGACCTAACGATTTAAATTATTCTTTTTGTGACTTAAATGTAAAAGTTAGACATATGCTGTTGCTGACTTTTTTGTAGGCATTATCAAGCTCTACAACTTTTCTCTAGAACTTAATCATAGATCTCTCGTCGTTAAGGCAGCGTTAGTTAGAAACATTTTCGTTCGACCGTTTTTTCTCCGGCGTAATTTGCAAATCCGACTACCACGAAAAAGTCATTCCATTTTTCGGATTAATATATAGTCTATGACACTCACAAATAACGTGGCTTTCTATTGGTAGAAGAATTTTCAAAATCGGTTAAGTAGATCCAGAGATTACTTCCTACAACCTCACAAACTTTACCTCTTTATAATATTATATTAGTATAGGTTAGCGTTAGATCGTTCTTCTTCTTCTTTTTCATTGTTATGGCTCCACCCAAAGAGGGTGATTTCTGCCAAGTGTGCCGTTGCAATAGGAGGAAACTTATTTATGTTAATGGACGTCACTGAAACAAGTAAAACATCACTCCGACGGGATCACAAAATCGAATAATAATTTAAAATATAGTGAACCGAAGGGTCCACTATAAATGCTTAACACAAAACTCTATGGAGGAACATTACAATATTATTAAAGGGACATACTGTTGAGTTTAATAAATTTACAGATGATTTTGTGGACGTTGGGGGAGTTAAGAGCTAATAAAAAGTCTATACTAATAGAGAGCTGAATTTTGAGATTTAAGAGGTCCGAAATGAAGTTAGGATAATTATTAACAATAAGATATTAAGAAGAGATGGTCCAGAATGCAAAACGTATGACTGCAGTCGCACTGGGGATAAGGTAGGATATGTATTCGGTTGAGGTAAAAAGGGAGTGCAGCAATGATCGATGCGCATTCTGCAGAGGGTGGATATTTCCTTACGGGTGAAAGGTAGGTGGTGGAACCAGGGTTTGTCCCTATTTCTGGTTGAATTTGTGAGTATATTAGATTGTTCAACGTAGTACTACGATTTGGCAGTCAGTATTTCACTGCGAAACGCAATGTGTAGATGGCACTCAGTTGCAAACATTAATTAATCTTCTCTTATGTTCAATATGGCAGCGTTCGTTGTATGACAGCGCCTGTAGATGACACTCTAAACACGCCTATACGATATCTTATCTCGAAATAAAATAATAATATAATAAACGAATATTTAAATCGTAGCTTATTATATTAATATTATCATTTTATAGTTGTAATAAAATCAACGATATTATTTACATAAACATTTCAATTTTTAATTTGGTGTACAGGTTTCAATAGGTAATAATTACGCATTTTAATCTTTAAATATACTAATATCCACAACCACCCCGCTCTATAGGAAACAGCACCTACTCTTCCAGACTCCCCCGACTGTTAGTCAGAATGCACAATCGATTGGCTCACGCCGCACGGTGCGCAAACCGTTCAGGAGCGCTAGAAGGTTGACTCCTGAGGGAAACTACCCCTAAGGGTAGAGTCCTACCCGGGCTCGCACTTCATGCGTGGAGGCCGCCGGATAGGCGTTGACCCGTGAGTGTGGCCGACCCCGAACAAATGGGTCTTCGTGGCCAAATCAACAAGGGCCTACTAGCTACCTAAATTGATTCTACACCCAGTGTTGGCTCGCGACGAGGGGACTCCTCAACGGTCGACAGCACAGACCCGGAATTTTATATACGCATTCAATTATGATAGCCCGTTCTAAGTTTCACAATGTTGCTGCACTTATAAAGAAAATACAGTCGTTTTTTTTTGGTAAAAATTTGTATTATTATTTTATTTTATTTGGATTTTTAAAAATACTGAGAAACGATGATCAAAAACAATCAGTTTCACAGACGCAAAATTTTGTATATGCATTCAGTTACGATAGCTCGTTCTAAGTTTCACCAAGACAGGACTGCGGCACCCAGGGATGGCTTCCAACGAGGGAACTTTTCAACGGTCAACAGCACAGACACGAAATTTTGTAGACGCATTCAATTATGATAGGTCGTTCTAAGTTTCACCTTGACATGGCTGCTGCATTGATTAAAAAAATAAAGTCGTTTTTTTTGTGTTTTTTTTTTTATTATTACTTACTTTATTTTATTTGGCTTTTTAGAAAGATTGAGAAACGATGCACAAAGACAATCAGTTTCTATTATTTAATCAGGTATGTAGTTCTAAAATTGAAACTAGAATTTGGACGTTAGAATTCGTTCAGAGGGCGACGTGCGAGGCGGGCGAGCCGCGAGAGCACCGTCGACGGTGCAATTCGCCGCCGCCGTCGTCTGCGCGCCACATTTCCGTCATCGTCGACGCTCTCGGTGCTCGGCGATGGCGAGTCGACGTACGAGTCGGTCGGTCGGGGGAAGTGGGTCAGCTCGTTTGAAAGCGAGCCCGCACGGATCCGGAATACCTTGTTTGAATTACATTTTCACAAGCTGACGTTATTTTATCCTCCTCTGAAACGATCGACGCGACGTCGCACCCGCGCCGGAGCCGACAATAACAAGCGACAAATATCACGAAAACGGAGAGGGAAAGTCGCATAATACCCATCTCCGACAATTTTAATGAATCTACAGTCGAAACGAAAAAGGAAATGTAATGATAAATCTGCGGTCGGTCTGTCAGGACTGAAGATAAGGATGACTACTCGATATTACTATTCACTATCCATCCTTACTAAATTTCACATTACCTTGAGAATTTCATTACGGATGAATGACCCTGCAAGAGTAGGTACTGCCCGGGGTAGTCCCTCACTGAAGGAGGCTACTTAATAGGACTAAAATTTGACGCCGAAAATGTGAACTATATCACACTGCAGTGGCAGTGTGATATAGTTCTAGTATTAGGTGAACCTAAAAAATGTTTCAGGTTCACATAACACTATCATTGCTCCTCGTTGCGAAAAAAATAGTTTTGATTATGATTTCAATAGTCTTGATCACACAAAAAATACTAATTTGACACAAATTCTTAAGGTAACACACAACTCGGTTGTGTTACCCCAAGAATTTCCGGCAAATAGCCAAGGACTGATTTCATCTCAATATTAATTTCATAAATAAAATCGATGAGCTCGCTCTTTTGGCCGGCGGACGAACCCGTTTGGGTTCCGTAACACAACCGCCTCGAGCGGCACCGTTTGTTTCGCGGCTAGACCCGGGCGGCGCGGTTTGTTTCTCGGCTACAGATTTCTAACATAATCAAAATTGATCATTGAACAATTTTGATTATGTGATATGATAGAGGTTAGGTTTAGGCAGAGAAAACGAAGGTGAGTTCTCTAACTACAATATTAGGTAGAAAGGATATAGGTGAAGCGCGAACTAACCCAAATAATGGTGTCAAAATATGTTTTCGCTTTATTAAAAAATATAAAACAATAAAACATTTTGAAGAAAATTCATCGTTAACGAATAAAAACTAATATTCCACTGAAATGCCAGCACTTTTAGTACTACAGTACCGTGCGAATTAATTGGAACAAAGAGTATTTCTTTTCGTAAAATGCTTTATTGGATATAGACATACTAAAACAGTATTGGTAGTATAGATTGTTAGTTTCAATATAGAAAATGTGTCCTCCTTTTGTGTTGATAACACCTTTCACTCTTGTAGGCATATAATTTACCAGGTTTTGACAGCTTCCTTTCAGTTTATCATCGTGAAACCAGACTTGAATTACTAACTGATCATTTTGGTTTTCGTTGTACAATCCATCTTGGAGAGCCGATTTTTGCAAATGGCCCAAAGGTTTTCGATCGGGCTGAGATCGGGGGAGTTTCCGAGCCATTCAAGTACAGTAATTTGGTTCTGTGTTTAAACCTGCTTCCTTTTCAAAAATGGCATGGGCGAGATCCTGTTGATAAATTCCCTCGTTGGAAGGATAGACATTGTGGAGCTACCGTATCATAGAGCTGGTTTGATAAGATGTCAACATATTGGTCTGAATTCAAATTCAGCATCAGCAATATTGAATCATTAGCATCTTAATGTTGGCAAAAAAATAAATTATTGTTTTCAAAATCGTTTTTTTTTGTTTAAAACTTCGCAAATGACCAACGCACTCAAATGACCTACAAATGGTGATTTCAAATAAATAAATAAAATATTTATCGCAATTTTTTTTAATTTGAAGTTTATATTTTTAGTGCGTAGTGACTGTTATTAAGTTAATAAAATTATATGTAATAATACACAAGTTTATTTTCATCTGTTATGGACCACAGGGATACATATATATCTCATTAATTTATACGAAAATTTAACTAATCTTCACAAAATTTGACTTACATGTTATTTACAGATATTAGAAATTTTCACACTCTACGGCAGAGCTTACGGTCCTCAAAAAGTTAAAGTTTCGATCATTAGTTAGATCTATATGAGTAAGATTTGAAAACTAATTAAAGTAACTTAATACACCAAGAACAATACAGAAAATGCAATAAAATTTTAACATTTGTAAATTCAATCTAGAAAAACTTTAAAGTTCATTATGAAGCTGGTTGATATACGTATAAATATGTCTACATCTGTCGCAGTCGACTACCGGACTATTTATATGGCGACAAGTATTTGATAATAATGCCATACGTATTAAATTGATGTGAAAGAATGCTCCACAAAGATCACCCCCAACCCCAGAGACTTTCAGTATATTCATCAGGACATCTTGAGAAATTACAGCTACGTGATTGAAAAACTACGTGATTGTGTGGGATGATTTGTTTACTTTGTTTTTGGGTTATAAGCTACTAATGACCCCAAACAGAACATTTTGGGTGTTTCGTTGAATAGTAATTAACCCTTTGAGCAACATAAGCTTTGCGGTAAGGTATGGAGGTTTTTGATACATAAAACTGTTAAAGGGCTATGTAAATAACATGTAATGTCAAGTTTTGTGAATATTAGTTCAATAGATTTTGTATTAATTGACGAGGCATAAGTGTCCCCGTGGTCCATAACGACCTATACAACCTCTCATGCATATATTTAACAGATCATTGGAATCTACAACATATAAGTGGAAAATATCTAGAGTAATTCCAGTACCAAAAAGTGGCGATAAGGTGCAGGGTGATAATTACAGGCCGATTGCAGTATTATCAGCCCTTCCTAAGCTTTTCGAGACGATTCTCCACCGAGAAATTTATACCCAACTATGCGGTACACTATCGGATGCCCAACACTGGAACTGAACTGAACAGAACTGGCTGCTGCCGGATTCTAAAGTAAACTGTTGGAATTTTTCGCAGATTACTTGGGGGGCCGCCAGCAATTAATTAAATTTGGCGATTTTGATTCCAAACTATACAACACTCAATCGTGGGTTAGCCAAGGATCAGCCTTGGGGCCTTTGTTATTCAACTTGAGTAAAGTTGTCACTTCAGAACATTGTCTAATGTTTGCTGATGACGTCAAATTGTTTTTATCTACTGGAAGTGCTGAGGCCTGCGAGCTCTTCCAACGTGATATTAATGCAGTTTATGCATGGAGCCAAGCTCGTAACCTTCACTTCAATATTAACAAATGTTCAGTGATGACGTACACAAGATCGCCTGCTAATCTGATGTATGATTACTCCATCGCTGGATGTGTACTTCCCAGACTCACTGAAGTCAAGGATTGGGAGTTTTTTTCGACCCCCAGTTAACCTTTAAGGCACCCATTAGGCAACTAACTACAACTTCTTTCAAGCTTCTGGTGTCTGTGATACGGCAATTCAAACACTTCAATAATATTCGGGTTGTACAACTCGATTGTTAGAAGTAGCATGGAAACGAATGCAGCTATTAGGAATCCGCATGAAGATACCTATACCCTCATGCTGGAAAAGGTACATAAATGTTTTTTGAGTTTTTTGTACTTCAAGCAGTACTGATATTATCCATTTTTATATCCGACTGCATTTATCACATACATGTTTGGCTGTAATTCTCTCTGTCTCAGAAGATAAATGTTGCCATGTCCTATGTTTTGAATCTAATTCGTAATAAAAGTGATTACCCTAGCTGACTAGCCAAGGTGAGTATTTCGTACCAAATAATTATCTTCGTGCTCGATCGCACCATATTTTCGCGGAGCCGTTCTCGCGCACTAACCTTACGCGGTGGAACTTGTTGGCGCGTGCTTTGCGGCGCTTAAATGAAATTCACTCGATTGCACCAGATTTTGATATTTTTACCGCCAACCCTCACTCGTTTAAATTGCAGGCTATTAATTATTTATTCTTATATGATAGTTAGTATTCTAAAAGTCATTCTATTTGTATACTAACGGTGATATTTTTATTAATTTTACTTTTCAATGCATTGGTTTTACTGTAAAGTTGATTAGTAATAAGCGAATAATAAACAAATGAATAAATAAAATAAAAATAAAGATACAAACTTAAAACGTTTTCCAAAATTTGATTATTTTAATATTTAATTTAGAAATCATGCGTACTAAAAGAAAAAATCAAATTGAAATAGTCACCATAAATATAATAATTATTTATTGAAAGTTACCAGAGTCCGTTGGTTATTTGCGATATTAAAAAAACCGGTTTATTTATAAGCAATATTCTTATTTTTTTTGATAATATTAAGATTCTCGGATACCGAGATATATTCCATGATATTGAGACATCTAAGAGATGTCTCAATATCATGGAAAAAAAAATATTTTTATAAATTATTCGTATTCGGTAATTTATAAAATGATATTTAAATTATGGGACCCATATGTCCCATGGTCTGTAACCCTTAAAATGCCGAGTGGGGTCCTATAGGGACCCCAGAAAGTGTTTTTCCTTAATAACTGTAAGTATTTTTTTGTATTTTTTTTATATTTTGTGTATTTTCTATTTTTTAATAGTCAAGTAGGTACTGTGGATGATATGCCTATTAAAAAATATAACGTTATTTTATTGTAAGCTATACACATACTGGGGTCTCCAGGGAGACCCTATACCTTAGTTAGTGTGCACTCGTTTCTCGCGCATTTAATCTGCAGATAACGCCGACTGAACCCGTTTTCCATGGTTTTACGGTTCATGTTTTTATATTCTTTGTGCAGAATGTTGAATATTCATCTTCAAAGATCATAGAGTAGAAATAATAGAGAAGAACATCGTACGTTGCTTGGACCGTGACGAATGAAGAGTATATTCTATGTTTTAGAACCTTGATATATTATTTTTTTTTGTAAAGAGAATAAAATTTAATGTTATATGTTTATAACATAATTATGATAATCCTACTAATATTATAAATGCGAAAGTTTGTATGTATGTATGGATGTTTACTCTTTCACGCAAAAACTACTGAATGGATTTTGATGAAACTTTATAATAATATAGCTTACACATCAGAATAACACATAGGTATAATTTATAAAGATATATAGTTTTCTATCATCATTATCACAATTTTCCATCACCACGCGACGCGGTTGAAAGCGGGGCGCAGCTAGTACATACATATATATTAGACGTATCTATTTTTTATATTCAATTGTATTTTTTTACGTGGGGTCCCTTGAGGACCCCACATCGTTAGTAGTGTTGCCAAAAAGTATACAGCATTTTAACTCAAAGGGTTACTGCTATAGTTTTATCAGTTTTGAGTTTTTAATAACAGATGGTGATTAAAACTGCGGCCAATTTTCTTTTTGTTCGCTTCCGTTGTTCGTGGGAAAAGTCCGCGTCATTGTCCAATAGCACCACGAGGCACTTTATTCGTGCGTCCTTCACCCGCGGTTGCGATGGCGTCCTGTTGTTATAATAATATGGTGGGCGCACATTGCCCCGCGTGACGACGAAGAAAGTGGTCACGATTCGGTTTCGGGCGTCGAACCCGGGCCTACGACTCGAGTTGCGTCTAACAGCGCCCGTGCTCCAAATTGAGTTGCATGGTTGGGTCGTCCGCCGGTGTTTCCACGGAGACAATGACGTCAATGCACGGCAGGGGTAAACAACATTTTTTACGTGAAAACGTTTGTAAGTTTGAAGTCGTCTGTAATAGATAAAAAATTAATTCAAACGCTGACATGCCTACCATCACACCAAACATTACAAAACCAACACACATTATATTCAAACGCTATACATCTATTTAAAAAAACGAACACACATGCACACACCCAAAGGCACAACTATGCAATATTGCGTACACATGCCAAATGTCAATAGAAAATAACGGTACATTATTTATTTTTTTCTGGCGGATTCTATGATTCCCGGAAAGAACCGCCAAAGAAAACCAGAAGCCACCTTTTCGCTATTACTTTTGTCATCCAAAAAATATTTTTGACCTATGAAAAGAAGGACGAGATTAAGAATAGAACAGCAAAAAGGGATGGTATGATACAAACATCCAGTAGTTTTTCAACATTTATATATGTATTGAGTGTATCTAAAAAATAAGTATTGTATATTGACACCAGGCATCTTTATTATTTAATTAGTCGTTAATCTTATGCATGGTATGCTTTTTAATACGATGATTACATAGTTTTGCTGGCAACTATAAAACTTCAAGAGGATTTCTCTTGTTGAAAATGTAGGTACCTATACATTGTCCCAAAAAATATATTAATTTTTAAAAATAAAATTATCCAATATAAAAAATGAATTTTATATAAAAATGAATTTGTGTAATTCATTTTTATATAAAATTCATATAAATATACAAATTCGTAGAATTTGTATATTTTAATATAAAAAATGAATTTGTTTGGCAGAAACAAAAGTATGAATAATAATATTTTTTACAGGTTTTCTTGCGAAGCCGAAAAGATGACATTTGTGTAAAATTTATCACCCCACTAGATTGCATATCTGTTCTGGGGTGATAGTATTTAACATAGTGACGTAATTTTTTCTTGTCTCTTTTTATTTTTGTTTCTTCTTTATTTTTTTCGACCTTTTATAATCGGAACTTGGGATTTGTTTTTTTTTCTATTTCAAAATGAAAAATAATGGCGGTCACTAGCTTTATTCCCTATATATAAAACCCTACGGCTCGGACACGACTGAGCACGTTCCAATTCTTTATCACTGTTGCTCACCTCTGTTGACTTAATCCGTAAATGGATGATGAAAAAGCAGGGGCAGCTAAAGATAATACATACAAATCGTACGCCTTCATGAGTCACACTAACTTTCACTTGTATAAAACCGTTTGGTACTTACGTCGCAAGGATATAATACTGCACAATTTCGCGCGAATATATCGTCGGGAAAGATCCGTGTCTTCGGCTAAAAAGCGCGTTCGGAAAATTGCGAGTTAGTGAAGTGTTGTGAATTGTTGTGACTACCTATTACACTAATGAGGATTTACTGCGAGGTGAGTGATTTGCATTTTTTTTATTTTCGTCATACAGGCGGTTCGTAATTGAATATGGCGGTAATTGATCAATCACTGTACGAGGGCATGAAGGCGCTTTGTAAGTGAAGTGTACGCGCATGGAGATCATTAAACGGTGTACCTTATATGGTTGTATATGTCAGGGAAAGCTCTCGATGCGATAGAAATTTTGTCTTCCACTTGCGTGTAACTATCGAATATAAACTGGAACATAATATGTATAGAAATACATAATTTAGGGTTTTAAATAAAATACATAATATTATAATTGATAGTCTATGTAATAATTGAAATCTAGGAATAGTCACGGCGTAAAGAAAAACCTAACTAAGTCACTTTTGACTATGGGTCGACATGAAACGGAGACATTAATAACATATATATTAAAATAGTGCACGATTTGTGAGATATATGTATATATATATATATATATATATAGTATTATTTTATATTTATCTATAAAGTATATATTTATTTATATATGTATGTATATATTTATATGTATGTACCTAAATTTAATATTATTACGCTTTCTTATTCTATTTTTAACTTCTCAAATGTACCATATTAATATACAAAGATGTATTACAGCTAGTTACGTAAACCACTATACTTTTTTTTATATTAAGCCTACCTTAGTACAGGCGAGGCCTAGTTAGGATGGCTTTGAATTTTTAAAATTAATGTAATATTATTGATAAATAAAGAATTTTGAATTTGAATTTGAATATATCGTCGCTTTTATGTAAGATCCTGTATATGCCAACAAGCAAACATTTCTGGGCATGAAAACACTGATTAACATCGCCCCAACCCCCTCGATGTTTTTTTTGTTTTGAAAATGGGGCAAAATAAAAAAAATAAATAGTTTATTGTACTAACGAATAAAGCTGTCAAATAGTTAAATACGTAAGAGGTATCGTCGAATAAAATCATCGACTCATGCCTACAAGATTGTTTGTTTGTTTATACTCTTTATTGTGAAATTTCACAATGGGCGGGTTTATTGTCATACCACAATCTCTTCCAACCAACCCTATTATGAAGTGTGTATATGAATGTGGGCGTGTAACGTATGCAAGTGTGTGTCTTGTTATTGAATTCGATTGACAGAATCGAAATGCAATTCCGTTAATTTTATCCCGACGAAAAATAGTATCCCAGCCGGGAATCGAACACGAAACCTTACAAAGTAAGACCAGGCGACCTAACCAATATGCCACTGGGCCGAGATGCCACTGCAATGAGAATTAAAAGAAAATTAGGCATTTTAAGCCCTCGAGACACGGATAGAACGACCCGGAGCGTGATTTTACATCAATAACTAATAATATGTTAATAGTAAAAACACATTTTTTAAAACAAGCTTTTATTAAAATGGTTTGTCTCGAGCCAACCCTAGGTAAAGCAGCCGTGTCATAGTGGAACTTAGACAATTTAAACTCGTACACAAAATTTCGCTTCTGTGCTGTCGACCGTTGATGAGTTGCAAGCCAACATCTCCGGGTGCAGCAAACCTCTCGCGGTAACATTTAGAACGGGCTGTCATAATTGAATGCCTTTACACAATTTCGTTTCTTTGCTGTTGACCGTTGAGAAGTCCCCTCGTTGATAGCCAATCCTGGGTGCAGCAGCACTGTCGCGGTGAAACTTAGAACGGGCTATCATATACATAATTGAATGCGTATGCAAAATTTCGTTTCTGTGCTGTAGACGGTTGAGGAGTGTCCTCGTCGGGAGCCAATCCTGGGTGAAACAGCTATATTATGGTGTAATTTAGAACGGGCTATCATAATTGAATGCGTATACAAAATTGTGTCCGTGCTGTTGGTCGTGAAAGAGTATCCTCGTCGGGAGCCGATCGTGGGTGTAGAATCAGGTCATGCTTACCATAAAAATGCATTGTCATCGGAACTGAACCAACGTGTAAAATTTCAACTTCATAGGAAAAGAGGAAGTGGTTCTGATACAGCTTGCAAGATTTGACCTAAACAAACATACTATCATACATTGAAAGGTAAATAAAAGCTTGTAAAAACGACAACAATAAAAATTACATTCTAATTTCTGGCTCGTACGAGGTCTCACATGTAGATCGACGATATAATATGTACCTATTCCTACCCAGTGTCATTGGAAAGTAATTGCTGTCAATCTATTGGCAAAGCAGCAATGACCTATTAGTATCCTATATAATAGTTCGCTTTCGGCACGAAAAATCGATTTCTACTTAAACGAATCGAGACAAAAGTTATACCAGAAGCATTTGTTTTTTGAAAGGAAGAATCCCATTTTTATTTAATTAGTATGTTCATTAATAATTAATTATTAATTAAATATTTTTTAAAATTTATTAATTTAATAATTGTACAAAGAAAATTAGTTACATTGTTACCAAAGTAAAGAACTTACACATTCTAAAAAACAGCTTAAGATTGACACAGCTCACGTAACAAGTTGCGCTATGCACATCTCACAAGGCTGCTCAGGCCTGTATCTAGATGCACATGATGCAGATGGTGTAAAACCATGAAGAATAGTATTAAACAAGTATAATTATTTTCTTGAAATTACAAAAAATCCTATCCAAAAATAAGCGCCTTTAACTAAGTAATTAGTTTAGGGCACTTATTTTATTAATATTTTTTTTGAAGATATCCTATTGTATTAACAATTATTAGTAACAAAAATAAATGCCTATTTTTTATCAAAATTAGAAACAATATAATTACAATTAACGATATTATATTCGTTTCTTTCTATTTGTATTTATGTGAAAGAAAAGCTTAATCAATCGTTATATTATACAAGGTCTAACATAACTTGTGACTAATATTCCTAGGGGAGCTTCTATTTAGATATAGATAACATTTGACAAAAAAAAAAACTTTTTTAAATTTTCATTTTGTTTTTTTTTTGCTTTAATTTTATCAAAAAAAAATATCTGCTCAATGAGTTTGTTCTTTTGAACAACTTTTGTCAAGTAAAAATGCCAAAATTAATTATACTTTCAGAGATGTTATAATTCAAAGTTCGCGGAGACAAAATCTTTATGCGGAGACAAATGTTTAATGTTTATTTACATAGTCTTCTGAACGCTCGGCGGCAGGCGGATTTATAGTTTTGGCGAAGTCATAGATAGTCCAATGCTCAGGTAAAATTTTTATCATTAAAAAAAAAAACCAAAACAAAACTTGAAATAATAAAAAAAAAGTTTTTTTAATGTCATCTATATCTGATATAGAAGCTCTTCTGGAAATATTAGTCAACAGTTATGTTAGACCTTATATAATAAGCAGAGTGAATGTTTCGTTAGGCATGTACAAGCAAAACTCACAAGAAAGCATTTTCACAAGAAATCTACCCATATAACTAATTAATACTTCATTCAGTATTACCAATTTATTACCACATTTTTCTAACATAGCGATGCGGGATGGTTGCTTGAGATAAATTAATAGATTTTGTTTTATAAGCTGCGTCTGGATGATTAGCATTGCTAGTTGACATTTTCAGTGTCTAAAATGTATATATTTTTTCTGCGCTCACCCACATTTTACAGCTGGCAACGCGCATGAACTTTAAAATTGGGACTTGTTCTCTTTCTAGCGTATTTGTGATGAAAAGATTCCGTGAATACGCCGCAGCATTGCATCCGCTGCTGGCTTTGTTAATGTTGCCGTCGTATACACTAAGCGATTAAAACCTATGGAGCGTTTTACAGCAAGAAATCAAAAACAAGGGTGGGCAACATCGTGTGGCCCCGTGGGCGGGGCCTACGAATTACCTGGCGTTTGGGAAAGTAGCTCAGTCAGTGGAATCTGTTCACTGTAATCAGCATTATGGACTATTAGGCCCGTATATATTTTGTACCCCTTGTCTGTCCTGAGCGCCAATTTTTCGCACTGCATAAAGGTTTCTTTTCGGAATCGGCCAATAAACCGGTAATAATAAAAACCTGACTCGTATGCATAGCAAACAGCCTGTTATGACGGTCTTACATTCTTGTGTAGGTTTTATTTTTTTATTTTTTATTTTATATAAAAAAATATATTCATGAATTATTTTTACATAGTGATTTTACGTCACTCTTAACTAGACAATGCCTGTTCCAAGGAAAACGCCAATTTTATATGATATCATTTTAAAGTTTATGAAAAAGAATGAAAAGATGAAAATGAAAATTTTATGAAGAAGATGTTAAGAAATTAAAAAATAAATTAAAAAATGCTAAATTAAAAATAAATTATATAAACAATTTAATCATTATAAAAACAGAATTATAATTAAATTATTTAAAAAGTAGATATTGATTATAAAATAAATCCAAGTACAAAATATTATGTTATAAAAATAAAAAGCTGAATTAACTCTTCTTTACATTTAGGTAGTTTATATTGTTAGAGATGTAAGGGTGTGTAAATTGTATGTGTGTAAATGTATTGCTATTTTTGAAATATCTTGAGGATACTTTAAGTTTCCGTTCTTCCTTTACTAATTAACCACCGAATGAGACTTTTTTTAAGAAACACCAGTGTTAGTCCTGAAATGTCGAAGTGTTTTCCTAAAATATTCATTTATCTCGGAGCATTAAATTACAACTATAAATGTATATATTTATTACATAGCTATATTTTTTATAAAATTGGTATATTTATGTGTGGGTCCAAATAATTTATTTAAAAAAAAACATTTCTTAAAATTGCATAAAAATATGCACATCTAGAGACGGGCCAAATTATCGCCTAGTTAGATGTGCTATTGGCAGTAAAGGTCATGTAAGATGTGTTAAACCTCCCTATATTAATTATTAAATAATTTATATAATTATTATAAGATTACATGACCTATGAATGAACTGTATACCTAATCCTATGTACCTAAATAAATAAATAAAATAAATTGTTAGACTTATAAATAATTCTTCATCTATTTCATTGTATACGGTTTTCGATGGTCAAAAATTAATACACAATAAATACACATCTCTGCTCTCATCAATAAGTATTTCGAGTAGGTACCTTCTGCAATAACACTTTGCCTATTATTGTCCATAGATCATAATAAAATAGAGGGGTATAAGAGGGACATTTGAGTCGCGTTTACACCTAATTATTTGAGCTACGATATCTTGTCTATTGTTTGTAAGTAGGTGATGCGCTTTGACATCCGGTTGTTAAGTTTTTATGAGCGACGAGCAATATGAGCCTATGAATGAAGAAAAGTATACGGAGGAGTAAACATTTTTTATTACCACAATACACTGGATAAACATAGTGCATTCCTCAAAGTTTTTTAAAAAAAAATTCAAGTGCCGGTCAATGCGTAAAGCCCATTAAGGCGAGGCTTGAGGTAACATGTATGTCTGTGTTGAGAATGTGTAAGACACGTGTTGAGAAATGTATGGGATATTTGCATACAAAGGGATTTAAAGATTTTTGGCTGTATATAGAAGAACTACTCTTTACCGTCCCTTAAGTAATATTATACTTTCCCGGCTGAGGGAAAGTATTGTGAACGCATTTCTGTGTGTGTATATTCCACCACGATAGCGACCCAAAAAGGGGGTGGGAGGGAGGAGGCTTTGAGGGCGTGGGGGGGGGGGGGGGGGTAGGTCAGGGAGGAGGGGGGCGAAAGGAGGGATCGAGGTGAGGTTCAGTTTGGGGGGGGGAGGGGTTAGGGTGTGGTTCGGTCTGGGGGGGAGGGGGGGAGGGGCTGTGTAGACAGTACCCCCCCCCCCAAACCATTTTTATTTGTAAGACCGATTTTTTTACAATGTTGGTAAATAGCGTCGGCAGCGTTGGATATCTTCGGAAATCGAATCACATTTAATTGTATTGTCGGCATCGGATGCACGTGTAACGGCATTAGACATCTTGTTATCTCTCTGTCTCTTTCTTTCGAAGGCTTTATTCTCGACTGACCCACAAAGATAAGAAGAGAAATATTAGCGACATTAAAGCAATTTTGTAATTTGCGCCGCGGCGCAAGCGGAGAATATCAAGATTATCGTTATTAATCACGAGAAATGAACTGCGATCTACTACGATCTGATCGATGATATGATATTACTTGAGTCGTTGTAGCAGCGACATTTGTGTATTACGTAAATTAATTTCTTTCGACGATATCTTTATACATTTGTAATCACTTGTTTCTTTTTGAGGAAATTTTTGATTTGTTTCGCATTTGTTTCTTTTTGGGGAATTTTTGAAACCAGTAGTCAAAATATACTTCAATCATTACATAAAGTCTGCGTCGTACGTGACGTCACGCCCAATAGGGCCAAGAGGGAACGGGTTTATTTTGTAGTTACGTAGTTATTATTTTGTATTTTGTAAAATACGTTATTATAGCAGTATAGTATAGTATATAGTAGCAAACATATAAAATTATGGTATATATATATATAACAGTGTAGTATAGTTTATAGTAGCAAAGTATACTCTTAGTAGTTGTACAGTCGTAAATAAGTAATTGGAGACGTTTATGGTCGAATTTGAAACAGCTCCGTTTCAATTGCTTATTATGAGAACTTAATTTAAGGTAAATAAAACCTAAGTACATTAGATTAGAATTACAGTACATAGATTTAAACATTAGGTTTGTATATTTATTTCTATTCAATTCAAACTGTAATAATTTTATCTAATTTTTTCTCCACTTTAAACATTTAATTTGATGGATTTATGCTCCTCATATTTTTAGCGATTAAAGCAAAATTTAAGATGAGAAAATACTGCAGCTAATATATTTCGAAACCAAACCAAAGCCAAAATCCTAGCATTTTTGTCAGAGTAACTGGTGAACTGTGAGACTCATTCAAATTGACATAGTCATAATACGCGTCACAAGAAGGACTTTGTATTGCCTAAAGTCCATCAATCTGACTAAACACCATAGGTATTTTTTTATTCTGGTTATTTTTATAAATATATAATAATATATTGCCTGCATCTGCATATAATATTGCAGTTGCCGTTTATATATAGATTTCTACGCATATAATGTATATTGATTTTCAAGCAATTAATTTTTATCTTGTCCAGTATTAGTAGTCTGTAGTAAAACTCCTTGATTATTGACTATTACGATTGTGGTTTTTGGTTTTGGCTATTGTGTATTTTTAAAAATTATATCCTATTTCTATTTTTATACCTTCATTTTAATTATTGACTGTTGTATTATCTTATTTGAAAGATATACCGCCATTCAGTGGAGTGATCATTGTGATACGATGAATATGATTGTTACCATTGTTAATACTCTTATCGTTATTATATTTAGGTAAATGTTATTATTCTCTTACTATGTATCGTTTTCTTACTATGTATCTGTATTCTAAAAGATGATGTTATTTCTATTCTTCAGGCTTCTCTGTATTGAGTCTCTGATCTGTGATTCATGCACTATTATGACGCGTTCCTTGTGTTTTAAAATACTGATGTTTACATCATTATTATTATGAAAACCATATTTTCTCTAAGCATTCGGCCAATGACCATCGAGAAGACTACCTAAACCATCACACCTACCAAAAAACGAATGAAACCTGCAAGAAGATGCCATGTCATTAGAAATCAAAATAAAACTGATAGTACAACACAACCTTCTTTCACTCGGCAGGCTCGTAAGAGCTAGGAAATGAGACCATGTTTATTTATTATTCGCATGCCTCCGTGTTTTGCGTAAATGCTCGGCAGAAGCCGTCAGCTGGAATTTCTACTATGCTAGAAAACAGGGACGCCGACCGAGGCTAGGCCAGAAGAGAACGTTATGCTTTTCACCCTATATCTCGAAAATGGTACATTAAAATTTAGTATCATTTTTTGTTAAAGGCAGGGATTTACAAATTATTGAATCAGCTTCGTGGGCTGGTTGACTTCAGAAAACTACTCATATATGGTATCATGAACGACAAAATCATTTTGCCTAATCTAAGTCTTATATAAATTAACTTTGGGCGCATAATAGCTTACCTAGGGCAATTAAAGAACAATTATGAGACCATGTTTCGATCCGGAATCTAGGTAAGGTCAGGTAAGATTCAGAATGTCGCTCAAGGGGGGGGGGGGGCATTTTTCGAGTGCTGTCAAGTATAGTCTGCTTTTTTATAAGGTTATGAGGTTACGTGAACTTTGTATCTGCCCCACCCACCGACCAAACCTCTCACAATACTTCGGTTTCAAATCTGGATACCCAGAAGTTTGGGAGAAGGGGTATTTTATGGGCATATTTAGCATCCCTCCTTTTAGGCTTTTAACCTTCATTTCGTTTTGAAAAAAATGCATTATTGATTAGGATGTATGGGATGATGCGCTAGGAAACGAGATGATTTTTTTACTGATTTGAGTAAGAGAGAGAGCGAGAGGAGAGTGTATCACCGTACAACGGCTAAAACCAAACAGATCTATTTTGATAAAATGAAATGTATGACGGTTGTTCGTCTTTGTCTAGCATATCATAGCTAACATGCTACTAAATGCCCTCGCCGACTCTTGTCCAGTTAGCGTTGCACCCTTCTCGTAAAAGCATCTGGGGTTTGATTTTTGAATCGATTTAGAAAATGTCGTATTCTATTTCGCCGCTTGCCGTTGCTAAATAGATTGACCAGATATATTTTAAAATATATCTTCTTGTGACTAATCTACTATGTTAAAGCAGTTTCACAAAACGTTACTTAAAACCAATATAAACATATATTGTTTTAATTAACCCTTCGAGGACCATAAGCTTTGCGGTAGAGCTTATAGCTTGGGCCATAAGATCCATTTTGTTCTCGGATCGGACTATCTCATGATTCAGCTCCTATTCAGAAGCCTCCTCGTGTGGAAGGCTACCTCGGGTAAGACTCTCGCGTCTCAGGCCTCACGGCTGGTGGATCGGGTTCTCCTGGTGGGCGCACCGTTCGGCGACGCCAATCGGCTGTGCACTCTGACTCCTAGGCAGCGGAGGTGGATGTTGGCCTATTATCATGCCTTTCTTGAAACGACCTATAGGGCACCCAATCCCGTGTGGCACTACGGACAAAGGACGACCAGGTCCCCGATAAATTAAAATTGAATTACTTCTGTATTACAACAGTTAGAGGCCGCGCAAGCGACTTCGGGCCTGTAACCAGTCAGGAGGACGGAGGTATCCTGAAGGTTAATTCCAGACGGATATATCCTTCCAAACTGGAAGTCAGGGGGCGAGGCTGCCCGCTGGGTACCTTTGCCGGTGCCTCGCCGTAAGGCGTTGGTCTCTGACGGGCGAGCGGCGTAACTAGACATTGGACTGTTTTCTCCTCAAGTCTTCTACGCTCACCTCACGGGAGATATAATGATCTAATATCGTTAAAACTTCCTGAGGTGACGGGTTCGCCCGTTGTAGTTGACAGCTCTAGTTTACCTGCTCGACGGTTGGTAGGCCGGTATAGTAGCTGTATTATTATTCAATGATAGCAGAACTCACACAGAAGGATTTTAAATGATCAAGGTTCTAAGATTCAATTTTTCAAAATATCACGGTGGCGGTAAAACAGGTTTTTTTTTAATTGTCGACTATATTGATTTCGACTTCGAGGCTGCTCCTAAGTTTTTTTTTGTGGTATATCACGTAAGATATAAACATTGCATCCCTGAGATTGGCAGATGACAGCACGCGACAAAGACAGCTACCGGGCTTGATTAACGTGCCCGGTTAGAGATAAGACTGATGAGCCAGTTTTTGCACGTGGCCGCCTTAACTAACTCTAGACTCGCACTCTGGGCGTCGAAGCTGTCGCTCTCATTTATATTGCTGAGTTTCTATATCCCACTTTATTGGAAATTCAAATATCTTCAAATTCTGACATACCTTTAATAATAAAACTAAAACAGAAATCAATAAAATTTATTGATATTTCATATATTCGAATACATATACGAGTATTTCATTTATATACCAATGTAATTATACACATATTCCTATACATATATTCCATATAATTCAAATATCTATAATGGTATAGATAAATCATACATTTTAGAAATCAGTCTAAAAATAAACTAACAGTTATACTAGTCATAGAGTTAAAACAAATAAAAAAGGGTTATTGACATAAAATGATGAAATAAAATACGAAAACGAATTAAGGGGGAGCCTGGTTTATTAGGCTAAAAAACGTGTTTTTCATGTTTTTTTTTAATTTCGAGTTGAAATCTAATTATAAATATTTTACCTCTGGAATAGCTAATAGTCTCAGATTGCTATAAGTGTAAGAAACTTAGTACTTTTCTGTAAAAAAAACTTCAAACGCGTTGTTTCTTAAAACCATATTTTACAGTTTTGCGCAGGTGATTAAAAAACTACTTGATGTATCGAGTTGTTCAAAGTGAATTTCAACATTATTAATTTCTCTTCTATATAAAGTCAAAAAACAAGTTTTTTTAAAATATTTTTTTTACTAGTTACCTAAACACAAACTTTTGGGACAAAAATCGGTTATATTTCTTTATATCCTTGAAAATTTATAAAAATGATACCTTTTAGTTATTTTTTTTAGTTCATTTACAAATTATACGTCACACATCTACAAAATAATTATCTTTGTTTACTTTTTTGTTTCAGGCAAAATTACGCTCGATATTACCGGCGCAAAAAGATACCGTCAGTTTTGCAGCGGTAGAAACATTTGGAATTCAATATCTCAACAAAACAAACAATACTATTGCAAAAAATATTTTTATTTTTTAATGTTCATTAAATGATATAAAAGATTCATGATCAGATTTCAACCTAATTTTTAAAGAAAAACATGAAAAACATGTTTTTTTGGCTTTCTAAAATACAGTAAAATAATCAAATAACGTAGAATCAAATTAAAATTTAAGTGACTCTCACCATGAACTGAATAAATAAATAAACTCGTTTTTTTTTACATTTTTTTATCAAAGCTCAAAGTACACTCAATTTTTAAAACAGATTGTAGAAAAGACATACATAAATTAAATACTAGATTCATCGGGTTGTTGACAACACATATTCAGAGTATTATTTTGATTTTTTATTGTTATTCCTAAAGTAAATACCAATAATGAAATTACATACTTTACAATAAATATTCACAATCAATAAAGAATAAACATAAGAGAATATTATTTAAAAATCGCAGATCAAAATTCTAATACTAAAAATGGTAATGTTTAAATAGTCATTTGTATTTAGAAATCATCAACACAAAGTTTCAAACACATTGTAATTTAGTAATGTTGAGATTGCTATATTCTTGTTTAATAAAGAAAAACCGACAAATATATTTCCTGCCAGTGATTTTGAGTACGCATGGTAAGTAATTAATTACAAGAGACTTTGTTGAAAACTCATTTTGAGGCCGCTAAGAAAAAAATGAATTGGTTTTATTTAACGAACAAGAATATTTCCATCCTGAATTAAATGACAAAGTATTAAGCTTTATGCTGGATGATATCTTTATACAAACGACTATTTATGTAAACACTACCATTTATAATGTATTAAGATTTGATTGGCAACTTTAAATATTATTTTCTTATTTCTATTTCTTATTTTTCAACGACAGATCGTTGAATGGTCATGTTTTCTCCAGGGAATTTAAATATTTCTAAATGTACATATGTAAATATTTAATATGCATTCGAAAGCATAGACTGATTGTACATAGAATAAGAATACCTAAATTTATGAACCTATCTCTTCAGCTACCTTTCTTGAGGAGTCTTGTTACAGAGGATTCTGATTGCATATTTTTGGGGAGCAAATATTTTTAGACGTTTTTATATTACTTTGTCCGCAGAATATGATGTCATTTCTCAAAATGCTTTCGAAATATACATGTTACACTATTTTATGTCCGCATTCAATTATTATTGATATAAGTTAATAAAATAAATAAATAATCGGCAACTCTGGCTACCGTCATAATTATTGCAGTGAGAATTTATAGGTGCTATATTTTCCGGCATCTGCTCGTACAACGGAAAAGCGAACTAATTGCTTCAAATTAAATTCTTATACTAAACGCTCCAATGGTTTGGGCGAGTAGTTAGTTCTGTTCATACAGCAGCCTCGCTAGCGGACCGTATCTTTAGAATGATGTTGCCACATTGAAAATATATAACGAAGACATCAATAATAAAATTTACAAAATGCGACTAATTGCTATAACTTTGCTATTTATAGCAAATATTTTGATTTTATAATGTTTTATCTGTGTAATATGGACTGGAGTTTTTCTCCTATAATTTAATTTTCCAGGTCTATCTGTCTGATTACTTCGTTTAGGCGTTATAGGCGTTTCGTTAAATTGATTTGTTACTGCCGAATTCTAAGCATTCTAAATTGCTACTTCCTCAATCCACGACGAGGGTTAAATTATTAGTGGGTGGGTAGTTTCGTTTTGTCGCCCTGAGTGTGTTATCCAAGCGGTAAAGAATTTCTTCGGCAACTTGGTTACAATATTGGCTAATAATGGAAGAGGAGGAGGGGGGGGAGGGGGAGGGTTAATGGCTTTAATTACTTTAATGGTTTTAACGGTTTTAATGTGGCCACTAGTTTCTTTAAATTAGAAGAATCTGTCACGTCAGAGTCAGGGACGATTTTCTACTGTCGCACTGAGCAAATTTAGCATATTCTTGAATTAAATGCTTGTCTTTCAGTTTTAACACGTTTTTATTACCTTGACCTGTAACATTGTATTAATCTTAGGTAGCGAATGGTTTCGTGCAGAATTTTGTTCTCGGATCGTCCCAACTCACGATTCAGCTCCTATTCAGAAGCCTCCTCGCGTGAAACGCTCCCCCGGGTAAGACTCTCGCGTCTCAGGCCTCACCGCTGGTGGATCGCTTTCTCCTGGTGGGATTGCCTCCCGACGCTACTGAACGGTTTGCGCACCATTCGGCGACGTTAATCGGTTGTGGACTGTGAGTAATTGCTGAAGGAGTCCAGATACTATCGAATTAGCAGAGAGAGTCTCCTGAGCAGCGGAGGTGGATGTTGACCTGTCGTTAACCACTCTTGAAATGACCATTAGGCTACCTGATCTTGAATTCAGAGCCGAGCAAAAGATGGCTTTTGTTCGCGATAGATTCAAACTGAATCACCGCTGAAAGTACGGCAGGTAGAGGTCGCGCTAGTGATTTCGTATCTGTGACCAGTCAGGAGGTTGGAAGTATCCCAGACGGAGATATCCTTCCAAAACTGGTGGTCAGAAGGCGAGGTCACCCGCTGGGTACCATTCCCGGTGCCTCGCCTTAAGGCGTTGGCCTCTGACGGGCTTGTGGAGTTGCTGGACGGCAGGCGTGTGCCGTCTTAAAGTCATTTACGCTGAAATCATCCCACGGCTGAAAGAACGATCACATGTCGTTATAGCAGCCTGGGGTGACGGGTTAGCCTGTTGTAGTCGACACCGCCCAACTGATCTTACAACTTACCTTACACTCATTTATAATTGTCGTATCGATTTGAATCTTAGCACACTTATGCATTCTGATGACAATACAATAATTGGTACCATCGAGCTTGTAAACACAATCCGCCTATAATCCCAATATTTTTTCCTCGTTTCAATGAGTGCTCGAGTAACACATGAGGTGAGAGCGTGTTTTTTAGTTTTTTCAACGATTTCATCACTTATTCTTGAGTCCAAACGAATCTATCTGGTCGGATAAAACAGCAATACACGAACTATTTGTCATTATATAATTGCCGCGTACTATCTTGATGTACAAAGTAAAATTTTACAAGTTCTATTCAATATGTATACATTTTTTGATAGCTTATAGTCGATTTGATATTTCTGTTATTGATATTTTTATGTCAATATAACGGAAGATTTTTCAAATTCTTATTTTTTTAAATTTTTAAATGATTTTTTTTGTCGTATCGTGGATTTGGTAATTCTATTTTGGATATTTTTAATTTATAACTGATATTCACAACGTAATATTTGATTTTTCAGTCTTTTAACATTTTGACCTTTAATGCGTTTTATTTTATTTTTATAAAACTTTTTATAAACATTAAATTTAATATTATTTCTGAATATTGTCTATTTTTTTAATACGCTAGAATTAGAATATTGAGAAGATTGCGGATTTTACAGTTTTTTATTGCGGTATTATAATTAGTAAGTAGGTAGTCAGACATAACATATAATTATTAAAATTATAAATAATATATTAATTGTAAGTTGCATATATACACGTACGGGGTGATTAAAGATAAAAAATAAACTTTGAACTTTAAACCGTGAAATGTGGACTGTTTTAGGTGGTAGAACTTCGATTGGACTAAGTTCAGCGCTATCCTTTCGCATAGCTAATGATATGCACTTCCCAACTCCATCGTTTATCAATCATCAGACTGATCCGGTGGCATAGTGGTGGTCGCCGGTCGTCTTACATTGTAAGGTTTCGGGTTCGATTCCCGGCTGGGTCACCATTTCCCGTTGGGATCAAATTAACGGAATTGCATTTCAATTCTGACGCTCGAATGCAATAACAAGATATACATGACACGCATACATACCTACATATAAACACTTAATAGTAGGATTGGTTGTAAGTGAATGTCGTTTTATAATAACCCCGCCCATTGTGAAATTTCTCAATGAGTAGAATCAGAAACAAAACAAACAAACCGATATTCTTTAGCATTGACCGTTTTTATTTCTAAGCGTTGACAGTTAAACTGTGGTTCCTGTAAGCAGCTACCACTGTGAAGTTTTATCGAGAGCATTGCCATTTATTTGATAGTACTTGATTTTGTTTGTATTTATACGCAAACCGAGTAATTTTTCAATTGAAAGAGTCATGTGTAAATAATTTCTAGATATTCAGTATTTTCTGTTACTATATTTTTATTGGTTTATTGTGTTTACAACTGGCAACGCCAAACTATCTCTCACGCACACAGCCACCGGCGCTCCGACTGTGTCGTTGCCTTGGCGAAGATGTTGGTCACGGAGATGATTGGAAAGCAAGTCAGTATGTCAGTTCTACTTCCGCTGAAATCATTGACTGGCTTCGCTTGCATAGTCGCGGCTTATAATTACACACTGGCACATACGCTCTCGGTTATTGCTCGCGCATACCTAGCCTACACATATTCATTTATTTGCTTGGGATAAAAGCTGCATGCCATATAATCCCATAAGTGGTAAGCATGTATGCTATCCAGATGACGGAAGTTTTGAGGGGTTGATCTATGTTAAATCTACTGATTAAAAGTCAGCAAACTTTTTTGCGCTTTATCCCAAAATATATTAGTGTACGAGTATATTACCCCTTCGTACTAATGTAACTACCCACTAGGCACCGAAAGGGAAGAACATAGATAATTTTAGTTGTAGCATTTTAAAATAAATTTGTCAAGGAAAGTTTTTGATATTTTCTGTGTAAATAGGGTTCAAATTAAAAGCATTAAATCCCCTATACACCCCCCGTTATATTCTTTATTGTAATCGAGTTATGTTAATTACATGTAAAATTGAAAAAAATGTAAATAATTTAAGAATCTAAGTCAGAATCGACTTTTTTATAATATTTTATATTCTATTGGGTGTATGTGTATTCGTTTACTTGAACATTTTTTCGTTATACTTAATTAAAATAGTAAGTACAATTTAAAATTTGCCGTAATATTAAAAAAGCTTTTAAGACAATAAAAAAAGATTGAATAATTGATTGATATACGTTCGCGACACGTCGAGTGATTTTTTGCTATTTCTGAAGAATTGAGAAAAATGTGATATGAGTTATACTACAAAATAATGTAATTTTCCAAGATTTTCAAAAATAATGCTGTCATATGTTACGACGTCAAATTTGTTACGTCGTGTTATGACGTCAAAATTGGATATTTACTATGTTAGAGCTGTCAAAATCGTAGCTTCATTCCACATTTTGCATTTTAGCCATGCATCCATGACCAATTCCCATTGAATTAAAATGACCAATATTTGCATTTTTACCCCATTTGGGGTAATTTACCCCGGTTTCCAGCACCTGTAGAGCAATAATACCTCAAAGACGCGATGATTCGCCCCAAACTAAAATTCATTATCACCATTTTATGGGATTATGAAACAATTATTTTTAAACTTTTAATATCCTCTTGTTTAGTACTTAATTCTAAATAACCAATAGCGCTGTATTGATATTGACATATATTTTTTTTCTATATATATTAACTTAACAATTATTCTATACTGTTTATTTTCATGTAAATTTGCTATATATGATATTATGTAAATTTCAATTTTTTAATTTCATTTATTTATTGATTGACTATTTAATTTTACAAACTTTAATTTTATTTACTTAAATGATATGTGTTTGAAATGTTATTTATATTTTGGATAATATATGATAATATTTTGATTCATAATTATCATTTTAGTTTTATGATACCATCTGCTTTTTACAAAAATTTTTTTGAGTGCCTTCAAGGTAGTCACGTAAAACATAATTTCATAATTAATGATGTCAACAACAAATATTTTTTAACATACCGTGGGATCAACAAACGCTATTGCTTCTGCACATGATTGTTTTACAACTTAAACTAAACAACTTTAGTCTTTGCGTCGAATAAAATGTACTCTCGTTGCAGCAAAAAATCAAAACCTCAAGTAGTAGCGCTGACGTTTACCTTGGCTTTGGAATTCATCATGTATAATTTCCACAAGTATTTCGAAACGTTGTCCCCACAGGGCTTCATATTGCTATGAAGCTTCGACTATGCAGCTTGGGATGCAAGGCAGCTTGTTTGTGGCCGGTCCTACTCATGGTTCTGCTCCCATCTGGAAGCTTCCTGGAAGAGGTGAATTGAATGACAAAAACTTCCCTTGGGTAAGCCCTGGGCAGTGCACTATGTAGAGGCAGTGTTGTATCTGGCGACTTACTGAGGGAGTCCGGAAACGTAGTTTACTCAGAAAGTGGAGTTGATGTTGACCTTTTGTCATCAACTTAAAAACTCCATTCCTGTGACATATGGCACCGCGGACAAAATGGGCATATGGCAACGCAGGCTATAAATGTTTACACTATATAGAGGTTCGCGCAAATGACCTCGAGGTGCGACCAGTCTAAAGGAGTAGTCCTTGCCAAACTGGTAAGCAGGGAGTACGGGAGCTCCAGTATCTTCCAGTGCCATCGCTGTTAGTGGAATGACTCCGTTAGGTAGTGCGGTTACTAGATCTGTAGATGGTCTAAAAGTCTCTGCTACCCATCGCTGAGTAAAAAGACTAAAGTGATCGTTTTATCATCATGAGATGTTCGAATTTTAGCTCCAAGCATTTCTTCTGCAGGCGCTATATCAAACTGGAACGTAAGTCATGGAATTCCCCATAATTCTCCAAGATATATTATTCACCATTTACCCCCCACGCATTGTCAACATTCCCTACAGATTGGGTAATTCCCCCAGATCCGTAATGCTGCAACCCTCAGAGGCTTCTGCTGTAGGTGCCCAGCACCTACGGCATAGCCCCCGCCCCCGGTGTGAAAGTACCTAGATATTTGACATAGTAGGTATAAAACAAAAGGGCATATTGTTCTGAGTTGGCCGTAGCAAAAATTTGCGATAAAAATCGGAAAGGTCCCAAAATACTGCAAAAGATGTATTTTTCCGATGTGATGCGTCCGGAATCCACCTCGCCCCCCTGTCTACCAGTTGCGGTCAGATTTCTCCGACCTCCCTGGTTCGAGGTCACTTGCGCGGAGTTCTCCTCAATGAATCGGCGATTCGGTTCGAATTATCGCGGACCACTGCATCCTTTGCCCGCCTGACCACGCAGGATCAGGTAGCGGATTGGTCGTTTCGAGAGCGGCTGTCATTGGGTAAACAGCCATCCCCGCACCATAGACTTCCCCGGTTCCAGACTCTCCCGGTTATCTGTCCGAAATGTAAAGTCGATTCTCTGACGCCACATGGTGCGCAAACTGTCCTGGAGCGCCTGAATTGCGATTTTAATGGGAAACCGGCCCGCGCGAAGATTCCTACCCGGGCTCGCACTTCTTCTAGGAGACTACCGGATGGGTGCTGACCCGTGAGTTAAGTCCACCCTAACACATGAGTCACAGTGGCCTAACTGCACATCAGCTCCCTAAATTATCACCGGGGACAAAGAGGACTGCACCCACTGTGCCCTGATTATTGTACTGATTATTGTACTGATTTTGTGTTATTGTATTCTATGTACCTATTATTGTACTGATTGTGCTGTCCATACAATATCAGCATGTAAGATACTTGCATTCAGCAAGAAACTATAAATAAAAAACTATAAACGCAATATCTGTTTTTAAATTTCTTAAAGATAAATAAATCTTCAGAATAAGGAAATAAAATTAAGATTTTTTTGTATCCCTTGATTCGGTCCCGTTCGGCTTCATTTTAAATGCATGCAATGTAACGAAAAGGAGGTTATCAATATTTATCGCAGTACTCGCGCATAAACTTCGCACCGTGGTGCTTCTGTCGGCCCATTGGTCGCTTTACTGGTAACTGATAGAAGAAATGAGCCTGTGCACAGTTAATGTAGAGCAGCAACTCAGCAACACTAACAAATGTGCACGTTAATTACCATCGTAACGACCGCATACTGACGATTCACTTATCACAGAGATAGGAGTTAAATATTAATATCCCCATAGATAATATGAAAGTGAGCGAAAGGTTACTCCATATTTCAATCGACAAAAATCTAGTGAGACATTTTAGGACCGCTTGGAAACATAACATGGTCCGAAAAATCCGCCACCAATCTAGTTGATCTCAATAAGGCTGCTTTATTATAGGAACGAGATCGACTGCTTTTGATTGACTCAATATTTGACACGTGATGACGAGGCGTTATCTTGATTAAGGTTAAATTGCCTCTTTGAGATTATGCGCTGAGAGCAGAGATATATCTTATAGTAAAACTGAAAAAGACTTGATCGCCCAACCCATATTATAAGATTTCAAGACTGTCACGTTGCAATGTTGAAATCTATTTAGTATTATTTAATATTTATCTGTCAAGTATATATGCATTTATGTATGTATGTGTATATCTATGTATATACTTAAATTTCATATTATTGCGTACTACTATATTTGAATTTTGAGATTTTATAGGAAATTTTAGAGAATTTTTATAGAAATTTGAATTTGAATTACAACGTCCTTAACGCACAATGCGCGTTAGTCTAGGAAATGTCTATGTAAAATTGTTAAACTCCGGTAATGTATTAGGATTAAATAAACGAACAGAGTTCAAGACTACATCACTCGCCTCACCGTCTGTTGATTTAATATCGGAGGACGAGTAGTACAAAAATAGGCCAGGATCCTGGGGCAAGCAAATATCAATTGATTCGATTTGATTCAATTAATCGGTCGTTATCGTTGGAAGTCAGCTTAACTGCATCTATAATAATTACAAATTAGTAGGTAAAAATATTGCTTAAGTAATTGTCGCTCTGTATTACAGCTGTATATCTCCTTCCAAAAGAGTTGACCATGAGTTACCAATTTCCAAAAAATACAAATCCGATTGAATAATCGTACCTTGGGGACCTAATGATTTACCAACTCGATTTACCCGCTCTAGTTCCTTCATTGGTTTTTGAACCATAGGTATATATTGCTAGGCTATCTACCGCTATATATCTAGCTGTTATCTTTTGGTTAATATATCTAGCTATCTATCTCTGCATTTGGCTTCATCTGATAACCCTTCTTAAAATTGTGTACCGGAAGCGTTTTGTTGGTGCTATTTTCAACATTGGAAAATCGACGCATACTTGCTAGAAGGTTTTTCTGTGTTTTGTAGTTTTTCCTCTTGTATTCCAAAGATTTAGCCATTGGAGCTGAATACCTGTCCTCAGTGCGTATTGTTTTATAGAAAGGTATATATTGAGATATCAACCACAACGGGCGAGCCCGTCTGCGGACGTTTTAACGATTCATCGTTCTATCGACCGTGCAGTGAGCGTAGAAGACTTTGGACATAACAAATCCGACGTCTAGCTACGCCACAACCCGTTAGAGACCAACACCTTACCGCGAGTAGCCAGGTATGTTACCTGGCGGGCGGCACTCGCTCCCTAACTACCAATTGTGACCAGATTTCTCCGGTCTCTCGATTGGTTCCGAGTTCGAGGTCGCTTGCGCGGTCCTCTCCCTTACGAAGCGGTGAAACGGTGTACACCGAATCTATCGCGGACCAAGGCGTCCTTTGCCCGGCTCTGAACCGGGATCGGATGGCCAAAGGTCATTTCAAGAGCAGTCGCCGTAAGGTAGGCAACCACCCCCGCTCTATAGGAAACAATACAGTTCCAGACTCCCCCGACTGTTAGTCGGAGAGCACAATCGATTGGCTTGCGCCGCTCAGTGCGCAGACCGTCCAGGAGCGCCAGAGGTTTGATTCCCAGGGGAGACTGGTTGACCCAGTGTCCTACCCAGGTTCGCACCCCGTTCGTGGAGGCCGTCGGATGGGTGTTGACCCGTGAGTGTGACCGACCCTGAACACATGGGTCATCGTGGCCACCTCATCATGGGCCCGTTAGCTCCGCAAAAGGTAGAAAGGTATAGGTGGAGGTAGGCACACTATTTCTTCAAGTGCCTCAACGGGTGAGGTCCTCATAGAACATGCCAATCTCTGTTAGTTTCCTTGTGGCCGTTCGAAGATTATCGTACAACTTGACCACCATATAAACACACCACATACTAGGATCTGTCCTATGTATAGTCACATGGAGTCTCTAGGGAACGTTCCATGTTTTCCCATCATCTTTCTGTATTGCCAGAAAGCTATGGTAGCCATTTTACATTTAATCTTAACATGTTTCCCCCAATTAAGTTTGCTATGTAGCATAATTTCTACATATTCGCCTTCCTTTTATAATAATGGCGTAGTACCAAAGAGTAATCCCAGGATTTTCATATCATATCCCTATCTCTTTTCCCAGTATCTCATCCTATTGACAGAGCGATATTAAAGCGGTTGTCCGGTCCAGCTGAGTCGCTTGTCAAACTATTGGCACACATAAATCCTAAGCGGTCCTATCAATAAAACACTTTCTCCACCGGGCGGCATTTTGTCGTAAGATCATTCCGGAGCTCGGACGATTGAAAGTTGTCACATGAATCCGATGTGATGCGGCCGTCCGATCGAACTGTACCAGATCGCATCGCATCGCTCTCTTTCTAGGTTAATATACGCGTTTGCGCACGTAAATCGATATCTTAATATTCGGACGCGAGTGGTTTCACTTCTTTATGAGCGCGTATCTTCCTAAAGACGTTCGTTTTTTATCGCAGATTTTTATCAGTTGACGATCCGGTAAATGCTCATCGATACATATATACTTCGTGGCAAGCACACAATTTTTTGATTTCACTTTAGTTGATCTCACTTTAGCGGATTTAACTGTAATCAAAATATATTATACTAGCTGTTGCTCACGGCTCCGCTTCGGGTAACGTTTCCAATCGATTTGTTAATTTAAGTAGGGTGGCATTTATTTGCCTTTTATATATATAGTGCGAGAGCTCCCTCCTCAGATGCACGCTACCTATCTCGCAGACGTACCCGTATTGTTCCTCGCCACCCGCGCCGCCTTCCGCTGAACGCTGACCTTGCTGGGCCAGCAGCCGCCGCCGCCTGCTTGGTGGTATTTCCAGGTGCTTGCACGCGTTACTAATTTTATGATATTTCTAAAACTATACCACCTAAACACAGTAAATGGCTCCTTTTGTCTCTATTTAACACCCGTGATGATGGATATATTTCTTATAATGATTCTCATTTGTTTGCTAATGTCATTTAGCAAACAAACATTTATATATGTCCCATCAATTTCTACAAAATCTATTGAATCAATTTTCACAAAACTTAACATACATCTTATTAACATTGCCCTTTAACAGTTTTATGAATCAAACATTTTAATACTCTACCCCTTCAAAAGGTTAAAATATACCCTAAAATTGACTCTATATAAATAGCAGCGTACTTACAGTAAAGTGTCTGTACCACATTTCAAATAAAGAAACACATTTGTCTATTTGTCTTTTTGATCGCGCTAAACACAGAACCAGTAAACAAACTTTGATGTGAATTTTAGTGTTTGAGCTTCTTTTGAGTGAGGTTTACGTGTGGAAACAGTCGTTTGTGCAATTTTTAGATATTCTGTCTGACAGACTGACTCTCTATCAGACATTCTGTCTGATCGCGATAAATTCAAGAACCACCTAACAGATTCCAATTTAGTTTTCTCTGTTGGTTAGGTCATCTTTTGGGGAAGGTTAAACTGTTACGAACATCGATATCTCTAAAAGAAAATGGGCACTTTGGACCCACTTTCCCAGTATCTGTAAGTCATATACCAATGGAAAGATCTGTCTGTTTAAAACCTTTATTAATAGAACGACTGATCTCAATTATGAGCCATTTTTGAGTTATATCCTATTAAATATGGCTAATTACCTGATATCCACTAGGGCAGCTAACACATTCAGAAATTGTATTTTGATGACTGATTAAACGGAAACTGTAGCAGAATGCCCGAAACTACAAAGTACGAGT
This sequence comes from Micropterix aruncella, assembly GCA_944548615.1. Lineage (NCBI taxonomy): Eukaryota > Metazoa > Arthropoda > Insecta > Lepidoptera > Micropterigidae > Micropterix > Micropterix aruncella. Next base: position 33,201,157 of record OX155952.1, on the reverse strand, counting down.
ACAAACTATACGAGTATATTCATGAGAATGCTCGAGTTTGTCAGAAGTATGTATATGGAGGTGAAATACTGGGATACGTCGCTTGAACTCTGTAATGTGTCTTATGAATTCATTGCCGCTCTGTTTACTGACATATGTTTACTGACATACTAAGGTCAGCTGTCCGACATGGTGTGCCCAGTGACCGTACATCATAGTATACTATCTTTTATGTTTATTATAATATATTTGAAAGAAATAATTGGCATTGGGGTTTTCGTGTAATTAATAATATATTAAATATTTAATATATTTAATATATATAATAATATATTTAAGTATATTCCGAACTTCAAAACTCATAAACGGCTTATAATTGAGTAAAGTTGTGGTAGTCATACATATTCTAAATATATAGGTCCTACCAATGGCAAATACATTATTGTTATTGAATACATTTTTGCCCATTGCCAGTTTTATGTAATTTTAAATACAAATTTTGCCATCCCAAATAAAAAAAAAAGTAATTTATAAATTTAATTTGGCCGTAGATTCTTAAGAACTTTTAAGTATTACATAAGCATAATTTTTGGTATCTTTTTACCCCTCCCACTCCGTCCTCCCCACTCCTATATAGGTATTAGGAAGTCGCCCACCCCATGCGCACGTATGATGTGGGAAAGTGGGTAACTTAGTTTGTGTAGTGCGTATGTGTGTGTGGAATAAAACAGTTTTACGAATACTATTTTTATTCATACTATTATACACTACGCATACTATTATTCATACACTTATGCTCAGTCTCTAGGTCCTCTATGCTCACCTCACTAAAGATAGAACGATCATTATCGTTAAATTTTTCTGAGGGACACAAGTGTAAGTACCATTAGAATATTATATTTATATCGCTATTCATGTATCTAAATATTTATACATTTATATTTATACTTCATCTATATGGTATGGATAATAAAATATTACTACTAATACCAAATAGTGTAAAATAATTATATATAACCTAAGTAATAACATGACAACATAACAAAATATTTTTCAATCAGGGCGCAAGGTATAATCGGCATAAAAACTTGCTTTTTAAAGATTTATGTAAATTATATAGTCATGCTGTTAACATCCTTACATATATAAATATATTAATAAAATAAATAACTTGTGTGGTTGCTATATTCTAAAAGAAGAAAAAGGTGAAAAATTGGAGAGGTTTCAAAAATAACACAGGGAAGTGGGAGTATTTTTGACTTCCTTATCAAATTAGACTTCGTGTTTGTCACGCTCTCATATTATACGTAAACGCAGAGTTCCGTCCCCCTTGCGCTCAGACAATACGCCAAGTCGCCCACCACACGAAGCATCGTTACATATCGGATAGTTAGTGTTGCATACCGTTTGACGACACACACGGCTGTTTCGTAACCGCACGGTGGTCGCGGACGTTTCCAAAGCGCCTTTTGTGCATTGTCTCGCCGACAAAAGGACGATTTCTAATTCTTGCTGTGTGACTATCTCGAAATAGCTGAGCGCCATCTTCGCGGAAAGCCCCCGGGCCGGATCACGCGAGCTCGCAGACGGAGAATTAGTCACCGTCGGCCGTGAAACGGCAGACTATCAGACTATCTGAACGTTACAATTGAGATTACAAAGCTTATGTTCTCCAGTATTTCCTTAGCTGATGTGATCGAGAGCACTGTTGATGTCCGCTGACAGCTAACGATTCTCGTTCAGATGGGCCATTACGACCTGCTCGTTAACTCTGGTCGGCTCTTTCAAATCCTATCCAGTAGCCTCCTCAAAGAGGATCGAACCCGGAAAGGACTCTGTTTCCATTGTCACGACAGGTGGATCAGTTGCCTTGGGGATGGCCTTCGGGCGCTGCTGGGCGGTTTGTGCATTTTGAGTCGTGCGACGTCAGCCAATCGACTGTGCACTCCGTCGAATAACCGAAGGAGTCTGGAATGATCTTAAACGTTTCCTAAGCAGTAGGGGTGTATGTTAATTTGATGTCATCCACTCTTGAAACGATCCGTTGGCTACCAGATCCCGAGTGAACAGGCGGCCAAAGGACGCCAAGAAAGGTGATAATTCGATCTGAATTGCAGCTAACATCAGTTAAAAACCGATTCCGGTATCCCCTTTTTACCGAAAAGAGAAATCCCACTACAATAGGGTCAGTAAACACGAAGAAGGAGATCAATTAGTATTACAATTATCATATTATTAATATAATATATCGAGTTACTGGCATCCTTGCGGTTCGGTTGTAGTCGTAACGTTGCTGTGATATTCTTAATCTAACATAAGCGAGAAATATCCCCTAAAGCCTTAGAAACTGGTGATATCTATATATGTACATATATAACAAGGTTGGTAAGAACATAACGAAGTGCAATCTTATAAGATAGATCGTCCGATAGTATATCTAACAACTGCTAAAATAATCGTACAAATAGGATTTAAATTCTACATATAGCAACGCTAGTGAAAACTTGCTAGCTTACTCACACATCGTGAGATTAGCAACGACCACGTGACTGCGATCTAAACTATATTAAATGAAAAATATTGTATTTGCTATTAAATTAAGGACTATCTCGTCTCAACATAACGATTCACCATGTATACCGCAACATCACGGCACCGTAGTAAGGTCAATTCAGCGAATATATACGGAGAACACATATAGAAAGAAACACAAATGTTTTTGTTGGCAAAAGTAGGTAAAAACAAGCTTAACAACATATCCAAAATCGCCTTCGCAAAATGACCTCTTGAGCGTGTAAGGATCTAGAGAAATAGAGAATAAGTGCAAACAAACTTAAATTTGTTTTTAACATCCCAATAAACTAAGCTATATTTTAAATACATAAATTAAATTTATTTCAGTTATGCAATGACATCATTTACGTTCCCCTCAAATGTGAGGCGTCCCTTAAGGGATGCCTTGGCAAAATGTATACAAAATGTATATAAATTTATATAAATGTAAATATAAATGTAAATGTGCGCCGCTTTATAGTAATCCGCTCTATAGTAATGCTATAGCTCTATAGTAAACCCCGCTCTATGTAAATGTAAATGTAAATGTAAATATAAATTTATATACATTTTGCCGTAGGCAACCCGAGCTAATCGCCATTCATTTGAGGGGTTAAAGCTATTTTTGATTTTTTAAAAGCATTTTAAACGTTTCGTAAAATAAAAATATAAGTTAAACATACAATCAGAAACCCTTAATTACGTTTGAAAGTCTATTCAACAGACTAGAAAATACATATACAGCATTGAATAATAGGGCGAGTAAAGTCTACGAAATATAACAGTTGTTAGCAACACCAATCACGCGTCCTTCGCTGGGATTTGTTTGACAGTAAAGTGATAATCCGTGGGTCCGGGTCATGCTTCTGACAGTCGGTGAACAGGCGTTGATGAGAAGATTGAAGACACGTGGACGTGGGACGATAGATAATCAAACAAATTAATTTCATCGCAAGATAGACTTCTGCATTAATTATTCTGTTAATAATTACTTGTAAAGGTTAATCTCGGAAAAATAACAAGCTCGCCTTTTCTAACAAATAAAGCGTTTTATTATTATTATTAATAAAAATAATGAAGAATAGGAAGAACTAATGAAGGATATTATGAGTAACCTCTCCCCATAAAACATTTTTATTTCTGAATATTTGCCAGTCATTTTTGCCATACGGCCATCTAATAAATATATCTAAGTTATCTGACACGATTATTAATGAATATAAATGATAATGAATGAATAAATTAACACATAAATAGAAAGTCAAATCTGCTCATAAATATTTTAATATGCTGAGTGTATAATAAGATATAAAGTATTACCACCTACCTGTACTGATAAGGCAAGCTTATTACTTAATAATATATTTAATTTTATTAATGTAATAAATGCAATTTACTAATATCTGTTTATGCAGCTCAATTACCAGGTGTCTGTAATATAAAAGAGAAATTATTCTCTGCGATCATAAAATTTGCTCCGTATAATAAACGCGTAGGTAGGAGACTACAAATAAACGTTCCATTAACACGGGAGCAACTTTATATACTCACTAATCACGTTGCTCACTAATTATATACTATATAATTAGTGAGCAACTTTATTACAGTATAAAATAGGTTGTATCGCCCCAAGACTTTCCCGGCAAGCAGACAACTCCCCCCCCCCCGCTCAACCTCTTAACTCCCAACAACCCCCCTCCTCAATTATTCCACCCAGCCCCCTCTCCCTCCGAACCCCCCTCCCCCCAATCCGATAGTGATTGTATCGAAGTGACTGATAGCAAAAGTAGTACTTTGTAGTATTTCCGTGGAATTAAAATAGCTATTTTTCAAGCGAGTATAAGCGATATTACAAACAAAATTTTACAATGTGGTTTCGGCCCTACAACGCATCTGTGTAGAGAATTTCCAGTCTCTGACTGCAATATTTCGAGACTAAAGTATGACTTGCGCTCCCTCTGGTGGACCGATTTCAACTACAATTTTTCAACTCTTGCCATGACGGAATGATGCCTGTGTGCTAATTTTAATTCAATCGGATAAAGCGTTTGGGCGGTTATCGTGGAGGAATAAACACACACACACACACACAAACACACACAGACACACACACAGTCTCACATACAGACTTAAGTCTGGAAATACACTCAGCCGGGAAAGTCTTGGGGTGGGACAATCGATTTTTTGAGATGTCGTGAAGAGACATTCAGTTTCCTATCTCCCTTTACCAATTAACCACTCAATGAGCCATTTTAAAGAACCACTTGTACCACTCCTGAAATATCGAAGGGTTTTACTAAAACATTCAATTCTCTAGGAGGGAAGTAATGATGAAGGTGTTGACCAAACGATGTAGATCTCCTGGGCATTTTATATTGTAGTACCTGAGCCGATCTTGTGTTCTTACCCGGGAACAATGTCTCTGCTTGCGCGCGATTGAAATTTAAAGCAGTTTTCAAACGATATCTAATCTAATCTTCACTTCGATGAAACTAAATGTCTATCCAGATATTTCAAGAAGAAGTCGCATTTATTTATATGTCGTATAAAGGAAACGGGATCAGCAATAATTTTACTCGCATGCAGAATCATTGCTTTCGCTCAATACGGCATTGTCATCTATTTCTCGTTCAAATTCCTTATGTAAATTTTAATGTCACTGTACCTGGAGCTATAATTCATGCGAGAGAGAAAGCGAGACAGCGATAAGACCCTCATTGTTAGCGGGGCTAATTTGTTGAGCTCCGCTTCGGCTCGTATGCAAAAGCAAGTACATACTCCAATTTATGCGTTCGCAGTTTCACTTTCTGTCATACTTATTTCAATCACTTATCGTTACATTACCTCTGCGGCGACTTTCGTATGTCACAAGTTAAATAACTGTCAAACCGCTTTTGCAAAACTGTACTCCGGAATAGGAAGTAAAACGAACTGAGGAATTTTATTGGTATTTGTTATCACTTTCACGTGGAGGAATCTGAGACGTACCTACATACTTTACGGATACAAAGTTTTGATCAAATATAGTTGTCAACTGCAACGGGCGAACCCGTCACCTTAGAAACTTTTAACAACAAGTTCGTTCTATCTCCAGTGAAGTGAGCGCAGAAGACTTGGACAAAACAGTCCACCGTCAAGCTCCGCCACATGCCCGTAAGACGCCAACGCCATATCCGCGAGATAACCGGGTATGTTACCCTGCGGGCATACACTCACGCCCTTACTTCCAATTTGCGACCAGATTACTCCGGTCTCTCGATTGGTTACGAGTTCGAGGTCGCTTGCGCGGTCCTCTCCCTTACGAAGCGGCGAAACGGTGTAACCGAATCTATCGCGGACCACGGCATCCTTTGCCCGGCTGTTCACCCAGGATCGGGTAGCCGATGGTCGTTTCAAGAGCAGTCGCCGTAAGGTCCGCAACCACCCCCGCTCTATAAGAAAAAGTACTGCTTCCAGACTCCCCCGACTGTTAGTCAGAGTTACCTTTTATTTTTCGAATAAATGGGTTCTCGGGGCGGTACGGGGGGGGGGGTGGTTTACCCTATTTCACCCCCTGCGCGTTTTACCCTTCTGGTACGCGCAGGGTTGTCGTAGCATGACATCCCGGGCAGACAAGACGACCCCCGTCGTTATAACTGCCCGGGCGGTGGGCGGGGTTTGCTGCCCTCACCTATCGCCTTGAAACTCTTAACTGTTAGTCAGAGTACACAATCGATTGGCTTACGCCGCACGATGCGCAGACCGTCCAGGATCGCCAGAAGGTTGACTCCTGGGGGAAACTAGCCCTAAGGCCACAGTCCTGCCCGGGCTCGCACTTCATGCGTGGAGGTCGCCGGATGGGTGTTGACCCGTGAGTGTGACCAACCCTAAACCCTAAAGTTGGTTTTCGTGGCCAACTCAGCAAGGGCCGATTAGCTCCCACAAAGTTTTGATCAATTTCAGTTATCATTAGAGAGGGATTTTAATGATAACATGGTTCGAGTAGGAGTAAATATGTTAGAGGGAGTCCTTACTTTTTAGGTGGTAGATTTAGACGCCCAGAGTGTTCAGATCCACTCCTTCACACTGGCGACGTCGCCTTCCTCGATCTGACAGAAGAGCTGGCCACCAAGGTGGAAAGGCTACAAAACGTCTGTATCCGCTTCATTTTTGACCTCAGAAAATATGACCATAGCTCGGAATATCGAAGCAGACTGAAATGGCTTGCCATCAGGGATACGAGACAGGTTCGAATTTTCTGCCTCTCATATATAATCCTCGCGGATGGCGTGCCGCTTTATCCCGCCGACAGGTTTCCCGCGCTATTGGCGCACGGCCGTCCCCTGAGATCAGAGGGCAATAACCAGTTATCCATCCCTGGTCATAGCATTGACTTTTTTGTACTCCTTCTCCGTGGAATATTCAAGACTCTGGAATGCTTTACCGATTAATGTTAAAACAGCCCCCAGCATCTCCTTGTTTAAGGCCGGGCTCAAGGAGCATATAACTGTAAAACTTTAAATTAACTAACCCTACTCTTCCCCCTCCTTTTCGCTTCCCTTTTCTTCCTTCCTCTCCTTCCTTAGTTAGTTAGTAATTTGTTTTCCCTTTTTTATTATCTTTTTCTTTCTTCTTTCTGTTTGTTTCTTTTTTATCATTTTAATTTTTATTATTCTTTTGTGTAGCCAACGTAATAAATATATTATAAACTTAAGCTATAGGTTCGCTGATAGACATTGCTGCAAGTCAATAAGTTCGCCTTTTTAATTTTAAAATAAATAAAAAAGATTTATAAACAGAAAAATGCCAATTATGTGCACAAAAAAAACACAATCATGTGCATGTTATACCACCATTCACTTTTGATTAAATACATTTGTGTACTACCAAATTCATAGACCCTTATAAATATTTTAAAATCGTCTCATTGTTTTAAGGTTGTCAGTAAAATTCAGTATACAAATTTCTGTTCTTTCTGTGATCAAGAAACGATGGTCGAAATATAAGTTTTCCATTATGACAACCCTTTTAAAGCTGTATTTGAACAATAATTTAAATTTCAGAATACTTCAGAACCAAACTACAAGGAGACAAATAAAAAAAATATTTATCAATACCCAATGTGAAAACATCATTTAATCAAAGACATAATATATCATTACGTCGAGATTTAATAACTTGATTAATTTGGACAAAAAAAACAATTTGATATTTAGCGTATTTAAAATAAATTTAAGAAATGGTTATCGAATCATGACAGACTTACCATACCATACATACATCAAATGTCAGAAATTATAACTTAATTAAACTTAGGTTTGCAAATTATGATTATTTAAAAAAATAATGTATGTTTGATTTTATTATATTTTAATATTCAACTTTATTACCAAAAATCTGCATGGACTGGTAAGCAGTACCAGGCCACAGTAAGCAGTAAGTAGTAATCAGTAGCAGCAGTAGGCAGTAAGCAACTAGAGTTGTCAACCACAACGGGCGAACTCGTCACCTCAGGAAGTTTTAACGAATAGTCGTTCTATCTCCCTGGAGTGAGCGCAGAAGACTTGGACAAACAGTCCACCGTCAAGCTCCGCCACAAGCCCGTAAGAGGCCAACGCCCTAACCGCGAGATAGCCAGGAATATTACCCAGCGGGCTTACACTCACGCCCTTACTTCCAATTGCGACCAGATTACTCCAGTCTCTCGATTGATTACGAGTAAGCAGTAAGCTGACCACTGACCCAACCACAAAGTGGGTAGTTACAAAGGATCTTATAAATCCAGGTGACATCAAGGGCTGGAAACAAGCCCCACTCCGTTTACTACTAACTACTGTTACTAAAAAACCTTAAATTTTTGTTGTTATTTATTGTTTTTAACAATGCATAAATTTTTTTTTGGACTTGGTATTATTATATTAAATTTTATATTAACCACTATATATTTTATATTAAAGACTTTTTGATATTTTTCTTATGACTTTTTCTTTCTTTTTTCCTATGTCTGTTTTGTTTTATTCCCCTTTTTTTCTCATCCCCTTTGTTTTATTTTTAAGTCTATTCTATTTATCTCACTTTAATGAACGGAATTTTATGTTAAATTTAAATGTCTATTTTATAATGGAATTGTGTTGTATATTGAGGATCATTTTAATACAAATATTTTATTGTAAATATTATGAGAAGTCTGTGCAGTGTGCACCCTTGTACTGGTTAGGCCCAGTTGGTGACAGAATCGAATAAGCATGAGGTTAAGGTTTTGCCATTCGTTTCCTATTATGTTTCTATGCAAAATCAATGTTCAATAGAAATTAATTACTAAATAAAATAACTAAATATAAATAAACTCTTTATATATTTTCCACCATTCGAATCCTTCATATGCTGTTGCAGCGCAAGCGCATGGAAAATGAACACGCTTGCCAAAATTTGCTATTTGAATGGATCTCTAATGACGAACTATTTAACAGTCACGAGTTCATTCTTCGGCAATGTAAATCACATTTCATTTATAATACAGCCGTGGTGAAGCGGAATCCATTGCTAGATTGCCCTCGGTATATTACGATGTCTGCCGCAAAGTGCACAAACGTGTAAACGGTATTAGGAGAGCGATTTCACTCTAGTGCCCGAGCTACAGATGGCGATCCAATAGCAGCCGGCTTTTGCGACAAGTTGCTCAAACTTGGAGAGATCTCGAGAGGTTGATAAAGTGAGGCTAGTCCATTTAATTATCTGAAACTCATATACATATCAGCAAAGGCGCCACAGTCCATTTTAGACAAATTTGAACTATGAATGCAGAAATATTGTGTGTAAAATATTCTTTCAAATGTCAAAATTAGTTTGTATGCAAAGTTCTATCAATCCCATAGAAAAATCAAGTCAAAGTTCATGTTTACATGCAAAATCGACAATGTCCACATTGAAGTGATCAGCAATTGTGCCACTGTCCTTTCCGACCAATCACAGTCGTTCTATAGTCTAGAGCAGTCAGTACTTTGTTTTCTATCAATTATTTGCAAATCTGTCACTGTCCATTAACATTAAATGCAAACTTGACACTGTCCATTATTGATATTCAAAATCACCTCTGTCCTGGTAAATTTTGCTGAAAATCTTCATTTCCTTTATTCAAATTCGTATTATCAATTTAAAATCAACATTTCTTTACATTATCTTAAGATTAAGTTAAACATTACCTCTGAATATCCTTCAAAATAATAGGAAAATGTTTTTTGTGTTTCTTGTTTTCAAGGGTTGAGGACAGTGGCGCCTTTGCCCCCCTCATATCTGAAACACATTGTACGTTCAAAATTGGACCCGACTTTGTCTGAGAAATTTAATGCCTAGCGTATATACAGCGCCTAAATATATTTTCTTGAATTTTGGCTAATCAATAAATGGTGAGTGGTCATGCCTGTGAGTAATAACTTATTTGTTATTATCAAAGAAATCACAGATGACTTCCATTGAAAATATGCCAGTGACCCAAAATCACGGATTTTCTGTCCATAAATGTTCGCATCTGAGATATGTAAATCATAGTTCGCGGAAGAGAGATTATGTTTGATGTATTTGATGTGAAGTTTCAATTAAAAATCAAGATTTTCTTTTATTTGCTACTATTAATGATTCTTTATTAAAAAAATCATACTTAACTTATTCTATTGCTACTATTGTTGATTAAAATAAAATTCAGCCTGCGTATGTTTGTGCTCGAAAGATTCGAAAAGCAGTCGGTCAATTTTTGACTTGACATTTTGACACAATATTATATTCGAATACGCGCGTATTTTGTAGCATTGTTTTTTACACAATGTTGCATTCGAATATGCGCGACAAATGTCTTCCCGCACCGGTGAGCCATTAATTTCATATCAGACTGAGCAACAGCGAAGCGTGGCCGGGTTTAGCTAGTTAGTGGTATCATGTTGGAAACTAATTAAATTATTCGTTTTGCTAGGAAAAATAAATTTAGCATTATTCATCACGTTTAAACATAGTTTATTGGCCTTGAATCATTCATCAATATCATCTTGTATATGGTATTTTTTGAGGCTTTCCACCGCAACACCACTAGTATCGATAGCAAATTGAATAATATTAGACATTTTAATAGCGACACTTATATCTTTGGTTTATATGATGAAAACAATAGGATCTAGAATTGATCCTTGCGGAGTTCCCTAGAGACTGATGCATTGAAAATGTTTCGATACAATTTAGACCTTTTCACGCGCTTATAAAGGATGCCGTCACATTAGGATCGCCACACAATTTCAGTACTAATTGGCATATTTCAATATTTCCATACATTAAGGTTTCTATTGTCCACATTATTTATTTTAATAAATAAATATAAATAGATGATTGTTCTATAATTTACAGTCAATATTATGTCTGATATATAGCGTGAGCCGCGCTATTATTCAAGTAAATATTTGATATTTACTTGTTTATTATTTAGTAATTTAATATTCTTCAATCAATACATTACGCAGTTTTTTATTTGACTACTTAACATGTATTTTTAAAATTATCAAATGTTTTAAAAATTATCAAAATGATATTATTTTGAAGTAAATATTTCCTTAAATATAGACGTGGCTCAAATTACAAAAAGACGTGGCGCAGTACAAAAAGTGAATTACTGTATTTATAATTATTTTTATTAGGTTTTTTTAAGAAATTTTTGTGGTTTATATATTTATTGATATAGATAAATATATATTTTCGGAGTTCACTCAATCAGACCTTTCATTTGGCACTAAACACGATATCTTTATGTTAATACATTGACATTTGGAGATTTTAACATTTAGACAACTATTTATTTGATCTTTATACCTACAGTTAGGGTTCTCTATGACACTAGAGATGACATAAAAATTCTAACAATACCACACACTACTAAATTGGCTCAAGCGTTTAGAAGTTATGGTGGAATAAAGAACTCGGAAAACACATAGATTAAACATATTACAATCCTTTTTTGTTGGGCAGTCGTGTAATTAGAGAAAATTGATATTTTCATAATTATGTATTAAAGTTATTAATGTGAATACGAGAAAGTATTGCAGTTTAAAAGCTTAGAAATATGGCAACCAGTAATGAAATTGCGTGGCGGTCATAATCGGATGGCCATACACTGTATAAGCGCGTGGAAAGCTCTAAATTGTATCGAAATATTCTCAATGCATCAGTCTTCATGGGAGTTCCGCAAGGATCAATTCTAGATCCTATTCTTTTCATCATATACACCAATGATCTAGGTGCCGCTATATAAAAGTCTAGTATCACTCAATTTGCTGACGATTTTAGTGGCGTTGCAGTAGCTGACGGTTTAGAAAGCCTTAATACTCGTAATAATTACCATACGATAAATGATATTGACGAATGATTCAAGGACAACAAAATACACTGAAAATTTGTTAATTTATTTTTTCTAGTATACCGAAAAATTTCATTGTATTTCAACGTAATATCACCTGTTTTACAATAAATTAAGTATAAAATATTATAACAATATAATATTCTATCTGACGAGAAAATGATTCTATCGATACTTTGAGAGCAAGCGATAGTGCTGATCCTATGTGGGGGCAGTAGAGCTGCAAACCGGTCCCGTATCGATACTAAATAGAACGACGCGTTTATCATACATAGAGGCGGCCACTCTTCCATTTCTCCAGTCGAAGCGGGCGGCTCTTCTTCGGAAGTTACCTGTTCCGTTATCAAGGTCGCCGATAGCGACGCGCCGCGCCGCCATACTGCATTCTAGCCCCGCGGGGAGACTACGATAATTGCCTCCGCGTTGTTGATTTAACGAGGGCGGGCAATTTATGAAATATGATTTAGGGCGGTTTCTCTCTTCCGAGCCGCCCAACGCGCGCACGCACGAGATCACATTTACCTAAGTGAAAGATTCCACTTACAATCGGTCAGCTGACTATGAATCTACTTAAAAGTAACGAAACATAGAAAATCATGTGCAGCGAAGCTATTGACTAGGCGGTCAATAACTTTGATTCTTTAAGTGATTATTTTTCTAAGTAATTAACGAGTTTTTCATTTAACGAGGGCGGGTATTTTATGAACTATGATTTAGGGCAGTTTCTCTCGTCTGAGCCGCACAACTTGCGCCGCGCGCGACGATACACTTAAATAGTCAATATTGATTGATTGATTGATTGATTTTGATGTTATTTTCTATTTTCGTTTACTTAAGTTCATAGTGAGCTGACCGTTGCCTTAAATTGGTATTTTCTAAGCATAGCTTCCTCTTTTCTGCGCACTCCAAGAGTCGCTGACGATGTAACTGCTGTGCCGATTTCAAGTCCCTCAAAATAACGCTTTCCAAATAATGTTTTATCAGTGGACGAATATCAGAAAAAAACTTGTAGATGATTTTCATTTCAGTTTTTAATATATAATATTAAAAACCCTTGCCAGACTCTCCTGAAGTTTCTCGCAGTGAGCGCTCAATAGGTCTGGCTTCAACTTCTTTATTTATTATCTTTATTTATTCTTTAAATATATCAAGAAAATAAAACTCGCAAAAAAATACCGGCATGCGCGGATATTGTATAGAGGTGCGACATCATAGTATACCACTTTCGGTATACTAGGACGACAGTTGGACGTTGTCGACTACAATGGGCGAACCCGTCACCCCAGGCTGGCATAACGATATGTGATCGTTCTTTCAGCTGTAGGATGAGCGTCGAAGACTTTAGGACGATAAAAATCTACTGTCCAGCAAATCCACGAGCCCTTTAGATGCAAATGGCTCGCGGCGAGGTATCGGGAAAGGTCCCAGCGGGCAGCCTCGCCCCCTGGCTACCATTTTTGGAAGGATATCCATCTGGAATTAACCATCAAGATACCTCCAATCTCCCGACTGGTCACGGGTCCGATTTCACTTGCGCGACCTCTAGCTACCGTATGTTTAGCGGTAATTCAGTTTAAATATATCGCGGACCAATGGCATCTTTTGCGCGGCTCTGAATTCAGAACCAGGTAGCCTAATAATCATTACAAGAGTGGTTGACGACAGGTCAACATCCACCCCGCTGCCTAGGAGACACCGAAGGCACTAACACCGAAGGCACTCTTTCAGTTCTCCTCGGTTCTTTGTGTCCATCGGATCGGAATGACAATGACGATCCCCACCACGCGCAGTTGCGGCGGCTTATTGCCGTAGACTCGCGCGTACCTGATCTGTCAGAGGTAACAGCGGACGAGGTCGGCACCATCATCGGGTCGCTATCGCGCAGAAAGGCACCGGGGATAGACAACTTTACGTCTGATATAGTGAAGCGGGTGTGGGAATTCGCAAGATGGGAGGTGACTGTCCTGATGCAGAAATGCATTAGGGACGGTCATTTCCCATTATGCTGGAAGGCTGGCCTCCTGCGGGTGATTCCCAAAGGTAACGACAAGCCGCGCTCGGATCCGAAAGCGTACAGGCCCATCACGCTCCTTCCCATAATGGGTAAGGTGCTCGAAGTGCTTGTGCGCGAACGGCTGGAGAGGACTCTGTCTCCCCAGAACGAGCGTCAGTTTGGCTTTACCCGAGGGAAAAGCACGGAGGACGCCATCCTGTTTGCGAAAAACTGGGTCCGCAACTACGACGGCCGCTACGTGGTAGGCGTATTTTTGGATATCTCCGGTGCATTCGACAACGCGTGGTGGCCGATGCTTATATGCAAGCTTCGCGCCCGCCTGTGCCCGAACAATTTGTTGAAAGTAGTGAGGAGCTACTTTTCAGACAGATCTGTCACTCTGAGGTACGGCCCGACCAGCGTCACCAAAACCCCGACCATGGGCTGTCCACAGGGGTCAGTGTTGGGTCCTAGCCTTTGGAACATTCTCTTTGATGATTTCCTCGGTCTACCTTACCCGGAGGGGTGCACCGTCAGCGCTTATGCAGACGACGCTCTTCTCCTGGTGGGCGGCAGGAGTCGCGCAGAGGTCGAGAGAAGGGTGGCTGACTCGCTGGACCTGATCCTCGGATGGGGTCAGCGAAACAGACTCACCTTCTCTCCGATGAAAACTCAGGCGCTTCTCCTGAAGGGACATCTTAAGCGGAACCCTGTCATCAGGATGAACGGTCGCCCGGTATCCTTCCCGGCCACCGTTCGATACCTGGGGGTGACGCTTACGGCTTCCCTTTCCTTTCTTTCGCACGCAAAGATTACAGCCGAAAAATCCCGGGATCTATTCTTTGCGCTCCGCGGAGTGAGTCGGGCCGACTGGGGAATTCGTTTCCCGGCGGTCATGACTATCTATAAGGGCGTCTTCGTCCCGCGTGCGACTTATGCCGCACGCGCTTGGACGGAGTCTGCTGTTCCTGAGGCGACGCGTGTCGCGCTGCTGCGCGGACAGCGCATCCCTCTCGTGGCCCTGACCGGGGCGTACAGAACGACGTCCACTCTTGCGTTACCCGTCATCGCTGGCGTTCTGCCGATTGACCTGGAGATTCTGGAGCGTGCAGCGTTGTCGCGGTACCGCCGGGGCGAGCCGGTAGTCCTTCATGGCCTGTCGATCGACCCGGTGGCGCACCGAGCTGGGGAGTTTGCCCGCCTGATTCGGGTGGAGTCCTTGCGTGTCTGGCAGGCTAGATGGGACGCCGGGGGTACTGGCCGCCTCACCCATTGCTTTTTCCCGTCCGTCGCAGTGCGGATGGCAAATTCGTTTCTGCGGTTCGACCACCATACCACGCAGCTGGTTGGGGGCCACGGAGAGTTCAGAGCCAAACTATTTGACTTTGGACTTGCCGATGACCCCCGGTGCGCCTGTGGGTATGGTCGCCAAACTGCGGAACACGTAATTTGGTCTTGCCCAATTCTAGCGGCTGCACGGGAGAAGTTGATGGATGCAGTGGCCGCGTGCGTTGGGCGCTCTCCGATTTGGTACCCGGATCTGGTCAGTTGTAGGAGCTGCTTCCAGTCGTTTGGCGAGTTTGTGGAGCACTGGGTGGCTTCTTGGGAAAGCATGAGGCCTCGGGATACCCCCCAGGGGGTACCCTCTTCCTTGGTGGCGTGATTCGGCGGCTACTTCCAGCCCGAAGTGCCCGTCTTTGTGTCCGTCTCTTACCGCCCCGAGGGGCGTTTCGTTCTTTGCAGGATCCAGGGATTCCTCCCCCCCGTGGCTGCTCCGAGACCTGCCCACGGACCGTGCGCCTCCACCATCATCGTTTCTGATGCGTCCTCTACCCCGCTCACCGGCCCTAAATTTGTGATATTTGTTGTTTTTTTTTTCTTTTTCTATTGTATGGTAAATTTAGTATTATTTTGTAAATTTTTACTTTGTAAATATATTTTATTATAAATAAATGGGTTCTCGGGGCGGTACGGGGGGGGTGGTTTACCCTATTACACCCCCTGCGCGTTCTACCCTTCTGGTACGCGCAGGGTTGTCGTAGCACGACATCCCGGGCAGACAAGACGACCCTCGTCGTTATAACTGCCCGGGCGGTGGGCGGGGTTTGCTGCCCTCACCTATCGCCTTGAAACTCTTAACTGCCTAGGAGACAGTATATTTCCATAGTCTCCAGACTCCTTCAGCAATTAGTCAGAGTGCACAACCGATTGGGATCGCCGAACGGTGCGCAAATCGTCCAGTAGCGCCGAAAGGGAATCCCACCAGGAGAAACCGATCCACCAGCCGTAAGGCCTGAGACGCGACAGTCTTACCCGGGGTAGCATTCCACATGAGGAGGCTTCTGAATAGGAGTTAAATCGGGAGTTCAGCCGATCTGAGAAAAAAATGGATCTTAAGGGCCAAGCTGCATGAAACCATTCGATACCAAAGGACGACAGTATATATACCCATATTTCCCTTTCCATTCCCCTATGGTACTTATACTTTTAAATTTAGAAATGGTACTTTTTACTTATTTATTTAAAAAAAAAATATTACAAAATTATTACCTTTTAAGTAGGTGCTTCAAATATTTATTGCTAATTTGAAATGTATAAATGGCTATATTACTGTTAATTTACAATGTTCTTTCATAAAATAAATATGCTGTATACATTAAGGTAATATAAATTAAAGAAGTAAAATAAATATCGGTACCCAAAAGTATCGATATATAACCGATATATGTATGCTCAATAAATCTGTACCCAAAGGGGTAAGCAAAGATCGCCCCTTTGACCGTGAACGCCCGTGATGGACAAGACATGACACGAAAAGAGACATGCATGAGACTTAAAAAGAAGAAGAACGCCCATTGAAATTTCTTTTCTATGAAACCATATAATTTTGTCTATTATTTCCATTCGATGTGGTTTAGATCCGCGCATTCAATTCGTACCAATTTCACGATTCAGATCTCCGTATCAAGTAAAATCTCCTAGAAAGTGCAGTTGCGTTTTGATTGGTCAATTATGCACCAAAAGAGGTGCGAATCCATCAGTTTTCTAAGAAATTCCCTATATATGTACAGCGACTGCGATCTCAGTTTACAGTAGGCATATATATTATACCTATATATTTACAGTTTATTATACAGTAGGCATACGTGTGTCTCCTGTAGGTAAATGTACAAAAAGCAAGCGGTTAACGATATTTGTCATTCGTGATTACGGGTAAACGTGTCCTCGACCAGAAACTTATTATGTTTCATTAAAAAATATATACTTTTACGCTGCCTTAAAAAAAATATTTAAAACCAATTAAATATACAAAGTTGTATCTAACTAAGCAGATGCCCGTGATAAGGTAAATGTTCAAGTACGTATCCGCGTGCACACAATTCGCTCAATAAATTTAAATAAATATTCTTATTAAAATTATCTTAATAAGCATAATTCTTATTATTTACTATCTTATTTCTTATTTAAATAAATATACACTTCAATATAAATATAAATAATTAATGGGTTTTGTAAAAATAAAAAAGTCGTGTGTGTCTCCTTTATTTATGGGACATAAGTGTCCCATAACTTTACCGAATACGAATAATTACTATTATCGAAAACGAATAATTTATAAATTATATTTTTTTCCATATTATTGAGACGTCAAAATCTTAACATTAGCAAAATAAAATAAAATATTGTTTAAAATATACCGTATTTTTTTAAACATCTCATATTACCAACGAAATCTGGTGATTTTAAATAAATGAATAAAATATTTATGGCAGCTTTTTCGATGTGTTTTTTTAGTTCATTTTTTAGTACGTATGATTATATAGTTAAATAATAATATAATCGAATTTCGGAAACAGTTGTAACTTTGTACCTTTATGGACCACAGGGACACATGTGCTATCAATTTATTCGTAATATATACAACGGAGCTCGGCCCAACTCCGCTCTTAGCTGAGAAACAAACCGCGCCGCCCGAAACGGTCGCAAAGGTACCCAACCGGGTTCCTCAGCCGGCCGAGAGAGGACACTCATAATTTTATTAGTGAAATCAATTTTCAGTCCTTGGCTACTTGCCGGAAAAGTCTTAGGGTGACACAACCAATTTTATTAGAGTGGCAAGTCCATCTGACCTTAATGTGTGCTCGGATGGAGCCGGCTCTCTCCAGCTTAAGACAGTAGGAATCAGTATGTTATTACTTCGCTGGCAGATACGTTTAAAATATATTGAGTGCTTGACCGCGCCATATATCCGTTCGTTTCCGCTTGGGACAAATGACAACCTCTAATCTATATGCAAATGCCGACAAGCGTGAACACACTACTCACTGAAGCGAGTCAATTCGATCAGTGTGACATCCGCTTGTATTTATAGAAATTTATGTTTATAAAATATCGCTGCAAATTCTTGTCATAAGAGATTTTTCATTTTGGTTATTTAGGTTTCCACGACTGTATTAAATAAATTATACCCGAATAAAAGGGCCAATGTAGGCGTTGGTCTCAATCAACAAAGATATTTTAATTTGTATGCTGATGCTTGCCGCTTTCGATATCAATGCCGGAGTACTTCACAAGAACAAAAACTGATCGATATAATAGAATATTTATCTGATTACATCGTGAAGTACATTGACTATAATCCACCCACTAGGGTTTACAATTTAATGTAATATCTCTATATATAATATCTATATAATATATTATATATAATTTATTTATTTATTTATTTATTTATTTTCAGGAAAACCAACAGCTAATTATAAGTTAACAAAGCCGGAGTAACATAACAAAGAGCCAATTAAAGGTTTTCACGTTTAAATAACAGTGTAGAATATCTACATATCTAGTCGTAACTTGAAATACACATAATTCAGAAATATTTTCCAATAACCTCAAAATAATTAGGCAACAAAAAATAATCATATAAATGAAATTCTCGAATCCTAATAAATAAATAGTAATTCAATATAATATAGAATATGAATATAAAAATATCATTTTTAAAACACATAACCTAACGACAAAAATAATTTATGCAATGTCAAAAAATAAAATAAAAATAAGTCAAAATTATTGAAATTCTTCCTAAAATTGTCAAAAAAAAATCTAATTATAATATCGGAATCGGTTATGTCTGAATTGAAATAAAATAAAATGTTTAAATAGCTAAAAAATATTTTCGTTTTTATCCGATTTATAGGTTGCTTAGGTATTTATTATTGGGGTTGGGTGATAATTATTACATAATTTATTTTTAATTATTGTGTAAATGTGCGACTGAATAACACAGTTTGTGTGTAAGTATTTTCCAAAGTGAATGTTTACAACTTTTTCTTATCAACGAACGTAATCTTAATTAAAATATCAGCATCCCTTGATAAGGGCATTTGTGCTCAGTTAGGTATGCGGTGAAAAATTGCGTTTAGCGAATATCATATATAGAATAGTCCTTATTTCATAGTTCATAATATATAAATAAATAAAAATATTAAATTTAATTTTGTACGCAGTATTTTCCTGATTAAATGACATTAAATTAAATAATATTACTTGAATGCTTCTAAAACGTATCGTTACAAACTTTCAAGCGTCTTATTTGTGCGCTAGTTTGGGGGGCATTGAGAATTTTAAGAAAGCAAGGAGCCAATATTTTTCAACGGAAATAGCACCAGAAGAAGAAAAACTAATCCAGACCAAACAACAACAGCAGCGGTTAGTATCTCGGCTGGGCCAATTTTCCCGAATCCCTTGGACATTCTTATACGCCATTTGGTGAAAACATTCCGAAGCTCGCGGCCGTGTGGCATTTCGCCGCAGCGACCTATGTTCTCCGTAATAAAGTGAAAGTTGAACGGAACTTCGGCGCGGCTTATAAGCGACTTGGCGCGGGACCTTGACTCCGAGAGACATGGCCATCGGCCATCGGCCACAGCCGTGTCACGACCGATAGACGATTCCACTAGCGCGATGCCCGATAGCGGTCTACTCTGCAGCGCCCCCCAAACTATACTTATTCTTGAGAGCTAACAGGCCCTTGTTGAGTTGGCCACGAAGACTCATTTGTTCGGGGTCGGTCACACTCACGGGTCAACATCCATCCGGCGGCCTCCACGCATGAAGTGTGAGCCTGGGTAGGAGTCTGGCCTTAGGGCTAGTTTTCCCTAGGAGTCAACCATCTGGCGTTCCTGGATGGTTTGCGCACCGTGCGGCGTAAGCCAATCGATTGTGCATTCTGACAACAGTTGGGGGAGTCTGGAAACAGTACTGTTTCCTATAGAGCAGGGGTAGTTCTTGACCTTACGGCGACTGCTCTTGAAACGACCATCGGCTACCCGATTCCGGGTGAAGAGCCGGACAAAGGATGCCGTGGTCTGCAATAGATTCGGTTTCACCGCTACGTAAGGGAGAGGTCTGCGCAAGCGAGTCAGTCAGGAGGTAATCAGGGGCGAGGCTGCCCTCTAGGTACCATTCCCGGTGTCTCTGACGGGCAGGTGGCGGAGCTCGACGGTGGAACATTTTGTCCTAAGTCTTCTGCGCTCACCTCACGAGAGACAGAACGATACATTTCGTTGAAGCTACCTGAGGTGACGGGTTCTCCCGTTGTAGTTGACAGCTCTAGTTAGTAGTTATCCTTATCCTTCTTTAGATTCCTGACTTTAGGTTCCTAATGGTTCCGTCCAGCTTGTGTGGTGTTGGCTAAAAATCTATGTCACCGGCCTGCTAAACCTCACGGTTCAACTCCTTTATGGTAGCCTCCTCGAAAAGGAGCTGGGCTTACCCTATTAGGGCCGCTGTGAGCTTCTGCCACGGCTGTAATCCTGCAGTCGGAGGCGGTTGGGATCAGCTGATCGCGGATTCGGGGAATACCTCAGGTGGAACTGAGCAGTTGGTGCACAACCCAGTTTGCTAAGCCTTGATTGCCCAGCTGGTAAATAACCAGAGGGGTCTGGAGACATACGTTTTCTATAACAGCGGAGGATAGTTGTCGACCTGACGTCTTCAACCCTTGAATCGATCTGTCGGCCACCCGATTCTGAGTGACCATGGCGGGTAAAGGGCGTCGCAGTTCGCAAAATATTCAAACTGAATATCCGTTAACGTCACGTAGAGGCTGTGCAAGCGACCTCGAACCCATGATCAGACTGGAGAACGGAGAAATCCGGTCAAATCTAGTAGTAAGGGCGTGAGGTTGGCCAGGTGGTTTCACATTCCAGTGCCTCGCGGTAAGGCGTCGGCTTCTTAATGGCATTTTGGCGGAGTTAGACTGTGGACTGTGTTGTTCCTGAGTCACTGTATAATCAACGCACGGCTTAAAGAACGATCTATGTCGATATAACAGCTTGAGGTGTCAGGTTCCCCGTTGCAGATGACAGCTTCAAAGTATACTTATCCTGTTAGGGAGCTAATGGGGTCAGTGCAGTTGGACCATTATGACCCATGTGTTATGGTCGGCTAACTCACAGGTCAGCACCCATTTGGTAGCCTCCACGAACGATCATATATCGTTATACCAGCCTGGGTTGACGGGGTCGTCCGTTGTAGTTGACACCACTCCACTATGCTAGTCCTGTATGAATCGTATATGGGAACAAACTCAGTTAGTTGTTTATTCCATACTCGAATTTCGTTAAATGAAAATATAAAGAAAAAGATATTATTTCAACGTAAAACACATGCTGAATGTCAATAGAGAAAAATAGTATATATTTTTTTTTCTTTTTATCTTGTGTTTCGTCCCATAGCCATTCGACTGATGCAACACATAAAAGCTGTTAAAAACGTTCAGCGATAAAAATCGGCGATGTTCGAACTCATATTGGATAGCTAAACTGACCACTGGGTGCAATTTCAAAATTCCACTGTGCTATCCAAAGAACAATTTTACTTTCTTGGGTGGTCCGGGAAGCCATTGAAGAAACCCGAACTTTAATAGAGGCCACGGCTTCAAACTCTCTAATACTTGCAACCATCCTCTTAAAATGTTCTTAATGCCTTTCGCCGAGCGCAATGACGTAACACAAGATACATTGAGAGTTGTATGCACCCACCTTCCACCGGTATAATCTGCGTGGTAACAGCAGGAGTCTTCTGCCTAGCTGCAAATCAACTACAGATGACTACTGACAGCACATTAGTCTACCGGACAACGGCGGTTGCAACATCGCCGGAATATTGGGTGCCACGAATCCCAAGCGATAAATCCATTTAGTCTTGTTTATTTATTAGCTATGTTTGACAGATAGGTTACATGAAGGAGGTTTTAAACAAAACTTGAGAAACACTTCTCTTACTCGTAGCATGTTATTGTGGTTACATTTCAAATCATCCTTTATTGGACGATCTTTGTAATTGCGATTACTTTCACTAATTATTTTTGACGCGTTCGTGTAGCAAATCGTATAGTGTTTATCGTGTTTGTAAAGTGGCTCGTATCGTCTAAGGTTGAAACCGCTTGTAATCTGATATCACGCGATTGTCCTCTCTATACAAACACTATGTATGTCTTTATAACTTTATTGTTAAATTGATTTAATGTAACTATATTTCATTTATTTAATTTTTTATTTTTTATTTTTAAGTACTTATTACAATGGTTACGACTAATTATACCAAACAAGTTCAAGAATAAATGTCATAAACAGTTCAGAGAAACCGTCACATCGTGTTTGGCACCTGCCTAAAACTCATCTAACTAGGTCAACTAAGGCCTGTATCTAGATGAGCTAATTACAACACGTATAATGACAATGATAAGCACATCATATCAGGTAACTACATATAACTAAACAAAATATTTACTAGCTATAATTCATATATAAAAACACCGTGCAGATGGTAGGAAAAGCATTCAAATTAACCAAGTAGAAAATCAAAAAACGAAAAAGAACTGTGAAAATATGTGGATAAATAATAATAATAATAATAATAATAATTTTATTCATTCAAAAACATAAATTTACAATTGTATTACTTGCAGAATCTGCCTAACTAGGAAATCTGCCCGTACCAAGGAAAACTGTATGTATGGCACAAATTTATTCATGTGCACATAATATTAAAATGAAAAATACAAAATATGATAAAATATAAAATAGATAAGCGAATGCAAATTAAACTTATATTTTTATTTAAAATATTGGTATAGCATGGTCATGGAAATAAATATTATTATAAAATGTCGTAATATGAAGTTTGTAAAACAAATAAATAAATAGTATTAAAATATGTGCAATGTATGACAATAATAATAATGCAGACCTTTACTTTAAAATATGACTTATTGCCTTTTTCACCTCATTTCTACCAAGTTGAAGTAAATGTTGTGTAATTTTAGATTTTAATTGGATTGACTTAGTGTTTTGGCATGTTTTTATAGATTCTTTTAGATGGTTATAAGGTCATTCAAATGAAGGTATGATCAGTCTGTATTATAATTAGGGCTACCCTCTAACTAGCTGTTCTACATCATCGCTCTCCTTTTAACAAGATTTGTTTATATCTGCAATGTTCGTATGTAAGTTGTCCGTTTCTAAATTTGCAAACCATTTTTCAACCACTTCCTGGTATCCGAATGAGCTGAAATTCGGCATACTTACGTAAGATCGGTGACTGCAATATTATGGTACCATCGAGCTGGTTTGATGGTGAAGTCGGGATATAGGAACTGGAACTCACTATAGCAACGGAAGGGCAGTCGAAAATGGGCTAAAATGTTATGTTATCATGAGTACTTTCCATTACACTTGACGATGAGTGTCTGAAGATAGAGCCGGAATATTGCCACTTAAACTCCCTGAGAGAAAGTAGAGTTTGGGCTCGTTTGGGAAAATACATAACTCGTCTATTTGACTTACTCTTGATTTTGATATGCCATATGATTAAATAGAAAAATATATTTTAATCCAACCCTATTAAAACGGCCACCATCTTGAAACGGATACAAAAAATTATAAAACCTACATATACGTCATTTTTAAAGACAAAAATATTTTATTTTATTTTTGTTAAAAACATACAACATAAAAAATAGCTTATGAACATAATGTATAACAGTTGTAAAGCCAATGCTGTTTTAAATTATTTGCTATATAAGGATTACAAAATATGCTAAACAATACAATACAAAGAAAACCAAAAAGAATTTAAAACTAACAGTTAAAATAGCTATGTGTTAGTGTATGGGTGTTGGTGTGTGTTTGTGCGATGGAGAGCGTGTATGTGTGGGTTTGTGTGTGTGGTTGTATGTGTGTGAGCGTGTATCTATGTGTGTGTGTGGGTGTGTGTATCTGTAGTGCGAATGTGCTTGTGAGTGCTTGTATGTGCATGTTAATTCGTGGCATATTTAATATGCTATTCGTGGCATATTTAAGGAAATCAAATAACGTGTTAGTCGTTATTGCGTCATAAACGAACAGGCGCAATGCTAAGCGATCGTCTCTGTCCAGTTGAAACAGAGACCACGCTCTGCTCGGTCAATTACAATTACGAGTAGATACGTAAATATGTCTGGTAAACAATATTTACCTATAGGCTTTCGTCTAGCTAAATGTGAATTTAACTTTCAGCGGTGGCTATATCTCTTTTAGCAATCCTTTCTCTAAATCTAGTCTTTATTTCTGCATGCACCATCATCATCATCATCATCATCATTTATTCATTACATAAAAGCAATTTACAATACTGAGGAACATGTCAAATGTTATAATCATAATCTACCGGATGATAAAACCGCTTTGATAATTTAAAAGAAAAAAAAATATTTGTAATCAGAGGTGATTACTTAAAAATAGTCCAATTTACAAAATAATCAATAATCAAACAAATAATAATCAATACCATGAAAAAGAAAAATTCTGAAACATGCGTAATTAAAAACAATGCCAATAAAATCTAAAACTTAGTGCGAAAGTATAGTCATAATATGGTTATTTATAATCAAGCAATTGTGGACGCAATATCATAAAAGTCGTCCAGTTTGTAAAGGGCATGTTTGACTAACTGATTTTTCAAGCAGATTTTATATGCTGCCATCTCAAGTCTTCTCGTCGATGATGGCAAAGCATTGAACAATTTAAAACTAATATATAAAAATGTTTTTTGATATTTAGTCAAGCGTACTTTAGGCAATAACACATTGTTTTTATGTCGCGTATTATGGCTATGCCGAGTGGAGTGAAGCTCGCAATTTAAAAGACTCTTTTTGGCGTATAAAAGGCACTGATATATGTACATGGATGACATGGTAAGGATACCAGCTTTAATAAAAAAAAGGGCGCAATGTGTTTCTCTGCTTGCACCGAAAATTGTCCTAACGGCTTGCTTTTGTAGCACAAAAACGCGATGGGTATCGGTTGCATTAGCCCATAGTAGTATCGCATAAGACATCTTTGAATGGAAGCAGGAGTGATACACACTGATCGCTGCACGTTTGCCAGCCAGAAGGAACAAGTCTTCTAGAGTAATTAAAGAGAGAAAGCAAGGCCGCTTGTCATTGTCGTTCTCCCTTTCAGAGGTATTTGCCTATTAATGACAGGAAATTGGTAGTGAGTAGTGAGATGTAGTCAGAAATGCCGTCAGTAAAAGTAGTGCTCACAAACATAACAATCATTGCTGCAGATCCAAGTTTGTATGTGACAGTGGCGGCTGGCGAAAGATGATTTGCATTTCAAAATAATTTTTTTTAAATTTACGGTTATATTTTACAATATTCTGGTATTGACAAATACCAACATTATATTAAATTATATCCTAAGATGGACCTTTCAGTATAGTGCAAATTCCAAAGCATTGGTCATTTTTACACGACTGCCCAACAAAAAAGGAGTGTTATGTGTTCAGGGTTCTTATATGTATGTTTTCCGTTTCTTTACTCCACCATAACTTCTAAACGCTCGAACTGATTTAAAACTATGTACTATTGTTAGAATCGTCATGTCATCCCGTGTGTCATATGGTATCTTAACTATCCGAATATTATGTAAATAGTCGTCTAAATGTCTAAATCTCTGAATGTCAATAAATGAACATAAATATATCGAGTTTGTGTCAAATGAAAGGTACATTCCGAAAATTACATTCATAAAATCTATATTTATATATTATTATATTGATAATTACATAAACCACAAATATTTCATAAAAAAAAACAAAATAAAAATAATTATAAATACAGAAGTTTATGTAACGGCAATCGTGTTTTTTATTCCTTTTAATATATTTCTGATCTTACATTGTAAGGTTCCGGGTTCGATTCCCGGCTGGGTCACCATTTTCCGTTGGGATCAAATTAAGGGAATCGCAATTTCAACTCTGTTGATGAAATGCAATAACAAGACACACACTTTACACATGTTACACGCACACATACCAATAAACACTTCATAGTAGGGTTGGTTGTAAGAGATTGTCATATGACAATAATCTCACCCATCGTGTAATTTAACAACTTCTGCATTATGTTACTAAACTAGGCATTATGCCTGTTATAAGGAAACCGTTGTTTTTTGCTGTTGTTGGGCACGTGTATTATGTTCACCTAAATTAAATTATTCTACTTTGGGGTGGTACCGCCTCACATGGTAACGTCTTCTCCTCATATAAAGACAGAAGTAAATTAGATATATAAGATAGAACATATAAGATAAAGGCGGGCCCAGGAGAAAGGATAATTTTCAATTGACAAGGAAAATATTTCCGTAGAGACTTTCCTTCGCGCCTTGCTTGCGAACCTGTTTACGCTTAATCACCAATTGAAAATATCGCAAAAGATCAAATCTAAAAATGGTAAAAATGTAACCCTAAGAAAGTCCTGACAAAGAAGGTAGTTTTATATAACACATCGCCATACGCCTGAAGAATATCTGACGCACTAATGCGTTCGGACACTATACGGGTTAAGCAGAAAATATTCAGTTTTCTAAAACTCGATGTAGATGTTTAAAGCAGATGAATAATTAAGTAGGTTGTAAGGAATTTAAATCATACTTTTAACTTTCAACTTAATTTTGAAACACAGTTTTTGCTTTCGGTTTAACAACAAGTATTTTTTTAATTAAAATATTTAGCAAAAAAGTGTCTGATTAAATATCCAATATTTCGACAAGCATAATTGAAATTATCAAAATTCCTAGAAATGAAATAACGGACTTATTCGATGAAATCGCTAATTACACAATAAGCATATCAAATATTTTAGGGAGCGGGTTTCGAGTGAATGTATGACCAGCAATTAATTATTTCCTCGCATGACTCCAATGTTATTATAATGCTGATTAAATGTTATTTATAATGGCTATGTAAGCGGGTACTACGATTAATATTGAAGACAACATTAATTAAATAAAGACGAAGCAAGGATATCCTCAAAAAAATCAAAGACTATCTGGAAATTGTCTAAGAAAAGCCACACAGTGCTAAATTGCATTTCAAAAATTAACAGAGTTAGCCTGATTTAGGCTATAGGACACAGTGGAATCCAGGATAATAAGGAAGCAGACAGATTAGGGGGTTGAAGCAGGGCCGGATTCAGACTTGATAAGGTCCTAGGCTATTTGAGATATGGGGTCTTTGTGAGATAAGGGGCCGACAATTGCTCAGTCGGACATTTTGTTGAGGCCCCCCAAGAAAGTGGGGTCCCTAAGATACAGCTTGTGTAGCTTATACGTAAATCCTGTACTGTAAGTAAAACTTAATCGGACCTGAATCTATACTGCCAATGGCGAAGGTACACGAAAATGGTATTGGGCGAAGGACGAGAGGATGAGTGGACATGAGTCCAAATGATGCTGAGAATATGGTTCGGTTCGCGGTTCTACCATGAATTATCGAAGGCTTCAGAGATGCCTGCGTTGACCTTGGATCTTTCTTTGACACACAGATTGGACATTCTCACAGATGAATCGAATATAACGCCTATGACATTTAGTTTAGTGTGAAAGATATTTATTTTGAATGAGTCAACTATTGGGCTCGATTACGTTTCTTCGTGAATTGAAATCGGAAATTAGTTCAACGGAACAGGGCAATACCTTAAAGCGGAATGTAAAATGAATGGTTGTCATTTTCCACATTAAAACTACCGCATTAAGACCGCACGAAAAATGTGTTTAAACTTACTCGGGCGTAGTTTTAAAGCGGGAAAAATGGACGATCGTTCATGTCATATTCCGCTCCAACGTATTGCTCTGTCTCGTTCGCTTGAACGAATTTCAGTTTTAGTTCACGAAGAAACGCAATCGGGCCCATTATGGTCTCCATCTCTTAAGCAGCTCATTACTCGACAGCAGCCACTGAACGGATGTCGGCTTTCTTGCCGTTGAGTCCGCTCAGCTGAGCAGTTCCTGTGTTGAGACTGCCTCGCCCGCCGTTCACTTTATGCTAAGTAATGTTGAGGTGGGCCGCGCGTGAAGGTATTAAACGAGTTTGCTGCTATTTATGTCAAGTCACTCTTAACTCGGCCTAATTAGTACAATCTCACATTACTGCGACGTAACACAAGGATGAGAGGTAGTTTAAATCATAACACATATTTCAATCCACTCCTTAAACGAATTTAATTATAAACAATAAATTAATTCGGTTATTCCTATTTGAAAATTGTTTATTTTATGAACTGTTTAATTTAATATTCATATTCTTTTCATTTAATTTGGTAGGTTCATCTGCCAGAATTTTATTTTGGTATTGCTATTAAGACGCATAATAAGACACATTATAATTACAAGTCAATAAATATCTTTTAAAGAAATGGCTACTTATCATCGCCACCAAATAAGCTATTTCCTCTTGATTTATATAATGAATTAATATATAAATCGATAAGAGCCCATAAATCAGATGCAAAGTAAACAGACCGTGAAGAAAAGCCGGTTTTTTCTTGCGGATTTTTAATTAATCCACCGATTGAATCGGCTGCTGTGAGCGAAGGGCGTACCGGAGACAAGTGTAGGTCGTAGCATAGATATGTTTATGAGCTCGTATGGTGGGCCGGCAGTCATCGCACTGTTTTGGACATACTTTAGGTTCACCTATGATCTCAGATCATTAATTTGCGTTGACGAACATGTTGAGAAAATAATCTGCCATCGAGAGAATGATCGATAACTTCTTAGTTAATAGTGGCTATTAGATACTAATATTTTTTTTGTTCGTTTGTGTTAACAACATAAATATTCCAGAAGTTTAAAAGAAGGACAAGGAAGACGAGCGAGATACTGTTTCAACTCATAGAGATTGGACCTTTTGGCATTTGGTTTGTTTGTTTGTGACGCGATTACGGACAAACGCGTTGTTAGTTTTTCTTCAAATCTGGTATGTATGTTCATTAAAGTAATTAAAAATGACGTATATGTAGGATTTTTTTTTTGATTTCGCTTCAAGATGGTGGCCGTTTAAACAGAGGGGAGGGGAGAATATATTTTTGAAAATATTCATCTGAGGAAATAAAATGAATAGCAAGTCGAAAAGACAAAGAACATGTTACAAATATATATATATATATATATATATATATATATATATATATATATATAAAAATACATAAAGTGTGTGGCGGATGGAGAGAAATATAATATTTTCCAATATGTTGATATCAAAATGTTATATATCAAAATGAGGAATAAGTCGAGTAGCCAAATAATATATTAAAAAATATATGTGGGAAATATGGTGGGGGAAGTTTCGGGGGGAGGTGTAATAAATATATGTTGGTTGTTAACGAAATATGTATTAAAAAGATTAAGACTAAATATAGTATTATTGATTTAAGAGATTTTAGATCAATAGCATTTTTAATATTTTTTAACGTTTAGCCCCTTTTGCCCCTCTTTCCCCCGTGTATTAAGGGGGCGAAAAAATATTTTTCAATATGATCTTGTGATTTATCCAAATGAAGAAGAGCTCGAGTAGAAAGCAATTCGGAAGGGGGAAGGGGGTGGGGTGATATATTAAAATATTTATTGAGATAATTATTTATTGATATTTTTAGTTTTTGCTTCCGTTTCAAAATGTTGGCTTAATGGTTCTAATACACGGGAGGTCTACTATTCACAGAACTGTTGGTCTACTTTTGCCTAATTATGTTCGATTGCATCTTGCGATTGTAACCTTATTTTAAGTAGAAGTTTGGCTTTGGTCTTCCCCAATCAAGTCCCTATTTAAACTCCGTGACTCCTTTCGCGCAGTAGTTCGTATTTGACTCACTGAGGCTCTCGTTCTTCCTATACTGGACTACGGTTAATGTGTTTACGGCCCATTCCTGTACAGAAAGGCGGAGAGAAGTATGCAGAGGATGCGGGATAGGTAAGGTATTGATAATAATTTCGCTTCATAATTTCGCCGTGGAGTCGTGTCAATCTTTTTCTTTTAGCGCCTTCATGCTCGAAATGAAACGAAGACGTGAGCTTTACTTTGCAACTTCCTCCATAAATTAGTGGAAATAAAGAAACCTGCTTACTAATACTAGAAGCTGATATCGTTCGAGAGCGAGCTGCCATTTGTGTTTGAGCGTGTGATAACTCGCCACAAAAAAAGAGGTTTAAAGCATTGAGTTATACGTATAACTCAATGGTTTAAAGGAAGCTTCACCGCTGCCGTGACCTCCCTAAGGACATGCTTAGTGCCTGCCTTTGAAAACTTGCGTAATGCTCTGTTTTTAATAATCCACAAAATCTCACAATAGTAACGGCAACACGGCCCCCGGTGGCATAGTGGTTAGGTTGCCTGATCTTACATTGTAAGGTCCCCGGGTTCGATTCCCGGCTGGGTCACCATTTTCCGTTGGGATTAAATTAACGGAATTGCATTTTCTATTCTGTCGATCGAATGCAATAACAAGACACACACTTACAGACATGTTACACGCAAACATACATATAATATAGTAGGGTTGGTTGTAAGAGATGGTCATATCACAATAAACCCGCCCATTGTGACATTTTCACAATAAAGAGTATAAACACACAAACAAACAATAGGTACTATTTCATAATCAGGACATCCTGACAATCGAGCATAATGCCTGAGCGATTGTTTTTGCATAGTTATGATTTAATTTAATTAAAGCTCTCGATTAACAGTTTTTATGTATTTCAAGATTGTTTTTTAAAATTTATTTTTTATTTATTTGGCAATTTACAATTATCTACAGTAAATGAACATGTACCTACAATCACAATGTCATGCCCGAGAATCTAATAGCAAGAAACTGATAACATGTTATGCCAGAAACTGTTGCCAGTGATCCTATTTTAATGTCGCCTAACTAGGCAATAGCCTGTTGTAAGGCGGACATACATTGTACACTTACTGTATAAAAACCACTACTAATGATTGTCAGTATTAATATACTCTAGGAAAGTTCGTATTGTAAGAATTTAAAAAATCATGTCAACATTTTGGGTCATACAAATATACAACTTTGAAATCAAAGTGATCGTTGTTATTTGACCTTATAAATAAGACACAAATGAGTTTTACCGCGTAAATCTTACCTTACCTGACAAAACCGCGTAAACTAAACGTTTCGGCGATATTACTACCGAAGCGACCCATAGTGATTCGACTGATGGAACACATCAAGGATGTTTAAAAGGGTCAGTAAGAAAAATCGGCGACCACATATTAAATACCATAACGAACAAATGGGGCGGGGTGTTAAAATTAGAATTACACTGAATACAATTCAATACAGACGAAGGTTTTAAACTCTCTACTACATGGAACGCTCTTCCTAAAATGTTCTCAACGCCCATATCCGAGTGCAAATAGGCGAAACGAGATTTAGTGATTGTTGTGTGCAAGACGGAATTTCAATATGTGAGCGCTGCCCCCACTGTTATAATCTAAAACACAGTAACAGCAGCAGTATGCCGCATATCCGCAGAACAATAGCGGACTACAACCAACAGCATTTCAGTCTACACTGTTTGGACCCTGCAGCGGTTGTACGAACGCCGAAACGTCGGGTGCCTAATTATTTGTCTTTTTTATAAGCTAAACAACCTTTGAGTACAATAAAGTTAATAAAAAAACTTTTATTGAACCATTGACAGCAGTTAATAAATTGCCCGGCTATATTAGCTCGATTAATATTATGGCGCCGGTCTTTTAAAAATGTAAATGCAGAAAATACCGCTTTGTGCGCGATTACGCGACACACAAACCAGCCTTATTGAATTCGCAGAGTTATTTTGTTTACAGAGAAATTGAGGCTCTTGAGTATAATGAATAACAAGCCTACTAACCTTGTTGCGGAGATATTCGCAATTGAAAGAATACGAATTTGGGAAAATGGGTCAGTTAGTCCCAATAACTTATAATGAAGAAATCGGAGGAAAACCGATTACACGGCCGTGGTCCATTGTGGCTAACTCTACCCCCCCCCCTCCCTTATTCGGACACGTGATCATACTTACGTCGACTGAAGATAGTAGGCCCTTTGATAAATCGAGATAAGTCGCATCAATAAAAGGTAAGAGGAGAGACTGTGCAAGAGATTTCGTTGTGTCCATAGGAAGGAATCGTTTACAGAGGTTGAAATCTAGAAAATATTTTGCGACCTACCTCGTCTACGTGTGGTTGCCAGGAGAAACGTTTTAATAGTCTAGCAAATGATTTTAATAGAGAGGGTACAGTCTAGTTATAATTACGTACATACTCACGTAAAGATCACCGACCTAACATGCACATCATACTGCTATAAGTGGGCTCTAGTCACGTAAAGAATTTAATAATTAAATGACAGTATATTTAAATACTGCATTTACGGAGCAACTTGATCAAGTTGTAATTTTGTATCATAACAAGTGATGCGCTTGAGCAACGGTGGACAGTGTGCTGGTATTTATGACTGGCAATCATTTCGAATTGCTCGATAGCGGTGTCATCGGCCTGCGGATATTGGTAAAGAGCGCGAAGAAACTAAATAAACAGGTCAAGCACGAGACAACATTAATGTGGCTTATTTTTGAGCCAGTTTGACATACGCAAAAACGCAACACCCATAGGGGCAAATATGAAGCTGCTATGAAATAATGGAAATATTGAACTGTTATAAAACAGGTTTTTTTTTTGAAAATATATAGAAATTACGTTAAGAGGTAAAAAGTAGATCTCTTCAGATTTGTGCATATTTCAAAAAATACCTATCCGGTGGCTCTCAAAATGCAAAGTTTTAAAAATTACCGAAAACTTGTAAGCTAGCGGACTTTTACCGTTTTCAGGGTGCATCCTTCAATTAATGCAGAAAACTTACGACAAACAAATCCTGCGCGAACTAAAAATCCACACATGCAACACTGTCGTTGACGGCAAGAATGCGACACAGCCTTGTACGTGTACGAAAGTGGAAAGAGTAGATACAATAAAGTACCTAAAATTAACACTGAAGTGGGAAGATCATATCAGGTGCACTGCAACAAAATTGAGAAAACTTGTACATACATTCAAGTTAATAAGTAATTCCGTATCCAATGATTTAGTACGAACTATATATTTCACATTAGCCCATAACTTACTAGCATACGGAATCATAGCTTGGGGTGGGGCCTCGCTGCAAGCACTTGATCCTATAATTAAGGCCCAAAAGTCGCTACTAAGACTAATACACAAAAAACCCTTCCGGTATTCTTCTGAGAGCTTGTACAAGGAATCTAAAGTCCTTGACGTTCGTCAAATATACGCTCAGGTAGTCCTACTCCACTACTATAATCATGAGAATAATCATCTATATTCAACACACCATAAAGGAACACGAGTAACAACAACCAGACAGCACTTAATCCAAAAAAAGAGAACAAGTTTTGCGCAAAAATACTTTTCTTACATTGTTCCTCGACTGTTCAACAAAATGAATAGTGTTATTCCTGGAGGACTGAAATCTAGGACTAGTCACGGCGTAAAGAAAAACTTAACTAAGTCACTTTTGACTATGGGTCGACAAGAAACGGAGACATTAATAACATATATATATATAAAATAGAGCACGATTTGTGAGATATATGTATATATATAGAGTATTATTTTATGTTTATCTATAAAGTATATATTTATTTATGTATGAATGTGTATATTTATATGTATATACCTAAATTTAATATTATTACGCTTTATTATTTTGAAGACATATCTATCTTCTTAAATGTAACATAATAATATACAAAGATAATACAGCAAGTTACGAAAACCACTATACCTTCTTTTATATTAAGCCTACCTTAGTACAGGCGAGGCCTAACTTCAATGTGAGGAGTGAAGAAAACAGCTGAAACATTAAATCTTCCCAACTCGCTTAGGCTGATTTTTTTGATTGTGTCTATTTAAAAAAATCTCTTTTAACTCACGACCCCGATATGTCTTCTAATGCTTTTGTTTCATCTTTGTAGTGAAATTTAAGCAAAATCTATAATAACTGTAGCAGTATACCAACTATACCAATCACTTTCTTATAAATAAAACTATGACAACATACAATGATAGGTTCGGGTAGGTTGATATTTTAGTATCCGTAACTTTAAGGGAACCTTCAGAAAAAATATAGTCCTTGGTCCCTCCCTCTTTTATCTTATGTCATATTAATCTCATGTGCTCATGAACAGCGTTTATAATATATTTTTCTTTCATCTTCAGTGCAAAATAATAATAATGTTGTAGTTTCAATGTTATAGTTTCAATAATAATGTCGTAGTTTCTCGTTCATTGGGCCAAACATGTATAACATCCTCCCTGTTTGTATAAAAGAGACACATAGTCAGCAAGTCTCCAAAAAAGAGTTAAATATATGGCTACTAAGTGATGGTAACTCTCTTACAAACAATTATTTTAAAATATTTAACTGAGTATATGTTTTGAAATATTTTTTATAACTACGACGATTACCTACGATTATTGTAACTCTTTTTAATCTTACAATTGATTAAACTATGTTATTTAACATTTTGAATTATTTTTTTAACTGATTATTTGATGAAGTTTATGAGTCTGAGATGAACATGATGATGAATGTTTTTATATTTCATTTCTGGTTTAATTTATTTATTAAATATTTTGCATTTTATTATTACTTGATTATAATTATTGAAACTGATTATTTAATAACTACCATGTTTTTAATAATTTTACGTATTCTCTATTTTTAAAAATTTGACTATTTTATTTGTGATTTGGTTTTTATAACCCTTTCATATTTATTAATGTACACTGTGTTTATAGAATGTCTGCCCAAGCCCAAGCTCTGCTTAGTTAGGCGATATCGGACAATAAATATCATCTTATAAGAGTTTAATTTGTTGCTGGGGTTTAAGTAATTTAGTATAATATTTTATTTGATATTTTTAATTGTAAATTGTATTTTTTGTGAACTGCTTCATAAATAAAATAAATCACAAAACAATGTCATCTTGTAGAGGAAAAAAAACTGCATATAGTGATTTGACAGGATTTCCGACATGGACCATTGACGTAAGTCAAAAGTGCATTTAATAAAAGTGACAGACAGTGAATTAAAATTTAAATGTACCTACATTAACATTCCGACAAACATTCCAATCATTCCGATCGCTGACGTGTAATTCCAATCGAGTACCTAGAGATAACACTCTATTCGGACCGCCCGACGTGTGACACTTGTGGCGCAGTGGGCTAAATCTCGGTCGCTGCTGGAAATTAGTGGGTTCAATACCTGAGTCGGATTTTGATTTTTTCACATCATTTCTAACATTCGATTACATAATAATAACTTCAGCACAAGTAGCGCTATCTATAAAGGAGAATCTATCTACACTATAATTTAAAAAAAAAATAATAAAAAAAAAAAAAAAAAAAAAAAAACAGCGAGAAAGTGATTGCGCCATCTAGCGGCACTCTCATCAACTTCTAAGCGATATCCCCTCGTCGCGCCATCTACAATCGATTATTGGAAGTTTTCATAAAGCATAGTACACCGATTCGGTCAAAATGTCTGTACCATCGGGAATCGTTCTAAATTCATTCGAATGTAAAAAATGCGAGAGAACTACCACTATCCCGGAAGAAATATTAATATGTTGTTCCTGCAATGAATCTATCCATAATGGGTGTCAAACGAAAAAAGTCACTAAATTGAAGATGAAAACGTGGCGCTGTCCGACCTGCGTTGAGAAACCGCTAAAAAAACTACGCTCGCCATTGTCATTCAGCGCTACTAACGAATTTCGAAGCGACCCGGATATTCGTTCGTCCGTTAGTAAGCTCAGCAACCCTGGATCTCCACAGATTTACAATTATGTAACTCGAGAAGATATTCAAAAGATGCTTAGCGAATTCAAAATTAACATTGCCGGAATTGTGGAAGACAAACTCCTTATAAAATGCTCAGAATTGGCCGCTCAAAATAATTCGATTCTACAAGCCATCCAATTAATGTCGGCCAAGTATGATGACGTCATGAAGAGGGTTAATGACGTTGAGGAAAAATGTGCTGCCATAAAATATATTAAGGAAAAGAATGAAACCCTAACAAAGCGGGTGACTTATCTCGAAGAAAAACTTGATGCAATGGAAAACAAAGGTTCCGAAATGGAAATCGAAATAAGGGGTCTACCGGAGTCTCGTCAGGAAGATCTTCAACAGTCACTGATTGACATAAGCAGTACTATAAATAGCTCAACCGACATGAAGGATGTAATCACAATCCAACGGAAACCTCACTCTGGTGCTCAGGCGGGTGGCCCAAAACCAGTTATTGTGAAATTTTCCAGACAACAGCATCGCGACAATTTTATCTTAGCTTTAAAACAATTCAATAAAAAATGTAAAAGTAACTCAGAGAAGTTGAATACATCCCATTTAAATATTGCCGGTGTACCAAAGCCCATTTACATATCCGAACACCTATCTCAGCGTACGAAATACCTATTCATGGCCGCAAGAAAATTTTCTAAAGATAATAAGTTTTCATTCTGTTGGTGCAAAGGTGGCGGCATTTATCTAAAAAAAGAAGAAGGAGCTAAAATATTTCGTATCCGAAGTGAAGAAATGCTCGCCCATATCATCTAATTATTGGCTTTCGTTTCTCTTAAAACTATATACGGAAAAACTCTATTTTATGTTAAATGTTAAACTTTATTATACAGCTATTACTTTAAAGAAGACATTATTCTATCGAATTATTCTTATATTTTTCACTGTATTATTATATTGTCAAAATGTTGTTATATATATACTTATATGTGTGTATTTTGTAACGTATTTGGTGAGTATTTATTATAAATATATACGACTTATACTCACAATTTTTATATCTCACAAATTCAGCCTTTACAAGTATTCTACTATACACGTATTTGCAAGTACACCAACGCAATTTGCCATTATTTTACCTTCCTTGCTAGATAAATATGTTTTACTAGATGCATATACCAGGCACAATTATTTATCAAAATGAATGATCTGGCCTATTCGTTAGACGAACTTCAGCAAATTACTTGCGAGGTATTCGACTGCTTGGGGATGTGCAAAAATTTATTAAAAATATCAAAGGCATTAATATCCTCACTATGAATATTCGGAGTATAAATAAAAACTTTTCCGATTTTCTACTGCTTTTGCATAGTTTCGACTACCTTTTCGACGTTTTAATATTGACCGAATGCTGGATTAATGATATGTACACTCCAAAAATCATAAACGGGTTCACTTCTTATTTTTCTAATGGCATTAGGTTACAGAATGATGGCGTAATTATCTATGTAAAATCTAAACTGCAGGGGGTAGTAACGGAAAAAATGGTTGACGAATCCAACTGCCTTCATCTGCTGCTAGATGGACGCATTAACATATTCGCAATATATAGATCTCCGAGTTATCCTAATTTAACACGTTTTTTGCAATCATTAGATAGGCTATTAGAATTGTATACTAGTGAGTCTAATCTCATCGTAACCGGAGACCTAAATATAAATATC
Organism: Micropterix aruncella; assembly: GCA_944548615.1. NCBI lineage: Eukaryota > Metazoa > Arthropoda > Insecta > Lepidoptera > Micropterigidae > Micropterix > Micropterix aruncella. The sequence goes on along the minus strand of OX155952.1, from coordinate 33,163,320 downwards.
ATAAATGAAAAACACCGGCAAGCAGATGACTATCTGGACATGATGGCTCACCATGGTCTTTACTCCGCTATTGATAAGCCAACCAGAATTGATGGGTGCCATATTAGCTGTATTGACCATTTCATGGTAAAGTCGAAACTTCAGGTGAAATCTTTTATTTATGAAGCATGTATTACTGACCACTTTGCCATTGGTATATGTATATCTAAAAACATGAATAAAACTTTAAAGAAAAATATTATCAAAAAAATAACTAATAAAGAACTCTTTTTAGAAACAATTAAAGCTATGGATTGGAATCCAGTTCTTCAAAATTGCAATACTAACTTAGCAGCTGAACTTTTCCTGAATAACATTACTCTTGCCATTAAACTTGCGTCTTCAGAAAAAAAAACAAAAATTAGTCGATCGAAAATTAAAATCAAACCTTGGATAACGGATAGACTATTGTCATGTCTTAGGAAACGTGATAAAATTCATAAAATGATAAGATGCAATCCTAATGACATACAACTCCTAACTTATTATAAAAAATACCGTCATATATGTAAAAGGCTCATTGAAAAGACAAAGGAAAATTACTACAAAGAAAAGCTTAAGGAAGTAAATGGAGATCCAAAAAAAACATGGAACATTATCAAGGACATAGCTTATGGTAAAAGTGAACAGAGACCAATACACTCAATTAAAATTAACAACGAAGTAAAAACGATTGATCAACATCCTGAAGAAACCTTAAATTACATCAATAAATATTTTGTCACTATTGGAGAAAACCTAGCAGGCCATATTCTTAAGAATCTGAATAGTACTGAGACCGCGTTGGCGGACGCCATCGATGTTACGCAGAAAAAACCGTCTTTATTTAAATTCACTCCAACTAATATTGACGAGGTCAGTAAAACAATTAGAAGCTTAAAATCTAACTGTGCTCCTGGTTATGATGGAATCGATGGAGATTTGCTTAAGATTGCTATTGACTACGTCTCAGAGCCCATAGCTCACATAATAAACCAAAGCTTTATTACGGGTGTCTTTCCGAATTGCCTTAAATCAGCCAAGGTACGGCCTATACATAAATCAGGGAGCACTGACAGTATTACCAACTATAGACCAATCTCCTTGCTAAGTATCACCTCGAAAATTATAGAAAAAATTGCTAAATCTCGGCTTGTATCATATATTGAGTCGGCAAAATTGCTCTCCAACAATCAGTACGGCTTTAGGCAGGGTCGAGGAACCAACGAAGCGATTAATTCTGTAACTGAATATATAGCAAAAAACATCGATAATGGCAAGAAACCCATCGCTACGTTCCTCGACTTGTCTAAGGCATTTGATACTGTATGTCATAACATTTTACAACGTAAACTATTGAGTTACGGCATAACTGGCAAGGAGAATCAGTGGTTCAAAAATTACCTAGAGGACAGATCGCAGATCACGGTAATCGATGGAATCGAAAGTGATAATGCAAAAGTTCGATATGGCGTTCCCCAAGGCAGTGTCCTCGGCCCGGTCCTCTTCCTATTGTACGTCAACGAGATATGTGACCTGCCACTCGGGGACAACACACGGATCGTCTCTTTTGCAGATGACACTGTCCTGCTGACGGTAGCCAATTCATGGAAAGAAGCTTTCGAAAAATCGCAGATGAATCTAGACATTGTGAAAGGTTGGCTAGATAGACACGTGCTGACGCTGAATGCTTCAAAGACTAAAATGGTCTCATTTGGATTGCAATCAGACGTTACAACAAGCGAATTCCAACTAAAGGTTCACTCTATCAACTGCCCTAAGCCACCCAACTGCGCCTGCCCGATCGTCATAAAGTAGGCGAGATTAGGTATCTTGGTTTGACCATTGATTCCAAGTTAACCTGGAAGAACCAACTAAATGTACTTACATCACGCACTCGAAAGTTAGTATACGTCTTTCGTGAGCTACGTAATATTCTGGCAAAACCGACGTTAAAAATTGTGTACACGGCGCTTTGCCAAAGCTTATGGATGCACGGTATCATTGCATGGGGGGCCTGTACGAAACAAGTACTTGAACCACTGGTTAAAGCCCAGAAATTATTATTGAGGGTTACTTACAGAAAACATCCCCGCCATGACTCTGACCTGCTGTTCAGCGAAGCAAGTGTTTTGGATATTCGTCAGTTGTTCGTGAAACAATGCCTAATACATTTTTACAAGACCTTAGAGAAACGTTCCCGAAGCCAGCAGCAAAGACCAACTAGAATGGCTGAAGGGACGAACTATGTAATTCCTCACGTACATACAACCTTTGCCCAAAGACAGTTGTATTTCATCGCCCCAAAAATTTTTAATACTTTAGAAGAGTCAGTAAAAAATGTTCAAAATATACACCAATTTAAGATAAAAGTAAAAAAATGGCTCCTTTATGAAATAGGTCGTACAAAGACTGAAAATGAATTGCTTCATACAATAATTTAAAATATGTGTGTGTGTGTGTATTATTATATATGTATGTATATATGTTTGTATGTGTATATGTGTATATATGTATGTTACTAACCCTTTATCATATATATTTGTATTTATATGTTTACTATTTTATGCCATTTTATTTTTTAATTTTCTTTTTTTCAGTTATTTTCTTATATTTTATTTCTTTATTCATTATCTTAGTGTTAGTATTGAAAGTAGTCTATTAGTCAGTACTACTCAAACGTCACTACTACTCAAAAAACAAAGGCTATATATTTCGTATGCCCAGATACAGGCTGTTCGGTCTAGTTGGGCATTCGTCTAGAATGATCGTATGGGATGTATTCATTTTCTTATTACTTATATAAATAATTACAAATCATATCTGTACGATCTCACTGTTAACTCTATACCAAGTTGTAACAAATAAAAAAAAAAAAAAAAAAAAAAAAAAAAAAAATGTTTTAAACTTTTTAAAATTACAATATATAAAGTTTTTCTATTTGGTTTTTTCTCTTTTTTATTAAATAATAAAATCACTACTAAATAAATGTGGAATATATTATATATATATATATATATATATATATATATATATATATATATATATATATATATATATATATATATATATATATATATATATATATATATATATATATATATATATATATATATATATATATATATATATATATATATATATATATATATATATATTGATATTTTAAGTGTGTAAATTTTTTAAAATTATTTTCAATAATATATAAAATTAGATTCATGAAAAGTTACTTATCTGGGGTCCTGGTGGACCAGAAACATTTAAACGATAGTTAATGTCCTCTTTAAATACTTAGGGCAGCGGCACCTGTTTCCGCAATTGATAACCTATGATGTTCTTAGTTATTGCAGCCGAATTACTGTATGCCCTTGGATGTAATAAGTATAGGAGGATGGTTTCTGTAACAGAAATGGATGTTAGTAACTTATTTTAGAAGAAATTATATGATTGAGAATATTTCGACACTAGTCGTATTCATCTCTATGACATTTCTGATAGAACAATTTTTTCAAAATTTAAATTTAAAAAAAACTGAACATAGAGAAATGGGTTAATAATATTTTGCAATATCGTTATAAATGCACTATAACCGACCTTGAAAAACATTATTAATAATGATTTTTAAATGAAAAATATTAATAAGCTTTTAATGAATATGTCTGAACAAATATAATTACTGTATTAATTTTGCCTATTCAGACCGGGACCCTTGCAAGCGCCTAAAATATTTATAAAAGCCAACTCCCAAGATTTAACGTCTCTTTCTTTAGCGTTATCGCCAAGGCACTTAATTATTTTTACTTTAAAACAATTATCAAAAGTTAAATTGTGTGCCTTAGCATGCAATGCTATTGGAAGTTGACTTTCATTGCCTACGCTGGCCCTGTGATTATTTAACCTAATGCTAAGAGGTGTAGTTGTTTCCCCAATATAAAATGCATTGCAGGTCTGGCAAAGTAATTGATATACAATATTTTTTGAAATGCAACTACTATTAAAAGGAACTCTGTAACTGTTGGGAGTGTTAGGACTAGTAAAATAAATGCTTCGATCTAATAAAGGACATGTTTTACAACGTGATCGACCGCAAGACTGTAGGCCCAAATTTTTGTTAGTACTAAGATAATTTCGATTATTTTTATTAAGTATTGATTTTAAATTAGGAGGTTTTCGAAATGATAAAATTGGTGGTATATCTAATAAACCTTTGGTTGATGGGTCGTTAGCTATAATAGGGAATAAATCTGCTAAAATTGGTCGCAGTTTCTCAGTGCCAGGAAAATAAGTAGTACTTAGAAAGATTTTATTTTGATTTAAATTTGACACCAATTTAGGTTTAGGTGAAAATTTTGTTTCGGAATTTATTATATTTTTATCTAACAAAGAGGCAGGATAATTTCTTTCTATTAGTGATTTTTTAAGATTAGAAAGGTACTTATCTAGATTTTCTTTATTATTAATTAAACGGTGTCCGCGAATGCACATTGAATATGGAATTGACTTTTTGGTATGAAACGGGTGACAGCTATCGAAATGTAGGTATTGCTCTTTGTTTGTAGGTTTTATATGAATTGCAGTTTTAATGGTGCCTTCGGATAGAGTTAGATCAACGTCTAAGAATGTAATTTGATTTTCTGATATAGTGTATGTAAAATCTAAGGGTCCGAAATTATTTAAATCTGTAAGGAAGTCAGTGAGTGTGTCATGTCCATGTGGCCAAAACAATATAATATCATCAATAAACCTATACCACATTAGTGGTTGTAAATTTTGAGTAAGAAGAAATTTATTTTCTAATAACCCCATGAAAAGATTCGCATAAGAAGGAGCCATTCTTGTTCCCATTGCTGTACCTTTAATTTGGAGATAAAATTCATCCTCAAAAGAAAAAGCATTCTTAGTGAGGACGAATTCAGCCAACTTACAAAGAAAATTTGTAGAAGGAATTTGGGGGCTGGGCCTTTGATTAAGGTAATGGGAAATCGCTTCTAAGCCTAAATCATGGGGAATATTAGTATAAAGAGAGACAGCGTCAATTGTAACAAGTAATAAGTTGTCAGTCTTAGGAATTGTGGTATTTTTTAGAATCTCGATGAAATGGTAACTATCTTTAATGTGTGACTTTAGATTTTTTACAAATGGCTGTAGAAAGTAATCGACAAAAGCTGAAATTCTTTCTGTGGGTGAGTTAAAACTAGCTACTATCGGTCTTCCTGGATTATTTGGAATTTGAATTTGGTGTTCTGATAGGGTTAGGAATTAAAGTGTTAACATCTTCATCTGATAATTTTTCAATGGTTTTTTGTTGTTCAATATATTTTTTTATTGTATTAGCAAAATTTTGATTCGGATCTCTATATAATTTTTTATAAGAAGTATCGTCTCTGAGTTGCCTCAAACCTTCAGCTACATAGTCTGTTTTATTAAGGATGACTGTAGTTGAACCTTTATCAGCTGGCAAAATGATGATATTGGTATCTTTGCTTAGATTGTTAAGAGCTGAAAGTTCATCAGATGTTAAGTTAGGTGTAGGTTTGAGGCTGTTTAAAAATGTTGGTTGTGTAACTTTGTTCATTAAAACTGTAATAAATATTTCTACAGGATGATTTTTTGGAAGAGAGGGTGGCTCTTTATTAGAATATTGTCGAAATTTTGCCAGTGCGTCATGTAATTTACTATTATTACCATTTTTGTCCCTTGAATGCCAAAACTCACGCCATCTCAAATTACGACAAAATTTTGCTATATCATTTCCAAAACTGAAATGGTCAACTTTGGGAGTTGGTGTGAAATTTAGCCCTTTAGATAAAACTGAATATTCATTATGGTTTATAATTTTTGAGGACAAGTTTTTTACGACAAGTCTATCGGCATTTATAGGAACCTGTGCAGCATTAGAATTTGTAACTGATGATATCAAATTTTCAATAATTGGGATTTCTAAAGGAACTTGTGTAGGTTCGGGATGCATATCTGCATGAGAATAATTGTTTATAAAATGACGATTAGCTGAGAATTTGTTTTGTGATGAATATAAGGGAATGTTTTCGTTATTGTTATCATTTGAAACAGGATTTGAATTATATCTTGTATAATTTTGTTGTGTAGAGTTGTTGATTTTGTGAAAAATTTGTAAATTATGAAACTTATTTTCGTGTTTTAGCCTAATATTGTTTAAATCAATTACAGAACTGCTAACTATTTCACTAGCATATATATAATGCATTGGAGAATACATTTCTATCAAATCAACATAATATATAAGAGACCTTAAATGTTTATCTACCAAAACTTTGTATTCATTGTGTAAAACAAATGTAATCTCCATTGCATAATTAAACCTTAAAGTGTGGAAATTATATTGGATTTCTGGACTTATAGCTGAGAAAGGAAATTTAGGTATTAACCCTTTGGGACATATATGATTATTTAGACATTTTGACAGATATTCTACATGTCCTGTAAATTGTGATGCTTTACGAGAATGATAATTAACCTGATTTAACCAATAATTATATTCGTTCATAGTGATACATGTGATAGCAAATATATATATATATATATATATATATATATATATATATATATATATATATATATATATATATATATATATATATATATATATATATATATATATATATATATATATATATATATATATATATATATATATATATATATATATATATATATATATATATATATATATATATATATATATATATATATATTTTTGATAAGGTTTTGTAAATAATCCGTTCATAGGATGATGATTCGCAGTAAAATAAAATTAGTAAACGCCACTTGAATAGCAGCGACGGAAATCCCAGCTTGGATTGGGAAACGCTTATGTTTGAATGAGATATACTTACGGATGTGCACGACTTTCGATTGTGCATGTTAGTTTATGGTATATATATATATATATATATATATATATATATATATATATATATATATATATATATATATATATATATATATATATATATATATATATATATATATATATATATATATATATATATATATATATATATATATATATGAATGCATGATTGTAAAAACCCACTTCAGACCAAATGCAAAAGTTTCAGAAAATCAATGAAAACTGTCTGGTGTAAAAAAAAATTAAGTCCATGTTTTTCTTTATTTACTATTTACGTTGAAAAATATTTAATATATGATATGTTAAAAAGTGGTAGCATAATATATTCATAGATATTTTTATTTGATTTTTTTAAGTTTTGGGATAAGGTGGATTTTTACAGTCATCGTGTACAAGGTGTGTTTTTACAATCAAAGTCCAATTTGTACCAATGTTAAACAATATTTATTTTCATAAAAAACTAACAGAATTAATCTAATTCTTCATCTTCGACATTTTCAGCTGTTGGCCATTGCAATATTTCGTCCCAGAACTTAATTTTTTCGTCTTCAGGTACAAACTGAACACATTTTTTCAGGTCCTGCATCTTCTTTGCATTAATGCAGAGCTGCCTTGATCCATATGCAGGTTCATTCGGTAGCGATACGGTAATCTGTGGCCTTATTTTCAACAAGAACGTATGCTTTGTCAGTCCATCAATGAATTCCTGCGTTTTTACCGGCACGTCACTGCCAATCTTTTTGAAAGTGAGGTGATGGAACTTTGAGATACTGAAGCTTACTTTCTCCGTTCTCGGAATTCGCCGATCCTTTGTTTCGAGGGATAGTGCAGTCTTTTTGAAATGTTGAACCCACCATTTTTTAAATTCTATCACATCCTCTCCGCTGACTAAGTGAACTGTAAAAAAATCACTCTGCCTGCTCGAAGATACGATCAATTCCATAAGTTCCTGTACACTGTACAGCCTTTCATTACGACGAAGGCTTCTTTTTATAATACCAAATGCTCTATCACACGGCAGAAAAGAATGACCACGCATCGGAAAGATCTGTTGAATTTTTTTGAAACGCCCACTGTCAACTAGGGCCATATTCATTCGTACCGATGTATTGATTTTATTCTGACCGGCGCAGTTATCAGAAAAGAGCATTAGTTCCACCACTTTTTTGTCAACGTACTCTTTAATGTATGTCATAATAAACGAGCATACTTCGTTTGGTCCCTTTTTTGCTTGCCCTTCATGATATACGAACAGGACATTTTTACCCGTTTTCAAATTATGGATGCAGAAGATAGAGATGCTCAGTTGCCGCAAATAAAATATTTCTTGCACTGGAATCATTGGCAGTGACACATTCTGCATGTAATCGTAGCAAATTCCCAAAAATGTTTCATTTTCTTGAGATCTTTGCCTTGCTTCTTGAAGTTTATTATAGAACTTCTTAGCCCTCTTTTTGTGTACTAGCTTTTCGGCCAAAGCTACCTTTTTAGCTACGTCGTTCAGGGTTTTCGAATTGATTCTCAAGTCTAGACTCTCGCAGAGGCAGCACGTATCTACTGCTGGGCGCCCAAAGCGAAGAGCGAAGTTCTCCTTGAATATTTTATTATAATATTCGTACTTAATCCTAGTTCCTGGGTATTTTTCCTTATAAAGTCGAAACATTTTTTTTACTGATAAGTCAGCAGGAAGATACTTTATTATGCCAGAAGAATAGTGGCTCTCTTTTGCCGGAAAACAGGAAATATGAGAGATCACTGCAGTGATTTCATCACTAGACATCGCATTGACCGTTTTCGATTTCCCTCTCTTGTCTTCCGGTATTTTACCCAAGACCAACAAGTCACGAAGCCTCTTAACACGGTCCTTAGTAATACCAAACAAGCTAAGAAAAGCCGAATGGCATACATCTTTCTTCTCATTACCAATTTGAACGGTGTATGTAAACACTTTCTGTCTCAATGGGTTTTCCTTCAGCACTCGGCGTCGTTTTATGTCCTTACAGGATATTAACCCCTGGAGATAGATATCTTGTTCATTTTTAGTCGTCAAGTTATATAATTTGGCAAGGTTTTCTAATTTGTCATTTTCGGATATGATTTCCCAGCATTTTTTAGCACACTTGCATGGAGGTCCTATTGTCTTAGCCTGTACAGTTTTATTTTTCGCCGTCACATAAGTTTGCCCATGAATACGTGCTTGTTTGATCTTATTTCGAGAATAATCAGCAGAGTTGTCACGTCGTTTTTTAGTGCGTGTTTCACCCAAAGAGGACTCACCTGGGTTTTCCTCCATTTCAGCACTCGTTTTCACCAGTACGCAGCAAATTTTAATTTAATTTGTGTAATACAAGTAATCCGTGTCCGTTACAGTCACCTCAGTCGTTCAAAATAACGTTAGAAACGTCAATATTGACAGCTGATATTTTCAGGTGTTGCCACATGTTTGGTTGTAAAAAAACACCTCATCCAGGATAAGGTGGATTTTTACACTCATTGAAATATTCGCGCTTCTATAACTGTGGGATGCTTACATGACTGAGGTGTGTTTTTACACTCAAACAGTTTGTCTTGCCATAGAGAATACAAATCCGCAATAAACGGTATTTCGGAAAAAGTGGTCTGAGGTGGGTTTTTACAATCATGCATTCATATATATATATATATATATATATATATATATATATGTATATATATATATATATATATATATATATATATATATATATATATATATATATATATATATATATATATATATATATATATATATATATATATATATATATATATATATATATATATATATATATATATATATATATATATATATATATATATATATATATATATATATATATATATATTATAATGGAGATACTGTGCACATAATATAGTTAACGATGAATAGTGTAAACATTTATTTAGTAATTGTATTTATTTTGCGTCTTTGTGTTTGTTTCTTATTAACGCTGTTTGTTTACCATAGAAAATAAAATAAAATAAAAATAAAATCCCTGCTATTCCGATCTAGTTCATTAGTTTACAATGAGCTAGTCTACTTTCAAGACATTCCATCCATCCCGCGTAATTACGCGTCATACTCTTGCTGCAGCCAAAGTACACGCATGCCTTTTCCAATCGCCAATAAATACCATGTAATCAATAACGAGACTTGAGAATTTCAATTGCTGTGTGTTTATTTATTGTAATTACGGTTATTGATATATGTAGAGCTTATAATAAAATAAGCAAGGTCCTTCTTTGTATGGTATGTCTTCCTAGAACGTAGAATATAATTTATTGGGTGATAATGATGAACGGGTACACTTCAGTCCGCTGCTGAACGATTCAAATTGAGCTGTGGATGTGATCGGAAGTTTATGTCATAGAGGGTAACAAAATAGAGAACTGGAATGCGAAGGCGGGCTGTGAGTGAATGCGTTCACCGAATAGAAAGAGATAGGGGCACATGAGACTCCCTCTATCCTTGTCTAGTTGCGCATGCGCGTTTATCCATAGCATAGCAGACTTATGGCGTCGAAGTGTTGCCATAGTGATATAAACGCGTAGTAATAGTGATATATGTAAGTGTCTCCGTGAATGCACGACTAGACAAGGATGGAGGGGGTCTATAGGCAGCTGTCTCTTTCTATTCGGTCTAGTAATTATACGGTCATTGGTTTATGTGCATTTTATTCAGGGATGTCAGATAATTTAAAAGATTACGATGCATGCGCACTGGGTCATGCGTGCGCATGAGAACCGCGAAAATTTTGAAAAATCGGTTTTCTTGAGAACGAGAATGTGTACTCAAGCAATTAGATGGAATGATCTTGTAAGCGAACTTAAGTGTATTAGTGTGTGTAAGAGAACTTCAGTTCACTAACTGAAGAAATTTGTGTTAATTACTTAATCGAATCCCATACACCGCAACACAAGGCTGGCGCGAAGCGTCTTGCATTTACCTAAAATAAATCAAAAAAAGGTCTCGCCCAAAATTACATTTCTCCATGTTTTAGAACATTTAGAACAAGAAAAATCTCTTCCTGTCTACATGCCTGTCGATGTATCAAGAACGCATTGTCCGATTTTAAAAAATCCTTCACTAATATGTTGTATTTATCGATGGGAAAGCCTATATTATACGCTTTATAGTTTCGCACCTGAAATGGAACAAAAAGCTGTCTTACAAACGGATGACTGTGAAATGACATTTTCATCCGTATGGTCGCTAAGTATATTAGCAATCCGAATTGATACAATAGACAGATTATCGGTTTTTCGTGACGTTGGTAAACCTTTTGAAATAGTGCCTAAAAAGTAACTTTTGCTTTTTGTAAAGCTTTCTGCCGTACTTAACTAAATTTTGTCCATTTGCGGGTTGACTTATTATTGCATAATATGGCTAAATTGAGAGTCAAAACAAACTCCCAAGTTGTTCACTTTAGTCGCTCTGGTAACCATACATCCAACGATGGAGTAAGCAAGCATACATTAGACTAGCAGGAGATCTCGTATATCCTGTGTAATTATAGTAAGCATTTCTTGATATCGCCGCTTTACAATTATAACTCGATAACTCGAATTTAGTAGTTCTGAGATAAGCGCATTTTAATGTTTTTTTAAAGTTTCAATTCGTTCATCATTTTTAATTTGTTGAAACTAATACGTGGACCTAAATACTAACCTAAACTAGATAAGGGGAGATATCGAGTTTTTGCGCTACGATAGCAGACAGTGCTGCGAACTATCATCTAGATAATTCTGCGAACTATCATTTGAATACCTATATCCTATCCTACATATATCCCATCCCTCTCCTTTCCTATCCTTGCAATAGTTCAATTGTAATTTAATTTAATTTAATTAAATGCAACTTTTGATTTACCGTATAAGAAAATAATGTAGGAAACAATTAATCGGCCAGCGAAACACTGTATTAGAATAATTAGTAATAATTAATGAAGCGCTGTATGTTTCCCGAAAATAAAATAAATAAATAAATAAAATAAGTCTACATATCGATTTTTAGTATTGTAGCTGGAACTGATTTTCAACTTATCAACCACCGTTAACTCCTAAGGGCGGGGATATTTTAGTTATCTGGTTTTAAGGGAATATAGAGTTAATTTACATCTTCTTGCATAATTATCACAAAAATGCCAAGTTTCGAGTTATCAAGTTATAACTGTAAGCCGACGATATGATGATCGCAACCTAGTGAAATATTTCAACGGGAACTCATATTAAACCAGCGAAATGCGTCGCTGCGTTTGCCCCTCTTCCATTGTATTTGATCGTATTGCAGAAGAAGGGCCGCGCCTATGTGAATTCAATTCTTCGCCGCAGAAAATGTCAAAACACGCCAATGGCGCTTTATGCGTCGCCGGGGATTCGTTCGCGTTTATCTTCGCGGAAAGTGGCGGATTACAAACGATGGGGAATTAAGGTTATCGCGTCGGGCTCTTCGATTTCGAACAATCAATCGCAATTTATCTTAGTGCTGTGACACAAATTGTCTGATTCGCCCATTACACTTGACGGAGTATCTTTACAATCGAGCCCACGACTCTATGCTTTTTTATCAATCATGGTGCACGATTGTTGTTAGCATTCGGTGTAACATGTGTATACCCTTTCTCTTCTGACAGATTGTATTTATCGAAATGAAACATGTGGTTATTAGATATTGAAATCGATTAGCGATTTCGAGAATCGAAAGAGACTATTCATTTTTCTCGCTCTCTCTCAGCTACCAAATATTATTAAATGCTAAAATTTGGTACACTGAGAAAAATGTTAAATTGATTCTTAAATAACCACTTTGCTATTACAATTTTATACAGAATAACAACGTTTCTATAGTAAGTTTGTTGAATTACAAGAAATTTTGTTGACACTCCATTACTCGATTATAGCCTGTTGCGGTTCTTAAATGACACGAGGCTTAGCGCAGAACTATAGTAGGTGGGGAACACAATAGATCAGCAATGGTCGCAGTGTTACAAGGCTCATAAAGACCTTAGAAAAGCCCCACACAACAAATAAATAATACTCGATTATATGTATCAATATGTTTCTTTACTTTTAATACGAAAATACCAGTATACTGTGGTTTCAACATGATTCATGTGTCCGCTTATAACCTTACGTATCTACTATATGCTATCATGTTAGAAGCGATATTCTAAGGTCGCGACGTAATGAAATAACATTATATTTTAACATTACGGCACGGTAACTACCGTCACGCCAATACCGTTACGCGTCAATTTAATTTATACGTATGGACCACAGTCCGAGTTATATACGTAATCCTTTTTAAAACATGCGTGTTTTCGTGTGTTACATAGTTCTATTTTTCTCAGTGTATGAGGTATATGACTAAATAGACGAATAAACTCCAAGCCTGTACTTAGTTTATTGTTGAGGACATTACAATAGCATTTGTTTGATGTATAATAATAACAATGTATTAACACAATATACAGCACATTAAATATTACTCAAGAATGTTATAGAAAATATTGTGTTCTCGTATGACAAAAGTTTTCAGTCGCCTTCTGAATGGTTTCCCTTGGTGAGGACTTTATAAAATCGTTTAATCGGCTATATATTGAGACCAATGACATCCGCCAAGCTTTCGGATTTTCCGCAATAGTATATCTGTAATTCAATGGGGAATTCACCTCTGGTGTGCCCTGGGCGGACAACTAATATGGGGGATTATAAAAAAGATAAAACGAATTGACCACGTGAAGTTTATAGCACCCGAAGTATCGGCGATATTGCAACCGCCGTTGCACAGGTTAGACTGAAGTTCTGTCATTTTCGTCCGTTGTTGTTTTACGGGTAGGCGCTAAACTGCTGCTTTACTGCGCAGATTATATCGCATACCGAGAAAGCCAAACCAAGTGAATATCCTTGATGTGACAGCAATTGAAACAACTTAAGAACTTCAGCCATTGTTTGTGTCGATGTGGACGGAATATGATGGAACAACACTGTTTTTGAGAGCATATCTGGTCTTTTCCTATTTATTTCTTGCCTCAAAATGCGCAAGAGGCTAACGAGATTCTAATTGAGATGCTATGGTTAGACAGTCTGTCATAGGCAGTCTGACCTAGGCAGTCTGTCATGATTACCCAAAACACGGAGGCCATCACCATGTTAGCTGACAAAATCAACTTTGCCTTATTTGGGAAAGGAAACCGCGTCGTCATCATTGTTTAGACTGTCATTGAGTCTCTGGGGTACCCTGTAATACTTTAGAGTGGACCGAGGTTTCATCCATAGTTGCGAATCTGTTCAAAAACTCAAAAAGGGCTAACAACTCTTAAAAGCATAAAACGAGTACGCCTTTGTTCCATATTCAGAAGCCTCGGCATCTTTTTATTTATTTATTTCTTTTTATTTTATAATAAACTTACAGATAGTACATACATGATACTAGTACTTTTAAAACATATTTAAGCAAAACGAATTTTCCACAAACAAGAGATATTCCAACGAAAACAAATATATAGAGATATTCCAACGAAAATGTGCTTTTGGGCTCACGACGCACCTGTGTACCGAATTTCAAGTCTCTAACTAAAGCTCCTATTTCGAGATTGAAGTATTACTAGCGCGTCCTCTGGTGATCTATTTTAACAACAATCTTTTTAACTCTTGCTAACCGAATGATGCCTGTATGCCAGTTCAGCTAAATCGTGGAGAAAATACCCACAAACATACGCACGCGCAAACACACACACAGACTCACAGAAAGACTACAGTCTGGAAATGGTTGTAATCGTCTCACGGGAGGTTAAAATGTATATATTCGTCTACATCTTAATGATAATAATCTCTGCCGGAAAAGTAAAAACAAGAACTTTACGTTGAGGCCGTGAACTTTGCTTTTAATTAGTAGAAAAGTAGCTACCTAATTGTCTACTTTTTGTTTGTCAGTGCATCATTTGTTCAAATAAGACAAAGTTTCCTCAACCTACAGCGTTAAAGCGCATGGTGATGAGACTTTGTTTTATTTGAAGCATTATAGCAGGCATTACGATCAACATCAATTGTAATATTGATCACTACAAGAATATATTCTTAAAGGACGATGTTTAGAAGTCAAAGAATTTTTCAATTTTATTAGGGAATGATTATTTGTTAATTTGATTTTTATTATTGTAGTTTTAATTGGATTATATTTTTTTGTCGCAGTTTTGTGAATTTATTTATTTGATTCTGATGATGTTGTTCTAATTTTATTAACAGTGTGTCCTGAAAACCAGTATAAGGCGTCGTGAGGATACCATCCCTTATTTGCAGTGTTTGTAGTTATATTACATAATTTTTGTCTTTTTTATGTTTCCACTTTATTTTGAGTTTTTTGTCCATATTTTTCTTATTTTTGTATTGATAGCTGCAAATAAATATTTTTAATATTATCAGAATATTTAGTTTTACAATAATCAAATGCCGACATTTGCTGATTTCGCTCTAATATAATTATATGATTATTAACGAGGTTGTAGGAGTTATTATATGTAGGAGCAAAATTATTAGCGATAATCGTTATAGAGGAAATGTGTAATGTGTAATAACCAGAGTAATGACTCTTTTTCGTTAACAAGAGTTTATCAGGTTAACAAGCGTTAACAAGGTTTATCGTTAATAAACCATAGCAATTAAACAATGTTTCCTAAAATGACGGTCAATCGAGATTATGGATGCAATATGAGAGAAAAAAAAATGTGGCTTAAAAGAGAATGACTTTTTCCCGTGAGCGGGTAGTAATTATTATCGTTCTTCAACCGCTCATTGGCAAAAGGACGTCTTACGCGAAGGACATTTTGTCCCGTAAAAAACTTAAAATATAATAAATACCAACTCTCGAGTTACAAAATCTAAACAAAAGATATATATATATATATATATATATATATATATATATATATATATATATATATATATATATATATATATATATATATATATATATATATATATATATATATATATATATATATATATATATATATATATATATATATATATATATATATATATATATATATATATTATTTAAAACCACATTTGAGTCGATTAATTTAACGAATATTTTACTAAGGGATTTTCTTTTTTTTGGATTTCTCGTGACATTCAACCCGATTCAGGTATTAAGTTTTCTTTTGTACTTAATTCTATTTCCCGTCGCATTAAGCATTTTTGGTGAATCGATTGAACTATAGTGTGATCGATTCCTTCCATATATAATACCATAATTACTTTTAAACGTACGCTTTCAAACATATTCTACTTACTTTTCAAACATTATACCCATTGAAATGATAATGATGATAA